>CAOKZL010001323.1:600000-980585 GCA_948472985.1 Iguana delicatissima | reverse complement strand
TGAATAAAAAAGGGGTGGGTGGGTGGGTCCGCTGGAACGCCGAATGTGGAGCCGTGCAGCTGGTGCTCTATTTAAGCTCCGCAGGCGGACCTGAGTGAAGCCCAGGGGCTTCACCCATACCTGCCCCCATCAGGCCAATGGATTCAAAGCTGGATGCTTCGAACCCGTTGGCCGCCTGGGAACAAAGGGGAAAATTCAGGCATGCGCACAGCACCTGCCCGGGCTTGGCCACCTCCGCCCACTGCACCAGCGGGCCTTGGGAGGAGAGGGAGCCATGCCCTGACCCGCAACGGCGCCGACTGGTGAGTTAGTCAGCGCTATATCCTGAAGAGTTGCTGGAGGCTAAATAGGTAATTCTTGTTCATACTTCGTTGAATTTGATAAATTATTTGAAGTCATCCGTCCAAAGTTCAAGTACCTGCCAGTGAGCAGAATAAATAAGGAAAGAGTGACCCATGGTCTTTCTGTATTAATGCATAGGTCATGGGAATAAACAATATGCAAGTGAACTCTTAGTACTGGAAGGCAAATATGATTTAATAGGCATCACTGAAACTTTGTGGGATGAGTCTTATGACTGGACTATAATAATTGAGGGATATAATGTATTCCAAAGAAAGGGAAACCAAAAAGGAAAGGAGGAGTAGCACTGCATGCTGACAATTGTACAGCTGTGAAGAGATTATGACTTAGGCCATTTCTGCACTGCACTGTTATAGTGCTATTATTCTACTTTCAGCATCGTATGGAATCCCTGGGCTTGTTTAGGGAGGGGCATCTTTAGCCTTAGTAAACTACAAACTCCAGAATTCCACAGGTTGTTGAAAGTGGAATAATAGCACTATATAACAGTGTAGTGCGTAAATGGTCTTAAAGTGTGGAAAACAGGTTGACAGTGTTTTATTAAAAACTGAAGGTGAAGGAAGCAACAGTGGTATCATTGTGGCTACACTGAAGATTTGGATAATGCCTTGGGTGAAAATGACCATGTAATTTACCATTTCTTATACAGAGGAAAGGGGTAGCCAAACGTAGTCAGACATGCATTCTGGACATCAGAAAAGGTGATTGCAGAAAGCTTAAGAAAATACTGGCTGAGATTCCATGGTCAGAAGTGTACATAGAGGAAGAGAGTTCATGATGGATGGGAGTTTGTGAAAGGTGAGATATTGAAGACACAATTGAAAAAAAAAAAAAAAAAAGCAATAAGAAAGGAAAATTGAAAGTATCTAAAGCCAGAATGGTTGTATAAAGAACTTTCAAATGAACTGAGGTTTAAAAGGGACATATGCAAGAAATTTTAAAAAAAGGAACACACCAAAACTTAATAGAGATTAATAGCTCATATTTGTAGGGAGATGGTCAAAAAACCTTAGAATGACTTTGGGATTGCTAGAGAGGTTAACACTAATATGAAAGGGATGGGTTGACCTTGAATAACAGTAAAAGAAGGAAGGAAGCAGTAGAAGTACTGTGTGGAGAATATCATGAAATAGAGAGAGAGAGAGAAGGTGAAGGTGCTCAACACCTAATATGCATCTGTTGTCTCTCAAAAGGAATATAGCACTCAGTATGGTGTAAATGGAAGAAATGATGTAGTAAGAGAACTGCAGCTCAGAACCAATGGATTCAAATGGCAAGAAAAGAGATTCCATCTCAGCACTAGAAGAAACTTCCTGGTGGCAAGCACTCTTTGATACTGAGATAGACTATCTTGAAGGATGGTGGACTCTCCTTTACTGAGGGTATTTCAATAGATGGGAACTCAAGGGCCATCTAGTCCAACCCCTTGTAGGAGGACACAGCTCAAGCAGTCATGAAAGAAGGCCATCCAACCTCTATGTCTTGGGCTTGGCAGCCTACCAAAGTTCCTCAGCACTGTTGTGTTTTACTGAGAATGTCCTTCAGCCCCGAGGCTGTTTTGCAGAGCTACTGTTATCTAGCTCATTAGGCAGATGAGGAACCATGGTAGGGTGCCAAGCCCAGGACACAGAGGATGGATGACCTTCTTTCAGGAATGCATGAGCTGTGTCTTCCTACAAGGGATTGGACTAAATGGCCCTTGGGGTACCTCTAAGTTTTGACTCTAGAATTTGTGACTAAAGACAGACCTGTCTGTGTATATGGGGAAGATTCCCTTTGCTTTCTCCTAGAACTTAAAAACTGCTTGTAAATAAGAAGTTTTTTTAAAAAAAATTATTCTGCATAGATCATGAATTTGTGTAGATCATAAACAGTGATTTTATACTTTGGATTGTCTAGATCAAGTAATTTTTTGTAAACATTTTTTTAATTGTGCTGTATTAAATGCAGGGATTTACGCCAAGGTTTAATTTCTAGCTGCATGTTTTAGTGCTGCATTTGTGAACATTTCTGAAATTACTATCATTTTTTGTAAGATGAAAGAAATGCTTTAGGATGTGGTGACATCTTAGCTAATTAATGCAGTTAGCATTGTCTTGTCTGCATGCTGCTGTTACATTGCAGTGTGTAAGCTATTGGTGCACCAGACCCTAAGCACATAAAGGCTGATGATGAAGCAAGTTTTGGAATCACATTGTTCAAATGTCACTCAAGTTGTTAATGGGAAAGCCCCTGTATGCATCCTTAGGTGTGAAGTGAAGCAGACCATTAGGGAATGTCAATCAAAATGCACAGTTTAGTCTTGCCTTTAATAATGAAACCTTGACTTGCTGTTCAGGAAAATCAGGCAGTTTTTTGAGAACTAAAATTTAGGACTTTAGTGTTTATTGAAATTACTTAAAGTTTCTCAAATTCATTTTTAATTTCTAGATATGAAACAAATCTGTTTTGTCTTCCTTAAAATACTTATTGTGGTGGACAAGATGCAACTAATGTGGAAGAGCATTTACTTTATCCTCATAATAGTATAGCTTCAGAAAATACTCTGGTACTGTGGTAGCTGCCTAACCAACATGTTCTCTCTTATCCTGTTCTGTTCAGGCAGGGGAGGAATAGGAATGGCATACTTTAGTGGGCTTGGATATCCATAAATTCTATATGGAAACATTTAGGAGATTTGTAAGTATATTTCTTGGAAGATTGTGCCAAACCAAGATCACTCCCAAATGACTTCATGAGTGCTTTTATTCTAGTACTTTTAGTTATTCTGGCATATTTCCCCTCAGGGAACCACCACCTATTTTTTAAAGGGAGTGGTTGCCTCTGAACGCCTGGGAAGGCAATTATCCCATTGAAAGGAAAATGTAGGCAGATATGTAGGTACCACCCAAGATAACATATGAGAGGTAAGTCTGTGACAGGGGCAACATTTGACAGCATTTAACAGTATTCACATAATCTGCAAGCTGCTTGTCTGGGATTCAGCCTGGAGATGGCAGTGCTTTTATGTACCTCACATGCTATCACTTCTTGTACCTTAAGGTGGAAGGTATTTATCTATGAATTCCAATTCTCTGAAGCAGAATAGAAGACAATCACCTCACTGCTTTCTGAACTATTCAGTTTAATTTTGAGATCCAGAGATTAGAGCGCTTTAACTTTCAGAGATATTCTCTTTTCCTCTGAGTGTTTTGTCTCTGAAACATAGCATATTGGGTAAATTTAATTGGCTTGATGGATCCTTAGTAACTGCCTCCTTAGAAAGGAGGAATATACAGGTACTATAAGTAGACACAATCATTCCTGAGCATCCCCTCTTATGAAGTGGAACCAAACCAGTTCCCTAGTTTTCTGGAAGTTAGCCATGATGAAATGAGTGAGACAGAGACTAGGGTGATGTTGGCAGAAGACTCAAAGTGAGTCAGACCAAACATGGATTAGAGCCTATTTGACGGTCTACTTTACGGCAATGCAGGCAGTAAAGAAATTATTTCATCCTGTCACCATTGCATCTGGAAGGAGCTATCTACCAAAGCTGTTTGGAGTTGTCAGAGGTCTGTTACACACTGGTCCTCAAATAGAAAATGCAAGCCACTTGACTGCTTTCTATGAGGAACTTGCACAGCACTTTGCGGATAAAGTCACTTAGATCCTCTCCAATTTGGATGCTGTAGCTGATACAGTTCCAGTGGATGTAACCTTGACTCTTGCTTGTCCATTGTTATTGGGTACTTTTCAATTTGTGCAGCCTGAGGATGTGGACAGGATCCTTGGATTGATGAGAGCAACCACACGTGTGGTATACGCTTGCCCTTCCTGGCTTATCAAGCAAGCCAGAGGAGGACTTGACTGAGCGGATGAAGGATTCAGCCAATGTCTCCTTGCAACAAGGCTGTATTCCAGCCTTGGGAGGCATTTGTGAGGCCTGTGTTGAAAAAGCTATCCCTGAATGCCTTTATAACGGGTGACTGTCATCCAGTGTTTTAATCTACCATTTCTGGACAAGCTACTAGAGTATATGGTGACCTCCCAGGTCTAGGGATTTCTGGATGAACTGGATTATCTATATCCATTTCAGTATGGTTTCAGGCCAGGCTGTGGGACAGAGACAATTTTGGTTGCCTTGGTGGATGACCTACACCGGGAACTGGACAAGGGGAGTGTGCCCGTGTTGGTTCTGCTGGACTACTCAGCAGCTTTCAGTACCATTTACCATGGTATCTTTTTGGGCTAACTTGCTGGAGTGGGACTTGGAGGTACTGTTTTACAGTGGCTCTGTTCCTTTCTGGAGGGGCAAACCCAAAAGTGGTGATGCTGGGGTTAAATAAATGAATAAGTCACTCTATGGATAAGGAAAGCTAAAACTCTAATTTTGTTTTAATTTCTTAACATATGTGTCATTTATATTTAATCATGAATAGTTACTTAAAATTTCTCCAAAAAAAAAATCAAAAAAACTTAAATCTATTCTCCAGCCTCATAAAGAATCAAGTAAAGTCCTTTCAGTGTCTTCAGTAACAGTCTGTTGAAAGCTACATTTAAGTTTTTCAGCAGCTATGACAGAGGTGTAAATTGGCAAAAATGTAACTGTGGGTATTGTGGATTCAAGAAGACAGAACACAATATCAGTCTCAGAAAGAACTGGGGAAGGGGAGGTGTTACTTTTGGAATGAATGCATTTTCTTCTGAAACATTACTCCAACTCATGTTTAAGCTCTAACGCTAAGAGTCTTCACTACTTTATCATATCAGTACCATGAGTATGATAACTATAATACTCTGATACTAAATTCACTTATCCACATTTATACCTATACCTGAATTTAGTTATGTGAATTAGACCTGCGTGATATTTCAGTAAAAGTGGAATACTTTATCTCTGTTCACTGCCTTGTACAAAGTGATAGCATCTTAATATTAAGAGACTGCTACCCTGTTTCTATAAATTAGTTTTACTGCCATAAGAGAAACTACAGCTAACATTCAGATAGCTAAACCCATGTCATGCATGCTGTGACCAGAATCTTCATGTTTCTAGAATCAGTTGTTAATGGGGAGCACTCAGAACTTCCTCCTTTCTGCCATAGTATTGGGGAAGGTCATAATATTGCATTCCTAATGGCTACTGGTATATTACCAGTTGTCTGGATGAGTAATTACTCCTATGGCAGGGGGTGAAGAGCATCAGCGTAGAGTCTAACAGTGCAGACCGGCTTAGTACTCTTTAGACACTAGCCAAACTTTTGTACTGTGGTAGTAAGTTCATTGACATAATCCTTTTTTAATGTGAGAACATACTTTGCATGTATTTGAGCAGTTCTTAATTGTTTACATAGTAAGTTTTTAAAAGTGATGCCTTTATGTTTGTTGCTGTTGTTACATGCCTTTGAGTCATTTCCAACTTACAGCAACTCTCATGGGGGTTTCTGAGGCTGAGAGTGTGTGACTCATACAAGGTCACTGAATGGGTTTACATAGTGGAGTGGGGAATGAAATCCTTTTCTCTAGGGTTGTAGGCTAATAATGCTCAAACCACTGTACCACACTGGCTCTCTGATGCTTTTATGTACCAGGGTTTAAAAAGGAGTCTAGGTATATAATAGAAAGATATTTTATAGTATGGTGACTCTGCAACAGTCTCAGATGGCAGTGCCTGTGGAATGATTATACTTCAGTTAAGTTGTTGTTATATATAGAATAAAAAACCATTCTATATATCTAAATCATTGCTTCTCTTATTTATCACATATGGAATTTGACAAAGTGAAAGCCATACATAAAGATCTTTACTGACTGACATCTTTCATATTTGTGTACAAATTGTAAGAGAATAAGGCCGGCCACAGCCATCAATTTAGGCTCTAATAGTTAGCTTAAGCTGTTATTAACTTAATATTGTTATGTTGCTTTGTGCCAGTCTTTTGGGGAACAAAATGGATTTCCCCCAAAACAGAGATTTAAGAAAATTGTGTATCCATTGCAGTTGGCAGTTGACAGATTGCCTCTTTATGATGTTAGTATCATAAACCTTTTATTTACATTATTGAGAAAATTGAAAATACTTTTGCTGACTTTAGATCGGGGTCAGCAACTGTAGAAGGGAGAGTGGCCTGTTTTCACTCTTATACCTCCCTAGTAGGCTGCATCAGTGTGCTAAATCCCCCAGATTCCCTTTAAAAAATATATAGTGGATTTTTTTTTCTAAAACAGGCTCAAAACCATGACAAAATGCAATGGTTTTGGTCCTTTCCAGTCCCTACACCTTGTACCCCTTCCCCCAAGTCAACAAAATAGACCAAAATACACTTTTGGTTTTGATTTTGGCCAAATTTCAGCCAATATTTTTTTTTAACCTGGGGATTTCACAATATGTAGTCAGCTTGTGGAAATAGGGGGCAAAGCCTGCTGCCTTTTGTAGTGAAATGACCCAATGGAGAGTGAAAAATCACCCAGAAAATTTGGAAGTCTGTAGGGGCTTCAGGAGGGCTTCAGGAGCCACACTTGTGAGTGCCAAGGGTCGCATGTGGTCAGTTGGCTCCAGTTTGCTTCAGAAGAAGGGACTAAAAATAATCCTTTGTATGTGCATATTAAAAACCAATGCTATTTTCTGGTTTAAAATTACTAGAGTCTAAACTCTAGTGCAGTCAACAGTCAAGTTTCTACCTTTTGATCACAAACTCTCCAGATTGTTCTTTAGTCTCAAAAGTGCTACAAACCTACTCAGAAATGAACAGGAACACCCACTTGGGCCTTAGTTATTTAGCTTTGTCAGCTGAGTTATACTTTGGGAAATTTCTTCTGAGATTAAACTGTTGTGGTCACTGTGGCAGAAAATGGAATCCCCTTAGGTTGCAAGGTTCTGAAGCGTATAGGTCTTTTAGATTAAAATCAGCACTACTTGATCCATAATCAAATCATGGATTATAGTAACTTTAACAACATTAATTAATTTAATTACATTTGTTAATTATAGTAATTAAATTTGGGTTAAACAGCATGAAAGAAATAATTGATTCAATGCTACCTGATAGGCCAAGTTCTTGAAGCCACTGGATCTGATACTGAATATGGTTTGGTTTATTTTTTTGTCCTGAGTCTCTGCCTTTCTTTTTTGATATCTTTATAGAGTAGACAGTAGTTTATAATAGAAGAAGTGATTTCTATTTCTCTCTAGTATATTACTGTCCTGCAGTAATGTTGTTGATCTGTTTTACTCACCTTACAAATGGTGCCAGCTGAAGAGATATTAAAATTCCTATACTGAAACACATTATAAGCATTCTAATAAAGTCGGTCCCTGATAGCCACTGGGCCAACATCCACAATTTCACTTACCCAAAGTGCACTCCAGGGCCATGTCCGTCACTGACAGCCAGGTTCCTTGTTCTGTGCAGGTGGGATTCCCATGCCTCTCTTGGCTGAGGAGGGAGTCTCCGCATCCATTCGTGGCTGAGAAAGGAGCACAGTGAGGTGCAGCCAGCCCCCTGCACCTCTCTCACCCGAAGAAAAAGCGTCCCTCCATCCTCAATCAAGAGAGGAGCATGGTGAGTCACAGCCAGACTTTCCAGACCTCTCTTAGCCAAGGAAGGAGTGTCTTTCCCTCCTCAGCTGAGAGAGGTGCATGGCTCCCCCGACACCTATCTCACCCAGGGAGGGAGGGAGGGAGGGAAGCTCCTTCCTTGGCTGTGAGAGATATGGGAGGTCCAGCTGCATGAAGCCACACACTTCTCTCAGCTGAGAAAGGAGGTGGGCACTCCTTCGGCTGAGAGAGGCAATAGCTCTGAACAGATGGCCCTACTGCCAGATTTGAGACTCAGGGAAGGGGTTGCTCACCTTTCCTATTTCCTTTCCTTTCCTCCACCCGCTTTTTCCCCATCCACAATAAGTCTGAACGTAAGAATGAATCCTCTGTGGATATAGGGAACCTACTGTACTCCAGTTTCTTATCTGTAAAGATGTATGCACTATACTTGAAAATATCTATTGCAGTTTCCCATAGTAAGTTTTTCTGTTTGTCTGTCTGTCTGTCTGTCTGTCTGTCTATCACTCTTACCAATGTGATAATTATTGCATCATGTAGATGGAGAATGATTGTTGTGTTAGAACTGTGAAATCCTGCTACAAGGAACAGAATAGTCTATATTATGAGCCCAGAGGTAGGAATGTTAGGTTTGAAAATTAATTTGATAATATTATGCATTAGAAATTTGAAAATTATTTCACTAGTATAAACACTAATTATAAAAACCCTTTAATTCAGCAAGTTATAGTTAATTAACTCATTGATTAAACCATTAACATTGGGCCAGGCCATGTGATTTTCAGAAAATGGTATGGAGATTGTCACTTCTGAACTTAGTGGGAGTCTAGCACAATGGGAGTCCAAGACATCAGCAAACTGTCAGGTTGGGGAGGGTTGCCCATATTTCACCTTACAACCTCTTCAGTTCACTTTGTCTCGTTAACATCTTTCTTTTCTTTCCACCCCCACCAACGTGTATGCTTCATTCACTCTTCAAGTGTATACACGAGCATACAGACCCTTGCTGTCTCAGCAACTCCAACTAAGGAATACTGGGACAAAGCAGTAACCATGATATCTCTTCTCTTCCCCCCTGCCTTTAAATTCTCAAAATGCCCCTGACCCTTTCCTTTCATTCCCCAAAGTCTGTTTCGGAAGGAAATCTGAAAGTAGAATCTTTTAAAGGCTTAGTGATTTTTTAAAATTTATTTAGGGCTGATCTCTGTCAACTGATGGAAGTTTTAGGATTTTTTTTTAAAGGAAGCTAGTTGCCCATGGGCAGTTTTGCACAACTTAATCATATGCATCTTGATTGATCAGGAGAATCCCATTGGTACTTGCTGTCATGTTGAGGTTCATGGGAATTGGCAACCTTTAAAATCCCAGCTAAAAAGAGCCAGGACTTGTAACAAGGAAGGAAGATCTGCACCAAATCAAATTCAGATCAAAATTAGTTTAGAGGTCATGAAAATGATAGACATCTCCCCTTTAAAAACTTCAGCACATTCAGGAGAGTCCCATATGAGGTAGGAGCATTTATGTGTGAAAATTATTAGTTTAAAGGAGTTGTTTTTGGAGCACCACAATGTCACTGTTCAAAGGCTACCAAGGTATTATTCCATTGTTGTTATCAGAATAGTAATTTATGGCAGGATTTTTCTTTTTAGATTATTAGAGTGAGTCCATGAGGTTTACTTGGAAGGCAGTTCAAGGTATATTAAGAAGGTATACAAGTGTGGTGTTGGACTAGGATTCTGGAAGACCAGCATTTGAATTTCCAGGCAGATTCTATGCATGCCTCATTGGAACTGAATTGGGCAGCTGTGACCCTTAGATGTTCATGCCCTACATCTCCCATCATCCCTAGTCAGCATAACCAACTAATGCTAATGGAGCCCCCCTTCTAAGCAACTCTACATAGGACTGCACTCAAATCCCTGATGATTGTTTAAGTAGAATTTCTAGGAAAGCCTAGTTAGATTTCAAGTCAGTTGAAGCCTACATTTCTGTGCATGCCTACCTAGCACTAAGGTCAACCAAGGTCAGAGGGACTTACTTTTGAACAACAGTTCTCAGCATCACCCAGCCATTATGCTCATTGGCCATTCTGGTTGTGGAATTCTGGGTACTGTAATCCTTTTCCAAATTGATTGCACCCATACTTCTTTTGGGTAAACAAGAGCAGCCTGTGTGTCCTCTCCATTGCTCCGAAACATATGGTGAAACAAGTGTAAATCTTGCCTTCACAAGTGTTAGAATTTTCTTTAACAACTGGGCCAGTGTCCTCCCCCCTCCCACAGTCAACAATAATTTGGTGTGTGTGTGTATTTTATTTGAACTTTCCAACTTGAGAAAGGTAAAGAAGCTAATTGTTAATAATGGTGAGAAAGGAACCTGCCATCTCAATGGGAATGACCTGTCATATGAGGAATGAGTGACTCTGATGTTCAAAAATACACACTTCCAAAATATGAATGAGATTACAGTGACCTGCAGCCCTTCAAGGTACACTGAATGACAGGTAGATTCTCCTCTACTTGGTGGTGGTAAAAATGTTCTGCCCCGAGTGTCAAAATACAATGGGTACACCACTGATCATGAGTGGTCACATCATTGCACTATAGGAAGAATTGGGGTGAAAACTGGCCAATTAAGGCTTAGCATATACGATAGCACACCTTGGCTCACAGGCTTTAATCATTAAATATTATGTATGAATGTGCTAGAGCTTGGGGAATATGTCACAAAAAACAATGTTACCCAGAATGCAAATTTTTGAGTAACAAGGCTATGTCAGCAATCCTTTTGCAAACAAGGGCATAATGTCCCTTTTCAAAAATAACATAACAGCTGTTAATATGGTCACATTTCTTTACTTTAAAAATGTTGCTTTGGTGGGAACTTCAGCAGTTTTTATATTTTTAAAGCTTAAAGATTCATTACTAACATCTTAGTGTTAAAATATTGAGCATTGAGTAGCACATTACTTTTTAAGAATGATAGTCCAGTCTTTGGTTTGGTGTGAAATGCTTTACAGCATGTATAAAGCATCATAGAATCCTAATATGGGAACCTAACAATGTTAAGCTTTAATGTCAGTGAACAGAATAACCTTTTTTTCACTCTTTAGATTTTCCATTGTGTAACCTGCAGGTTGTTAGTAATGGCTTTCTGACTGGAAATAGGTCGTCTTCATGGTACCAATATATTTAAAACATTTCATAAATCATACAGCATACTATGCTTCTGAAGGATGTCTCTCTTAACTTTCACTTTCCTTATTGGTTTCCTGATGTTGGCTTGCTTGTATCGCATATAATTTCATCCTTTGTACAGATGTCCCCATTTTGCCCTGAAAGAGATCTTTACTTATACAAATGATTATAAGACTATTTGCTGGATAGTCATCTTTTGTGACCCTTGCTGAGACAGAGTGAATTTTCAGGGAAGTGAGCGGCTTTGACAGAGAAAGGAACAAGCAATATTGAATCATGCTGTCACTCATTTTTGTCTTACCTGTTAGTGTTTTTAATGCAACACTTACTAGCTTTCTGGGTAAGGGTGATTAGGTATGAAATATCTTCAACTACACATTTCATATCATTGCCTGCAAATGGACACAGTTGCCAAATTACTTGGCTCCTCAATCCATTGCTCTTTTTCTTTCTCATATACTAGTATATGCTATAAAAATCATGTGTCAACAGTTCACCAGTTAGAGAAATAAATAAGAAAGGCAAAGGAGGAGCTTTACTCCTTCTCCTGTCTTGCTCAATGTGTCTGTGTGTAGGAATGTAATCAGGATAGGAATTTCCATTATCTCTGATTCATGGTCAGAGATCCCAGACCTGCATTTAAAAGATTTGATTTTGAGAAGGGAGATGGGCCTACAGACCTCCACAGGCTGGATGGGGAATATGTGTGGGCTACATTAGGTTCACTGGCCAGAATTTATCTGCTTTAACGTGAATTTTCCCTCCCCTGATCTGAATATTATATTTATATCAGGTTGCAAGGAAAAACTACATTGGGAGCAATGCAATCTCATGTAGTGTATTTTGCAATGTATGGAAAAAGTTTCTAGTTTTGGTTTCTTGGGCATGTGTGTTTATTATTGTGTTGTTGTTGTGTTCCTTCAAGTCATTTTCAACTTATGATAACCCTAAGGTGAAGCTATCACGGAGTGTCATTGATAAGATTTGTTCATATGGGGTTTGTCTTTGCTTTCCTCTGAGGCTGAGAGAGTGTGACTTGCCCAAGGTCACCCAATGAGTTTCCATAGCCAATCCTCAGAAGAAAGGAATGACACCCCCACAAACAAATCTTACCAAGAAAACCTCATAATACCTTAGTGTCACCATAAGTTAGAGATGACTTGAAGGTACATAACAACATTTTTGTTGTTTTGGGCAAAAATAAAAGTATTGCTTTGGAGCAGTCTAATTAAATTTAGTTTTCTTCTGTTCTCAGAGTTACAATGTGAACCTTCCTAATTTACATGAACATGAACATTTAATTTACATGGTAATTCTATATACTGAGCACAAAAGTGACATCCAGTGGCCAGTTACATTAATTAGCATAAGTTGTATTCCATAGAGCAGATATTAGCAATTCATTAATAAAATGAAAGTAAATCTCCTAAAATTCTATGCTCATAGGATTGTGGTGTCATACATCTTTGTATTGATTTAGCCTTACACAATTACAAAATGTTCTGTTGGGAGGAAGACTTTTAGAAATTCAAATTTAATGGGAACTCTAATACATAGAAGTAGCAGCAGTCTGGTTTTAATTTTCAGAGTGGCTCTCTACTTGTATTTTATTAGGAGCTATACTTCCTTCTTACTCAGTTTGAATAGTGTCCAAAGGTAGCTAATTTCTTTCTCTGTTTCACTTTGGAAACCTAATTTCTTTCGTTTGATCAAAAAATTGCCACTACCACCCTAAAAAGCATGAGAGAAACATGTAGCCTTAACATGAGTTTGTTTGTAAGAGAGTTTGTTTTAAAGGGGGTGGGTGGGAATTGTACTGCACTCTAATGTTGCTGGAATTCAAGTCCCAAAGGCACACCATTGACAATGCTAGTGCAGGATTCTAGTTCTAGTTCAAAAAGAGTAATTTTTCCAATGTTTGTCAAGGTGTGTATATATAAGCATTAAAATAAATCAAAGGTAGGAATCTTGCAACCCTCCTGGTATTCAGCTGTAACTCCTTGTCCTCCTAGCTTTCATAGCTAATGATAAAGAATGCTGAAAGATACAGTTTGGCATGTGGTGGCCTGCACAATGCCCACTCCTGTTGTAAAGCTTTTGATGACTTTTTGCCATGATCAGATCATATTTATAAAAATCTTGCCAAAAGAAAAAAGTAGTTATTCCATACATTAAGTAAAAATATCTGCAATGTTCCGACATAACTTTCAATTTTAATGCATAGTAAAACCTGTTTACAATGACTGAGAAGAAAAATGGGAGGGGATTTCTTCTTTTTATATGCCCACCCTAGCAACATGTCAAATTAACCCCTTTCCAACTCCTGCTATAAATGAATTCAATATGACAAGAGTCATACTAAAATTTAAATCAATAGTGGCTTCTGAGATGGACCACAGCTATTTTCTGGGAAAAAGCAGTTGGCCTTCTTCCCGCTAATCTGCTGAGCACCCCTCACCTACAAAGCTTCCATTAGCCATGGGTGGTAGGATAGGCACAGTGTAGATACCAACCACATGTTGCAACTGCTTTCAAGCGAAGAAGAGCATGTAGGAGATCCAGTTGTGGATCTGGCAGGCCTTGCGTAGCTTAATCTTTAAGTGTGCTTATTTCTGTCAGGCTCTTTTCCATAATGTCTTGCATTTAATATTGGTTCCTTTGGCTGAGAGGATGCTGATATTTAGATTTGGCTGTAACAGAACCATAGGCAAACACATGACTGACCTAGTCTTCAGTTAAGTCATATGAGTGTTAAGATTCTTGATCCCTAAGTTTGTGTCCTATGTAGCAGTCTAAGGCAGCCATTTATTCAAAAAACTTCAGTTCAAACTTAATTTAAGTGTTTTAACTGTATTTTTAAAAGAGCACTGATGGTTTAAAACTATGGAGGAAACTGAAAAATGTCAAGCAGAGAGTGTTGCTTTCTGCCTTGACACACTGTGGTCAAAGTAGTATTTGGTTGTATGCCTATTGTGCAATGACAAAGGTTTATTTTTCCTTTGTTCTTTTCAGAGCGCTGCAGCAGCTCCCAGTCCAGTGCTAGGAAACATTCCCCCAGGAGATGGCATGCCAGTAGGTCCTGTACCACCGGGGTTTTTTCAGGTATTCAGAAAAATTATGATTATAGGAACTTTAGGACTTAGAATTGGGTCAGTAGTGTTATTTGGCACTGCCAGAGAAGGGTACCACATCAAATCTTGCCATGTATATAAATGCATATTATTTGAAGACAATTTGGCAAAGGCAATCTAATGTTGTTTTGTGTCACAAGTTGGAAATTGTGACGCAAACCATATTTAAAAGCTATGATAGAATTTTGGATGTACATAATCAACGTAATCAAATAATGCCACAGTAGAGGTCATATTTTCTATCCTAACACAAGGAACTGGTTGCTTACTTTTATCTTCTCTATAGATTCTTCCTACTTGATATTGTATTATTCTGATACCTTAAGAGTTAGCAGTGCTGTGGAAGATGAGTAGATTACTTGCTTTATGCAAGTTCAGATAAATTATTTCAGTTGATTTACATATTAATTAAGAGGAAGCTATGTGAACTGGATTATTGGTTTCCTCTTAGTGTGCCCTTGTATCAGTTATGTTAAAACACAGGCACAAGAACAGCTGGAGAAACAGTATTCCTTTGTGGAAGGATTTACTTCCGCCATCTACTTGAAAAGAAAATGAAATGGTGTATACTTCTGTTAAAATAACTGATAAAAACAATCAATTGGAAATCAAATTATCATGGGATACTTCTCTCACTGAAAAACACAAAATAAAACATTTGTATCTTATTACATAACATGTGGGCAGAATGAGTTCGTATCTTGTTGTATAATTTTCTAGGTGCTTGCAAAATACAAGAATTATTTCACTTAGTTTCTCTTCCAAATGGATAAAAGAGAGCAGTACTGGTATGATGTGCAAGGTGTTTTTTTGTTTTTTTTATAGCGGAGTCATTTAAGTTGTGGAAGTACCCATGACTATGATGTACTGTTTTCTGGATGACTTAGCTTTCTGGGTGGCTTTGCCTTTAGTTCAGTTTGTATAGGTATGTAGATAAGAACTGTCTTGAAATTTCACCTGCAGTTGAATTTTTGAATTTCTCAGTCACATGATGTGGAATTATGCTCATCCAGCTATGGTGTGTGTTGATGGAAGGTGGTCTATTTAGAGAAGCAGAATTAAGTTATATGTATGCTATAAGTAATGAAAGTATTTTTAGTTAAGATTGTTCTGTTTTATAGATTTTATCATTGTTCATATGTTATTTCATTTAAAAAGTATCTAATTAGAATTATCAAATAGATGTGTGTGGCTTAATTTCCTTTTTTTTTTCTCCCCGGTGAAAAAAGTGACCACTTTTTTTCAATGTCCTCTCTAATTCTCCATTTTAAAACAAAGTCTCATTTAAAAGAAAATGGGAGCATATTGTTAAATCAAATACGTAAAGTTTAATGTTACCTAACCGCAAATAAGTATCCATTAAGTTGTACAGTGCCTTGCAGAAGTAATGAACCCCCCCTTCATTTACTGTGATTTCCCTAAATGAACTCTGGTGCAATCCACTGCCTCCAGAAATCACACAGGTTGTAGTTTGGAAAGTATATCTCAACAAAAAAAATACATGACAAGGATCAAGGAGCTATCAAAACAAGCTTGGGATAAAGTTGTGCAGAAGCACCAGTCAAGGTGAGTTTTTTTTAAAAAAAAATTCCCAAATTATGACCCATTCACTCCATTATTACAAAATCGAAAGAATAAAGCTTGACTCTGCCTCTGCCTAGAGAAGGCCCTCTATAGAACTCAGTGACCACATACGGAGAAAGAAGCATCCAACAGGCCAACAGTTTACTTTGAAGATGCTGGAGAGATCTGCAGTGAGATGGGAGAAACTATCTATGAGTCAACTGTTACTCAAATGCTCTACAAAGCTGGGCTCTCTTGAAGGAATTATGAGAAAACCATTGCTCAAACAAATCTGAATCAAAGCTCATTTGAAGTTTCCAGAAAGCATGGCAAAGTGAGAAAAGACTCTATGTACTGATGAAGCCCAAACTGAAATTTTTCTGGCCCTGGCACAAAACACGATGTGTAGTGTAAAGCTGCTCTAAGAAGTCCACCAGCATGGTGAAGCGTGGTGGTGGGAGCAGCATGTGAGAATGCTTTCCTCAACAGTGACTGGAAAATGGGTCAGGATTGGCGGGAAGATGGATAGACCTACAGTTCTAGAGGAAAGCTTATTCGGGCTGCAAAGGACTTGGAACTGGGGGAGAGGTTCACCTTCTACCAGGACAAGGACCTGAAACAACCGGTAAATTATAGTGGTGTAAAACAGAACCTGAATGTTTTTGAATGGCTTAGTCAGAGCACAGACTTGAATGTGATTGAAGATCTGTGGGAAAACTTGACAGTTGCTGTTCATTAGTGATTCACATCCAACTTCATGGAGCTGGAGCAATTTTGCTAAGAAGAATGGTCATAGGTTGGAAAATCCAGATGTGCAAAGTTGATAGGAACCTACTCAAGAAGAGTTGCAGCTGCAGTTGTTGCTAATGGTGCTTCTAATCACTTGGGTTGTGGTGAATGCAACCACAAAGTGACAATTTATTTTTGTTTATTTAAACTTGTGACATGATAAAACTATTTTGCACCTTCAAAGTGTTGAATATGGTATGTATATCTAGTGATAAGAATCCCAGCAAAACCCGTTTCAGTTTCTGGTTGTAATACAACAAAATGAAGAAAAGTTAAAGGAGTGTGTGTGCAAAAGAATTCTGCAAGGCATGGTAGGCTTAGCGTTCAAATAGGAATCTTACTGGTGAAAGAACTAAGAAGAAACCTATATTTCTGTAAGCAGGTGTTTTTTCTGCGATCTCTCCAAAGGTCTGTATTACTTAGCTGTGTATTACTTAGAACCTCCTTAGAACTGAAATCCGCACACTTCTATCACAAGGAGATTATCTCCTTATTGGTGTGTGCATTCCTTTATTCTTTTTCTACTGCTGTAACATTGTGGAGAACTTTCCCTATTCATCTTAGCTGCATTTTCATTGCTGTGTTTTTGTTTTAAGTTGTGTCCTTGGCTGTTCATTTGTCTCTGTTGCTTTCTTGCCATGCAGAAGGCATGTTGGCTTTGTGGATTATACTTGTAGGTTTTATTACTTTTATATTAAGTTCCAAGTCATTATGGGTTGTCTGTTGTAGCAACCAGTTGGTCTACACACAGACTCAAGTAGTATATAAATTTCAAAATATGAAATTTAGCTTAAATCATTATTTGAATTTATAATGTTACTCTTGTTGTCTGAAATAAAATGAACCTGGTTATTCCGTTACCAGATTCCAGTGTAAATTGTGTTGATTTAGGAATTTGTTCATGAAGCAATGTCCATCTTTAGCTGTTCTACAGGAAGTAGTAATTGACCATTTTTTCTTAACCAACAGTTAAATGGTATATGGGAAAAAGAGATTGCTCTTACATCACTGTTTTCTGTCTTCTACTTTAATTGTGCATTTTCTCAATCTGTATTGAAATGTGAAAGTAGGGTTTCATCATTAGTGCAACAAAACAGGAGAAATTAGGAGAAGTAAGGAGAAAATCCAATATGATCATGGAAATGATTGTTAATTTGTGAAGAAATACCTGACACAGTGTAGATGGTGGTGGTTAATATATAGGCTTTGTGTACTCTCTCGTGTCGCAATTTCTGCAATCACCTTGAGGTCCTGCTACCAAAATTTCAGTCATTTTTGTAAGAAGTATTGCATGGGAAGGGAGCATACACATGCACTCCTAGCATGTTTTCAAGAGCATGATATTATTAGGAAGCTAGGCATGCATTCTTTACATACTATGATTTGCAGGATTGTTGGAATGTGAGTACCGGAGGCAGAATGGCACTAGATTGCCAGTTCATCAGTTACCCACACTGACTGGCATTAGCTCTTCAGGGAGAAGTCATTAATCAGTTAGTTAGTTGTTGTTGTTTTTTAATTCTTTTAAGGTTCACAGAGCTGCTTATATAAAGGTTCTGTCCTTCAGAGCCAAACAGGCCACACAGTTGAGACCTGGCTTCACCCCCTCGTCCATGCCATAGCATACCAAAACTAATGTTGCTTGTAGGAGCATAATTTCATCTTACTCTTGAAAAACATATTACAGACAGTTAAGCATTGGCAGATATGTTATTTGTACTTTAAAAATATACTTGTCTACCACAAGATGGTACTTAGTCCTAAGTGAATGTGTTTCACATCAGGAGAACAATTTACCAGTTTATTCCTGTACTCATGATGCTATTCTGATTAATGAATTTAAAATACAAATCTGCAAATCTTCAGTATATTTTCTTTTTTTTTTTCCAGAGCTGTGAAACAATTTCTGGTTTTTGTCCTAACATGTCACAAATATAGAAGTAATTGTAAAGTACGGACTGGCAGTTCTGTGATTTACAGTAGTACATGCAGCATCTAATGCAAGGGTGAGACTTGTACACTACTCAAATTTTAGACTGCAGCTCCCAGCAACTCTAGCGTAGTAGTTGAACAAAATCTGAAAGCCCACACAGTTCCCTTGCATATATGGACTTCTGTGTAGAGGGCCTTTTTCATGGTTTAGTTTGGTTTTGAGTTGGGTGTACCTGCTCCACCACCACCAAGTACTGGCCACATAACTGTAAATGTAGTAGTAGTAGTAGTAGTTGTTGTTGAGTAGTATCTTCATTACTAGTTCTCACTTCAAACTGTTTTATAGAATCTTGTCTCTCACGGTATCTCTGTAAAATTGAAACTGTTTTTACATTATGTCTGATTCATTCTTGAAATGCAGTTTAAACTACTGTCAACTGACCAATTTAAATTGCATATTTCAAGTCATTGACTAAAAACTACTAAATCTACAGGGACCTTGTCATCCCATAACATACAAAAATCTATTATCTAAACATGTTGTCTTCTACTTTTCTCACTATATTGATCTGTATGCCAGTTAGACCATAAAGATATGCACTCATTCTATTTGAAGAAACTGTATCAGACAATAAAGCAGAAATTGTATCAGGGGAAAAAATGATAATGCTAACATTAGCTTTTAACAAAACAGGTAGATTCTAGTGTAATTACATAGAAAAGAATGTCAGTGAACATGATATTATAAAAATATAAAGAAAACAGTAGTCACCATAAAGGGGCAAGTTTCTTTGCATTGTCACGGCATAGTTCTGGTGTTATTTTTCCTCTTAAAAAGTCAATAACTGTTACCAGAGAAATTCAGAACCAATTATTTCTAATCCAGTTAATGGCTCCTTAAAGGGAAGGTGTCATCATACCTTTCCATGACTGGCATAAAACAATACATTTTGACCAGTATAATAGACCAGTAGTTTTCAAAATGTGTTCCAGGGAATTAAAGGGTTCCCTGGAAGGTCATTAAAGGTTCCATGATCATGCTACTTTTCAGTTGTGCTGGGTGTTTGTTAAGTTGCCCTCACATTTTACACAGGTCAGCAAGAGGTCTATCCAGTGTTGCACATACTTAGCACATGCCCTGAATTGGAAATAAGAGAGAAACCTCTAAAGCATTCTGGGATTTTACAGCAGATGGGTTTCTCACCACTTCTGCATACAGAAGAAAATCCTTGATTTTCCTCATAAATAATCTGCATACAAAGAAAACAACTGACCTTTGTACATAATCCACTTCCATATAGGCAGTTATGTACATTGCTTGTGCAGTAGTTTGTAAACTTGCATTCATATACAGACCTGTGACCTCCTAGATCAGGGTTTTTCAACCCTTAATTTCTACAGGATAATGTGACTGAAAAAATAAACATCTTTTTCAATGCTAGATATAATTTTTATGCAGGGACTCCTTGAGACCTAAAGGTTATTTCAGGAGTTCCTCCAAGGTAAAAAGTTTGAGAAAGGCTGTTCTATATCATCAGCCAAGTAATCTCTTGAACAGAATCTGCCCAATACTTTTCCTTAACAATTACCATTTTTTTAAAAATGTATTGCCTTCAAGTGGAAGAAATAGCAAAAGCAGACATTTTCTTATGATCAGCTGTTACATCTTTTCATTCTATTTCATGCTACTTACTTCCTTTGCAGCAGGAAATCCCACACTAGCTTTGCAGGGTTTTTTTAAAGGAACTAGATATTCAGTGTGTGAACGGGATATTTACAAATATATGAGTAGAACAGAGCAAGCAAATTCCCCTCCCACAAAAAAATTACCTATGTGGTTATAACACTGTGTGGTGCAAGTCACAGAAATTTCTTTTCTGTGTGCAGGATCCCTGTCACTTATACAAGAACAAAAAAATCGTGACTAGGAGGGAAGTTATGTTGAACTTATTAGACAGTAGTATAAAACTAACCTTTCTCATGGTAATCTAATCCCAGCTCACATTCTCTGTTAGAGAGTGAGTAATCCACTAGTGAAACCTGTTTACAATGATAGGAAGAGGCAGGAAGTAAAATGAAGGAGAATAGAGGAAGAATATATGTGGAGTACTGAATAAGTTCATGAATGATCTGAGATATTTGGAGACATATGCCTTGCCACAGTTCTGATCTGAAGTAATAAGAAGTGTAAATCCGAAAAAGAATTTTTCAGGTTTTAGAGTATAAAGGCTCTTGCTAGGTGTTCTGCTGGCTTTGAGTGAAAGATGCTGTGAATTGGTACATATAATATTTTGGGGATTCAATACCAGAAAACAGTGTTGGAGTTCATTTCTATATTTATTTATTTGCTGTGGGTGGCACTAAAAGCCAACTTCTGTTGCTTTCAGTGGTGAATGATCATCACTTCACTGCTTCTTCCACATGTCTGCATAGCCATGGGGAACACCAAGTACTGATATGGAAATACTGAGTCCTTTGTACCAATAGATCAAGTGAAAGCAGGTAAATACTATTCTTACAGCAAGGTTCACCAACACTTGGGCAATTTTTACAGCAACAATAAGAAATATATGACTGATTCTAAGTGTAACCCAGGTGTGATGTTGTCCCATGAGTGCTCCCCCTCATTCATCATGAGCAAGTAATTTGCTACTTTCTTGGTGTGTGGAATACAGTGTTGACAAGTTGAGGTCAGATAACTAACAGGGAATATTGGTCTGGAATCTGTAAGACTCTGTTCTCCAAGTGGTTTGATGTTTTCACCAGCTGCACATGGAAGAGATGCTGCAGAAGAACATCATAATATTAACAGAAATTATTGCAAGCCATGGATACGTTGGAGACAGTAGCTTCCTCATATGAGTGGAGTTGTCTACTCCTTGGCACTGAAGAACTGCTGAAAGGACTTTAAACAGACAGTCTTAAAAAACACTCTTTTTTAAAAAAAAATGCAGTTCTTCTCTGTTGGTGAAGAAGTTTATAAAATTCAGTGTGCAGAAGTTGGCTGAACAGAAACAGTTTACATTTAATGATACTGAAAAATGGTAAAATTAAAACTGATTGAAAAATACTCCTGAGTAATATCTAGTTGGTTTGTATTGTTTATTTCTTCCATGTTTGTTGAAGGCAAAATTTCAGCTGTTTAACAGGCATTTAATATTGCTAACAATACAAAAAGCACCAATAGTAACTTTTAAAAAAGAAAATTTATTCATTAAGGATTAAGATTGTATTTAAATAGAGTTCATTTACTTTCACGTCTGCATACTGCCATACGGTGTCTACTTTCTGATATTTAGGCCCAATCAGTGATTAACATATATATATATATATATATAAACATGAAGCTACTCCTGGTTAGCAGTTCACTTTTATCTTTTGTAGTGTCTGTGTCTCAGAATTCCTGACCCATATTCATTTGGCCAGGATGTGTGTGTGCATGCATACACACACACACACACTTACATGAGTGGAAGGTGAATGGGGAAAGAGACAATATTTGTTTCTGTTGATAGTGATAGCTCTTGTGTCTTTCATAGTGCCCGCCTAGAGGGTTCATGAAGTAGAAGAGCTGTAACTAGAAGAGGGAACTGAAAGGCTCCTGTGCCTGAGTTCAACACTACCTGTGCTGCTTTGGATCCAGCTCATAGATTTTTCCCATGTAGAAGGCAAGTCATGCAGAGAATAGAACAGAGTTCATATCTAACTCACCCAGGAAATGCTACAAGATAGTTAACTCTCAATACCCTGGAAGGAAAAGATTGTTCTTTAACAGAACTTCACATATAAGCATAACATATAGCTAAATAATTTCTGTTAGTGACCAGAGATATATAGGTTTGAAGCAAGTATGTGTGTGTGTGTTAGAAAATACGAAATGTGTTCACATCTATTTAATTAATTTTTCTTGATGCCTTTTTTGTGAGGTATATTACAAAACTATCAGTTCTCAAATTATCAGTGATAGTTGCTAACATAAAATTACTGGTTGTAGTTACAGAAATACTAATATAGTGATGAGAGAAGAAGTGTTGACAACAATTTGCAAAGTTATATTTTATATGTTGTTTTTATGTAAAGGTATAAATATATGATGTATATGAGATTATCATGCCATCTAGTGGCTATTGCATTCTCTACATTTCTTCTTCCTGTGACAATGCTGTACTGAAACAGAATTGATCTTATAGAGCCACACTATTAAGTCTTAAAAACAAAACCACCATAAAGGCAATCTAGGATTTATTTTTCATCCTGAAATACATTGAGTATGGTAACACTATTGCTATATTAATGTTTCTGCTGTGGGTGGATATGATTACTAAACATAACTTGTGATAATGTCAGCTTTCTTTGCAGTGAAAAGGCAGATTAAGCTGTATATATTAATAAAATAACCATCAATGTTAATGAAAGAATATAAAATGAGTTAGTTGTCTTAGTGTGCAAAGCCCTTGAAATCTTGATATTTTAATTTACCTTTGTGTTGGTGGCTAGAGTGGTTCACACAGCTTCCAACATGGAGGAATTTTAGAAAAGGCATCATTGTCCTCCCAAGATAAGCAAGGTCATATCCTTCTAGAAGAAGGAGGCTCACCTACCAAGCATCATTTCATTCATCTTTGCTGACCAGACATCTTTTCTTCAACCCTCACATATGAATTGTTGAGGGGGAAAAATATGGTGATGTGAGGAGCATATTCAGCAAGCATTGTGATTCTCAATTTATTTTTCTGAAATATAAAATACCCCAACACTGGGGAACCTAACAGTTGTAGAAAATGAATCAACGTGAATCAGTTTCTAAATTTTGTTCCTGTTTGCTGTGGGTTATTGAATAATTGTCCTGCAAACAGATGTTCAGGTTGTACGGAGACAGGATATCGGTGTCTAATATTGGATTGTGGCTAGCACAAATATAGATCTAAATTTTTTTCTTCTGGAAAGGCACTGTGTGTTTTCCATTGTATTTAAGAGCATCTGTCTTTGATAACCCAGTTCTGACTCTGAAGTAAGGGGGAAAAAGATCTCTAATCAATGGTGCAGAACTAAGATTTCATACTCTGCCACTGTGGAGGAGGGGCAAGGAAAGAGGAAGGTAATATTTGAATCAACAACCAGAGGGAAGCAACACAGAGAATTTGAAAAGATACTGCTTTTCTTTTAGATAGAGAGAAGATACCATACAAATAAGCTCACAGAATATTTGTATGGTAAAGCGTGACACACACAGATTTTCTGTCAAAATTCTTGCATGTTAGGCACTCATATAGATGCTTCATTTATAAGCTGTTTTTAGAAGACTAATAGATTTCCTTTTGTTTGCTGTGTAATTTGATAGTAAGTATAGTGTGAGACTATCTGAAGGAAATAAAAACAGTGTTCAGAAGTGTTTTGGAACAAGTACCACTGAGTAGTCTTCTGTGAAAATTTCGGTTTTTAGCTGAAGGCACATTTTAACAGAACTAGATTTCTTTTAAGCAAGTTATTAGAGGTGTAGTGTAGCAACAATCTTGAACCTTCTGATTAACAGGTGGTGGATGGAAAAATGCTATAGTAATTATAGGAAGAGCCAGAATGGTGTAGTGTTTTGAGCTTTGGATTATGACCCTGGAGACCAGGATTCAATTCCCTCTTCAGCCGTGGAAACCCACTGGGTGACCTTGGATGTATCATGCGCATGCAGCCCCAAGAAAACCCCCATCATAGGTTTACTTTAGAATGGCCATAAATCAGAAACAATTTGAAGGCACACAACAACAACAACGCAAAGTGAACCCAGGTATGTTTCAGCTACTGTCTTTGTGAAGCTACTGCCTCCATGTTTGTTGCTGTACAAGCAGTTTGATTCAACCAAGCAGCAAAATGAATGAATTACCTGACTTCACCTCTGGCTGATGCAATTTGAAGCCTTGACTTCATATTAATAATAAAAGTATTTCTTAGATTACAAATTGTTTACATAAATACAATAAATTATTTGTTTCCCCAATAGTAGATACAGAAAAATATTCAGTTGATAGCAAACTTGACATGCTATTATGAGGTATGTCACCTCTGTCTGAGCAAATCACACAGTCAGTGAAATGTCACAAAAATATTTGAGTTTCTAACCCATTGTGAATTCACTTGGGCGTGACTTTGGGAATTAATAGATAGGTTAATTTGCTACCCTTGTATGAGAAAGAGCATAACCTAAAATTCATCTTGTTTATGCATGTAAGGCTGCATTCCTGTTAGTTTATTGGCGGGGGGGACGTCACCATCTAATTCGTTGGAACTTTTTGAGTACACCTTTATAGGATTGGCAATCCAAGAGATAATGAGAATGTCCCAGTGAAGACAGGAGGAGTTACTTAAGAGGCATAGAATTAAACTGAAAAGTGTGTCCTACAGTAGCCAAAATGATAGAATGGATAGATTAAGCCCACAATTTACTTCATGGTCCCAGCTCAGCAGGACTTACTTTTAAGTTTAACACACGAGGTTCAAATTCAAACCTCTCCCCAAAATAACTGTATGTATATCACTCATTCTGTGTCATCATGAAGTAGCAAACCTTTCTTGGACTACACATACCTGGACTACATACTTAAAGCTGGAATGGGGAAAGTAGAACACACAAGCTGCATGTGGCCCCAGCTCCTTTTATATATAGGTGTGTCTATGTTTCCCTAAGTCCTTACCATTGCGCTCACAATCTTTTCAAATAAAATTGACCCTCAAAGAGCCATAAAAACCAATGACTGGTCCTAGAAGCTTCTAGGAACAGTTATTTTGGTTAAATATGTTCAAACTCCTACACACTCACAAGTTGTTACTTGAAATAGACTTCCAGATGTATTTTCAGCTGATTTTTTTTCTTTTTGTAGAAAGCAACTATGCAGGCTCAGGGCCCCCCAGAAACTAACCTCTGCACCCACTGAAGTTGCCCACCCCAGCTTAAAGTTTCTACCATCTAGAAAGTATACTTGTGCATAGAAAACTAGCATGTCACTAGGTAAAAGAGTTCTGTATTGTCTTCTGCCTGCTAATGATATATTTTTATATAAAGAAAAAACTATTTCTTTTCATTTGTATTTCATTTTGGTACAAAGAAACCCAGTGGCATTTTTATACTACAATCAGATGGTTTCTCCAATTCAAATCTTCTTTGTTTGCTTTAAAGAAGAAAAATATTTTCAAAGAGGAAGTGTTACCTACCATCCTCTTCTAGTCTTACAGTGGGTGCCAAGCAGATATTTTGAATCTATAGATGGATTAATTGTCAGTCAGTATTTGTGCATGAATAATAGGGGAAACCATAAGCATTCTAACCAGGGAGTAAGAACAAGTGAAGATAGTGGTAGCACTGTGTTATATTTGAGCAGGGCAGGTATACGTCTGTCGACAAAGTAGATGTGTTCCTGCGCATTATTTCTTTAACAGAAAATTTGGTGCCTATGGCAAGAATAATGTGGAAAGAATAGAAACAGTTTCCTCCACCACAAAACAGAAGACCAACTTAACAGACTTGTTCTTCAAAGCTAACGATATGTACATGTGAGTGGCACAACCAGATTAGATAAGTCTTGCATAAGTAAGCAAAACATTTTGAATCTTCTAGAGCAGTGGTTCTCAACCTGTGCATCCCCAGATGTTTTTGGACTTCAGCTCCCAGAAGCCCTGAGCGTTGACCATAGTGGCTGGGGCTTCTGGGAGCTGAAGTCCACAAACATCTGGGGACCCACAGGTTGAGAACCACTGTTCTAGAGACTACTTGAAAGCTTCTTCAAAGTGCACCCCAGGATGATTTTTCACCAGCTTCAACTTTTTATATGATTTGCATCTTTGTGGCCAAACATAGAAATCTATGCCTTGTGCTGATATACTGGGTGTAGAAAGTGAGGCAAGCTTATCTACTTTCCCATTTTCTCTGTTTTTCTGTTCATACATGCTCAGTAAGGAATTCTGGATCAGCTGATGTTTACCTTGCTTGTTGTAGGCAGGCATGCATAGCTACAGTAGGATGAGCAAAAGTAGAATCCTTTTCTTTCCCAGCCTAAATTTTGTTGTGTTGTTTACCTGCAGACACATGGCTGCAACCTGGGTGCTACTAAAAACTTCTAGCCAGGCAGGGGACAATGAAGAAAAGAGGAACTGAGCAGGTGTAAAAAATGGGCTTCTTGTCACAGGCTTTGTTAATTGAGGTATATCTGTATTTCCCAGTGTGGGCCAATGTGTTTGACCACATCTTCTTATCTAGCCCATTACAATGCACAGCAACAATAAATAGTGTTGTTAACCTGTGCCGTGTAACTTCATTGCTATAGAGAAAAATCAGTTCAAGCCCACATTCTACTCCCAGGCATATAAAGGTGACCCATGTCTTTTAATTAATATATATGTATGTATGCATATATATATATATAATCTAGAGGGGCCTCAGTTTTCTCACTGACCATTTGGAGCACAAGTTGCAGTGAGAAAGTGGCAGACAGAGAAAGATTAAGCAACTTTTTCCCACTCTTTCTTTTGTACAGTTAATCAACAATTCCTGAAAGAATATTCTAAAAAGGGGTTTTGGGCTACAGTTAGCTATTTTGACATGTAACATACAATTTGATTTATTATTAGCAAACATAAAAATTGAAAGTAGTCTCTTGTCAGTTTGCAAATTTTAAAGTACAGTAGGACCTCCATATCTGCAGGGGATTGGCTCCAGGGCCTCCTGTGGATACTGAAATCTGTGGATAGTAGCAAATGCCCTGTCAACACCCCCAAAAAACTGTTTCAAAGTACAATTCTCCTGCAGCGATGTGTAGGGCTGGCTATCGCTGCGTCCTTGCATGCCCCAGGGCTTGAGCTTGCATGAGTGCCCTAGATCAGGACCACAACGACATGTATGGTTGTCATTTGCCGCATCCCTAGATGCCTTGGGGCCTCTGCTTGCTCACTCACTTCAGCCAGCAGAGGTGTGCAGAGTGGGCAATCACCCGTTCTCTGCACACCTGCCGCTGCCACCTGTGTGGGCACACTGGTTCAAGCTGGCAGGGGTGTGCAGAGTGGGCAATTGCCTGTTCTCTGCATGCCTGCTGATACTGCCGCCCGTGTGGGCGTGCTGGTTTCAGCCGGCAGGGGCATGCAGTGGGTGAACGCATGTTCTCTGCATGCCCATCGCCAACCACAGATAACTGAATCTGTGGAAAATGGATCTGGGGATCCTACTGTACGAGTCAAACCTTTGACTAATGTTTTGGCTAGTCCACTTTGCATTGCTATTGCTGTTATATTTATTGCAGTTTTACTTTGTAGAAATACAGTGTAATTCAAAACATTGACTAAAAAATACTGGATTTCTATTGTGGATTGATATAAAAATGTTGTTCACACTGCATTCACAGTGAAAGATGAGACCAGTATCTCTCATTTATTCATTTGAAAGTTTCCATGGAGCATGTGGGTTTGATCGGCATGAAAACCTATAGAAACATGTAGGGTCCATCTTTTTTGGGATTTGGACATGTACCCATTATGCAGATCTTAAATAGGCAGGCAGAGCTACAAACAGAAAGAGCCAGCATGATACTATGTATAGCATTCTTTGATTTCCTATCAGCTCCCCCTGCCCCACATTTGATTTTCTTCCACTTGACTAAACAATTGTACAATCTCTTGTGGTCAGCTTAAAGTGGTTTTTCATTCTTGGCCACTCTCACAAACTGTCTCTTCTGCTTATGTTTCCTGAAACTAAAAAGTATTTCTGAGACAGTAAGTCTCCATCCTTCTTGCTTTAAGGTAAGAATGGAAAACTATGGGCTTCCCAATGCGTTTGGACTGCAGATCATATTATCTCCCCATGACTGGCCAAGGCTGTTGGGAGATGTAGTCTGACAAAACCTGGAACACCATAGTTGTCCAGCCTTGTTCTAATAATTGGTCAAAGTGAATAGGCCAGTTTTTCCCTTTCAACTCTCTTTGGCCTATTCATCTTGACCAATTATTTCTTGCAATTTTGAGTCATAGTATGACAAGATGCCAACAGCAATCCTGAGTATAATTCTGTCATTAGTTACATATTTACATGGATCACTCAGTTTTTATCTATAGTGTGGTCAGGGTCTGATATTATTTTCTGGGCTTTTGTACGGAAACTGCTCAAACAAGTAAAACACTTTTGAAAACAGTAGGACCTTAGAAGTGCTTCCTACAAAAGATTTTGGCAGTTGCATCTGTAGAAAATAACTTACTGGTCACAACAGAAATATGTATTAGCCAACAAAGAAGCACCTGTGAGTAATTTTTCCAATGTTATACTTCTTCTATAAGTATACTAATCATGTTATCATTGACAGGCACTCTCATCTTCAAGATATGTGACTTTATCACTGTAGGTAGTCTCTCTGTTCCAGATTGCAACTTTCCCATGTCTGTCTTGCTATGGTCAGTTCTTCACCTGATGGGCAACCTTCTGATGCTGTTTATTTAGCTATTTGTCATAGTAAGACCTTACCAGCTTGATAGAACTTGCCAGAGTTTGTGTTATTTGTTGTTTGACATTACCATTGACATTACCTTCAAGGTTGCCTCCCACCACAAGGCTGCAGAACAAGCATCATGGAATATTTGCAACTTCAAGTATCAAAGCAAAGCAAAACAAAAACCGTGTGTGTGTGTGTGTGTGTGTGTGTGTGTGTGTGTTTGTGTATGTGTCAGTAAGTAAAATGTATGTATTTATTAAATTTATCCCGTGCCTTGCTCCCAAATGGGATCCAAGGTATATCCATGGGATATACAGTATGAAACCTCACATTCCAGCTTGGATCACATATTAGAAGAAAGACAGAGTATTAATTTAAAAAATGTTTACTTGGCAGCAAAGCATCCTGTTCCATACTGGTTTCCAAACTGGCTATAGCAAGCCCTTTTTAAAAAATTGAAAATGTTTGTTTTAATTAAATGTTTAATCTCTCAATGGAAACAGTTGCATAGAATGATAGTAATTCTAATCCAGTTAAGCAGCATTTTCTGTCTAAATAGGTTTGTTATGAGGAAGGTAGAAAGGAAGCTGGTATACTAATGCACATGTTAACAGGCAATAACATTAGTATATTTATGTACCCACTAACTCATATTAAAAGGAGCTGCTACAACCTGAGATGCAGATAGGATTTTACCACTGGCAAGTATTGGAACACATGGCCTGCCCAAAGCTTGACAGTAACTAGTTAATTAATTATTTAAGTCATTAGACGCCTCCCATGACTTAGCTTACTAGATTTCCTAGCTAGTACAGGACTTCATAAGTATCTCTAGGTTGTTAGAATTTCTTAGAATAAATCCTTTTCAGATTCAATAAAACAGGAAGGCCTGCTACCTGAGGAGAAGTATTAGGGTTTGAGAAAATTTCGAAAGACCTGGGACTGGGAAGCAGCATTTGAATAAAAGTGGAAGAGAAAATATAGAATACTGACCTGATCTGACCGAGAGTAGGGGAGGGGATAGGAAGAATTATATATTTGCATATTGAGATACCCAGCCTTTAAGCAGCCAGGAATCTCTGAATATTTTATGCTGGTGCCCCCTCTAATGGTCCTGTATGGAAGATGTTTGGGAGTCTTTATGAGGGATGGAAGAGGGATATGTTTCTCTTTGTGCTTCTCCAACATTGGTTATGTTCTGATTTCCATAGTATGTTTTTATGTATAAAATATAATATTGTTTGGGGTGAGCTGCAATAAACCTCTTTCTAATCTTTATTTCTTTGTTGTTGCTCATATAGAAATTGATACCACAGTTATTGCGGAGCCTAGGGGAGTGTCCAGTGTCAATTTTCTTGGGATCAGTTTCAGTAATTGCAGCCTAATGATGTGGACAAGATGCTTGAATCAATTCATCCCACCACATATAAGCTTGACCCTTGTCCATCTTGGCTGATAACATATAGCAGAGGGGGAGATCTAGCAGATATCCATGGTGGTTGTGCCTCACTCTGTCACGGGGAGATGCCTACTGCCTTGAATGCTCTCTTTTCTGAAGAAGGCTCAAAAGTATGTGGAAACTACTAGAAAGGACCCAGAAGTGTGTGGAACTACACTAATATTCCCTATTTGGGCAAGGTGCTTGAGCATGTTATAGCCTGGTGGTATTTTTTTTTTTTTATGAATGAATGAATGAATGAATGAATGAATGAATGAATGAATGAATGAATGAACCTGATGGTAGAAATCACTATCTGAAGCTAGCTAAATGATTGTCTTCCTACCCTTACTTATGTCTTCCTTTAAAAAAAAAAAAAGTACCCAGAAGACCAGTTGATTCAAATGAGAAAAATATATGTTTTACCATATCTTGGCAGAACACATTTCTTAAGGATGGCTGGGGAGGAAGAAAAAAATGCACTGATTCAGTGTTCCAGAAAAATGTGCTGAGAGGGTCTCCGTGTTTCTATTTAAGAATTTTCTGCTTCAAATTAAGAATTCACTGACGAGTCTTTGGAGCTATCTACTTCTTTAGTTGTAGTGGACCAGTGTCCAGTAACTGAAATATACCACTACTTACTAACCTTTAACAAATAAGACATTTGAAGAGTGAATGAAGTATACATGGCAGAGTGCGGAAAAGAGAGATGCAGATCACTGATAAATTTTAACTAAATTGGTTTTAAAATTGCTGGATTGCCACCATTCCCAGGAGGCTTCCCAGGAAGCAGTCATAGTAGGTGCCTTTGTAATCTATGTGGGGGAAAAATTCCAGGTGGGAAGAAGGCAAATTTGAAGTGATGGAAAGGAACTTTTTGAAGGAGCCTAAAACAACACAGATCCCAAGGGTTAAGTGTGATGCCATTCTCTTAAAACTGCATTGCCTAGTTTGAAAACTGACTTAAAAAAAAAAAAGAGTTAATCAGTAACAATTTAACTAATTAAACTGTTTGAATTCTTTGGCTCTGCCGCAACAAATTAATGTTATAATTTCTAATGTTTAACAGCATTAGATTGATTTTGAAACACAATGTTTTAAGCTCCAGAATTATCATGAGGAGGTAGGGGTACAATGGAAGAACATTAAATCTGCATTAGGCTGAATAAAAGCTGTGTAAGTTCCTAAAATTGTATTTAAAAACTGAGTAACAGATATGGTGCAAGATTATATTGCCTGAGTATATAACTGTATATTCAAAATACATAATCAAATATATTATTTGAAAGAGTATTATCTAATATATGAAAGTCAGTTTGTGAATTTGTCTGTGTCAGGCAGGCAAAGACCTCATATGATTGGCTGCCTGTGAAGATTCTATAGAATCCTGGGGTTGGTAGTTTAGGGAGAGGCCTTCAGAATTCTCAGCTAGAGAGCTCTTGGCCTGGCCAGTTGCTACGGGGACAAGACCTAACAGCAGGAAGCAGGAGGCCAATATATTCTCTCAGAAACCAAATCTCTGTATGTTAACAACTCTAAATACAGATTGGATTGGGAAGTATGAGAAAAAATTACAGATACTGGAGAAGGCAGTTTGGGGAATTAGAGACACAGGATCTCAAATCTGTGTATTTCAACCATAACTAACTTGTAAGGTAAGGTAATTCCTAAGGTATTTCTAGCAAGTGTTACCTATGAGAAAATAAAATCCTGAACAATGCCGGGTAAATACGCTAGTTATTTATATTGCAATATTGTGTGCTGTGGTAGAAAACTTATTGTACCCCTCATCTTGTTGGACTCACTTGTGATCAGCCTTGGCCAGTGTTCACAGATGATGGCAGTTGTACTTCAACAGTATCAGGGATCATGAGTCCTCACTGCCCATTCTAGTCAACATTCTATATGTTGTACTTTCAGGCATTTATACATGCATGTATATTATTATTCCTGGAGATGTATTTTCATTAGGTATGTGTGTTTTGGTGCACATACGTGACACTAGAAAATTGAAGAATACTAGCTAATTTTCTTGAGACACCTGATCAAGAAGATTGAAGCAGTATGAGATTATTTTTTTAAAAAAAATAAACTTTGTTTGCACAAATATGCAGAGCTCAACGTTTTGTACAGAAAATATTCCTTGTGGTCTTAGTGGTGAGACATTGGTGCTGGCAGAGGAAGGCAACATTGAGTACACACCCAGTACTTTGTTTGGAGGATTAAAATGCCATAATTTTATTAGTGTTACAATTGGCTTGGCTTGAGGCACAGATCCAGTGATCAAATGAGCACCCAGTACTACCAAGCTCCCTATCCAAATGCCAGGAGACAATCACAGAGTGACAACTGAGGAAGCCACTTCAGCTCATGGCCACTGTGTGGTTCCTTACCACCTTAGCCCCAAGCTTGGCATAACCCTGTACACCTATACCCCATGTCCATTAAGAGGATTCCCACAGAGAATGACAGGCTCAATGTCCTGTTTCCCACCCAGAACAAGATCTTCTTCTGTGTCATACCACCCCAAGTTATGACAAAAGAAAATTAAGACATCAAACATGGAATCAGCCAGAGAATGAGAGGGTCAGAGGACAGTCCAAGCTGAATGCCAAGGAGAATGAGGAATCTTTGGTGTCTCTACAGTTGCATCTGAACCAGTGTTGCCAGACCACTTGCCACTTCATTCTTCTCTGGCTCAACTCCACATCACTCTCCGGAGGTTGCCCAGCATCAGCCGTATCCAATGGTAAGATAGTCAACTCTCCCTCTCATGGGCTTCAGCATTCTCCCAGTCTTTCAGCAAAATCTGAGCCATGAGCATCACTGCCTGGAACTCATTCTTCCAGGGATGCCCCTCTACTGTCTTCACCTTCTGCTGGGCTTAGCTCTATAGCTCAATGCTTGTCTTTATCCCTTTCTTCCATTGCACCAGTTTCAAGGGTTCACGACTGATCTTTTCCAGTTCATCATAGATCCAGACTAAACCATTGCCCTTCTCCTGAGGCTGTTGAGTCTGGGCCGTTCAATCATAGGCACTGCGCTCCATCCCCAGAATGCTGTCAATATTCCCATTCCCCCTCTGAAGGCGATTCTCTCTCTGAGGAAGTTGTGGAGTACTATGATCCTGATTACTCCAAGTGCCATGGTCTGGTCCCTTACCAGCATGCTTATGTTTATCAGAGTTGAAATCTATCTCAGTATTACTGCAGTCAGGACTTTTCCCCTTACCACTGTACAATGAGGCATGGCAAACTGCCGGATCTGAGCAGGCCTTCTCACTCCACTAAGCTCTGTCTTCGGTCCTAGTCTCCTACATGAAACTGTCCTCCTCATAAGGCAGTGTTGTCTCTGCTGTCTACAGAAATGTTCTACAGGCGCTTCTTCCACCAGGGAACCTCAGGCATCCACTTCCGCCACCAACATGCCTGTCCTCACCACTGCTTCCGCCCATATCCCTCATACAAGTGTTTCCAGTTGCTTCAGTTGTACTGCCTTCTCCAGACTATTGTTCTTCTCTATCCTCTGGCTGCGACTTCATCACCATCTCCATGAAGATCATGCCATCACTGTTCTAAGTCCATTGTGTCCTATGACACTGATTTTGATTTGACTTCATCTTTCTCCATTGTTGTGCATCAGTGGTTGCCCCCTAACATTCATGGTGAACACAAATCTGTTTCACCCACAGACAACATCCTCACCCTTGTGAACTTGATGGTATACATAGCCAAGTCCATTGAGCTCAACCCTAAGTCACGTGAACAGGAACCTGAGGACCCAGTTTTCAGGAGACTTCAAGAGAAGATTCCTATACCTTCTTATATACTCCTTCTTCTAGCTCACCTTAAAATTGCAAGCTGGTCTTGGAGCAATCCATCATCTCTCAGAACTACATCTAAGAAGGTGGAAAACTTTATGTAAGATTTTTTATTCCAGTGCTGATTGACTCTCTCAGCACCCAAAGCCCAACTCTGTTGTTGAGGCTGCACAGACAAGGACAACTCAAAAGAGGGTAATAACCCCTACTGATAAAGTGGTCACAAGTTTGGTGTCCTTGCTAAAAAATTCTACTTCACTGCAGCAATGTCCCTCTGCATCACAAACTACAAGGTGTGTATGTCAGCATATCAGCAACATCTATGGGATTGAACAACACTGCTCTTAGTGAAACTTTTGGATGATGAACATTCGGCAGTGGCTCTCCAATCTAAGAATTATCCCTTAGCATCACAGCAACTTACAACAGGAAGGCATGTTGCTGCCTGCTGCACAAAATCTCTTGAATTCAGTCATAGCCTTACACTACCGTGTCTGGTTGCACTCCTCAAGTTTGTTTCAGCATGCCAGGAGTAAAGTTGAGGATTTGCCATTTGAGTTTGGGTTGTTTCACAAGGCTGCTGGTGACATCTTGGAACATACCCAGAAGATGTTGACCACTGCCTGCAAGTTCAGCTTATCTTCTCAATCCTCCTGGTCTTCCAGGCCTATATACTTGTGGTTGAGACACCTACCAATTTCTAAAGAGCCCTACAGCCCTGTTCCTTTGAAACAGTCCAGAGCCTCTTATTCTGCACTACCACCATCCAGGAACTCCTTCATTCCATCTGTCTGCAGGTCCTAGTCTTATAAAAAGAAGTCATCAGACAGCAAGTGTCACCTTTGACTTTTTAGGGTGTCTTTCCTTCTACTCTCCCTTTTGGCAACAGACTCCATCCTTACCAATGTGCCTGTTTCCCATCACAACCGATTCTTGAGACCTCTACATCAATGAGGCTATGCAATTGAATGCACCAAATATCCACCTACTGGCATAGTTCTCATTACTGATCTTTCTATCCCTCTGCTGGAGGAGATAGACACTCTTCTCCAGAGAAGCACCATTGAACCTGTACCACCAACCCCCATCCCATGGGGGTTGTTCTCTCACTGCTTCTTCATTTTGAAGAAGGATGGTGGACTTTGCCCCATTCTGGACCCGAGAGATGTGAATTTGTTCATCCATCCCAGGTGTTTCCATATGGTCACTTTGAACTCTTATCTTCTGTTTCTGAAAGAAGACTGGTTTGCGACCTTGGATCTCAAAGACACTTATTTTCACATTGGGATCTGACAGTTGCACAAGCACTATCTCTACTCCACCGTAGGAAGCAAGGCCTACTGATTTCACATCCTGCCTTATGGACTGTCAACCACCCCGTATGGCAGTTGTTACAGCTTGGTGATGCCAACGGGATGTCATCGTCTTTCCATATATAGACATCTAGCTCCTTGTCACATGTTCCAGGTCTCACCTTCTTTCAGGTATACACCTCATCCTTCGGTTGCTTGACTACCTAGGTCACATCATAAACTTCAACAAGTCCTACTTGTAGCTGTCCCATACCATCCAGTTCATTGGAGCAGTGCTTGACTCCCTGAATGTAAGAGCATTCCTTCCTCAAGACCAGTTTCATGCTCTATATCATGCTTTTCTTTGCTGCTGCCATTCCAAGTGGGTGTCTGTCAAGCTCATTCAGGTTCTCCTTGGCCTTATGGTCCCCACAACCTTTGTGATCTCAAATGCTCACCTTCAATTGCAACCATTTCAAGCCTGGTTCCTCTCCACATTTCATGTCCTTATGGATTTGCCTTAGGCATAACTGACAGTTCCAAGAACAGTTAATCACTCTCTGGAGTGGTAGTTCCACACCAACAATCTGCTAGGTGGGATGCTCTTTCTTCTGCATCAACCCATGAAGTCTCTGACAACAGACGCATCTGTGATCAGTTGAGGTGCCCACATGAATGATCTCTCCATCAAGGGGCAATTGATGGTCTGCAAAATCAAGCTCCACATCAACATGCTGGAGATGTTCACAGTAGAGAAAGCTCTCCATGCTTTTGAGTCTCTGATAAAGTACCAAGTGGTTCAAGGAATATCAGACAACACCACAATTGTGGTGGCACATAGTTGAAGACTCTTCTGCACCTCACTCTTCGGATCTGGGATGGTGCCTGGACAGAGACATTATACTTTCAGCTATTCATCTTCCAGAAGATGAGAACACCTTAGCAGATGCTCTCAGCAGGTCACTGGTGTCCTGCCATGAATGGAGGCTCTATCCAGACATTCTCTGATGTATCTGCATTTGGGGGACACCAGAAGCTGATCTCTTTGCATCTCTTCAGAATACGCAGTGCATCGTGTTCTGCTCAAGGACTTGGAAGTGACAGGGATCACTAGGCGACGTCTTCCTATGTCATTGGGGGAGCATTGCTGTGACTACTTTTCCACTGTTCCTTCTTATTATGAGAGTCCTCTCCAAGCTGTCCAGGGACAGAGCAAACTGCATTCTGGTGAAACCCTGTTGATTAAGGCAGTCGTGATTCACAGAGTCTATCACAAGTTTCCATTGAGACCAGATCTACTAGCTTATCAATGACAGTTGGACTCGGCATCCGGACGTGGACACCCTCAAGCTGATGGCCTAGAGGATCCGTCCTTAGACTCCTTCTCAACACTGCTCCTAGCAGCTGCTCTGAGGCCTACACCTACACATGGGGGCAAGTTTTTCTTGTTCTTGGCTGCCTGACACATACCTCCGATGCTGCCTGGATTCAGCATCTTTTGGACTTCCTCCTTTCTTTGTCTGAGAAGAGCCTCTCCCTTTCATCCATCAAATGCTACCTTGCTCCTATATCTTATCAGTTGCAGTTGACAGGCAAGCCTTCCTGCCTCCTTTAGTTAAATATTTCTTAAAGGGCTACAAGAACCTGCACCCTCCAGTTTGGGCTCCCACAGCCCAATGGAACCTGAAACTTGTCCTTTTGCAGCTCTCCCTGAGACAGTTCGAGCTGATGGCAACTTGTGACATCCACCTCCTGATGTGGAAGACAGCCTTCCTGATTTCAATGACATCAGCCAGGTGAGCTGGAGAGCTCTCTGCTCTCCGTATTAGTGCTCTCTGTCTATGTTTCTACAGGGACAAAGTTGTCATCAGGCAGATATTTCCTTTCTTCCCAAGGAGGTCTCTGCTTTCCGCTTTAACCAGGACATCATACTAGTTTCATTCATGCTGAGTCCATCCTCAGAATTCAAATAAACGCTTCATTGTCTGGATGCTAGAAGAGCATTGGCCTTCTACTTTAACAGGACAGCTGACATTCAACAGTCTCAAAGACTCTCTGTTTGTTACTTGAAGCAGAAGAAAGAACCACCAGTTTCTGCTCAGTGGCTTCCAGTGTGTCTCCTCTGTGATTCACCTGGCCTGTGAACTAGCCAAAAAAGACCCTCCTGTGACTGTGCACAACCATTCCACAAGAGCTATGGCTGCCTCTTCAGCCCTTCTGAAGGCTGTTTCCTTGGAGGACATTTGCAGGGCAGTTACCTGGTCTCAGCCCTTGACCTTTATGACACACTACAGACTGGGCTTGAAGTTGAGGGCTGATGCTGCCTTTGGGACAGCAATACTGTATTCCTATGTGACGTGACTCACCCACCACCTGGTTTAGTAGCTTACTAGTCTCCCATTTGTGTGAGTCATAGAGACCATGAAGAAGAAGAACAGGTTGTTCATCTGTAACTGTGGTTCTTTGGTCATCTGTGAACTCATAACATTTGCCCTTCCTCCCCAGTTCTTTCATGATCAATATGCTTAGCTCCTGGGCTGCTATTTTGGCAGCCATGAAACTGAGGGTTTGAGTGGGAACATGGTTGGTCATATGTACCAGTGGAAGAAGGGCTACCACCAAAATGCTTTCATAACAGTTCTAAAAGCTTCTGAATAATACACTGCACAGGCATAGTTAACCCAACTGTGTGCATTCACAGATAACCACTCAAAGAACCACAGTTACAGGTGAGCAGCCTGTTCTTATCTATATTCTACGTATTGTATGCAACTGTTAGATATATTGGTGATTACCCATTCATGATCTAGAAGTAAAATATATTTTTGTCTCCTTTAGTGTGCTTTTTCTTCTTTTAAAACATGTTTTAAGAATTTAATCTATCCTAGTAATAGAATTTGGTTTGTATCTGCTATTAATATATTATTATTTTATTTCTATCTGAATTTGCATTCTTTGGATCCAGTATGCATTATTTATTGTTTCTGTGTTAAATTGTATTTATAAATATATTTTCCTCAAGGAGGCTCATTTAGAACTTACTATATCTTTTGGGTGCTAGGTGTTTCCATTTTTCCTGGCCTTTTAAAACAAAGTTGAGTTTTTTAACTAGTCTTTGAATGATGCCATTTTATTTTGATACCACTGCTTCTGTTCTGGTTTTGTCTTAGTGTGTGTTTTTAAATTTTCAGTAATGGCGGAATGGGGTGTTTTGATTCTTTTAAAGGTACTTGGAAGTGTGGAAAAGTACCACTTAAAAAAACAGAGGTACTCAGTATTAAAATGATAGGTTTGATCCTACATTAAACCAAATTAAACTGATTCTGAAAAAAGGAAACCAAAATATATCACACAAGTGAAATAGCTCTTCTGTGAGGAAGGTTTGCAACATTTGGGGATGTTTAGGTTAGGGTGAAAAGAGGCAAGTAAAAGGAGAAAAGATAGTGATGTACAAAATTATGCACGGTGTGGAGGAAGTAGATAGAGAACTAATAGGTGAGAAATTCAGGAAAGATAAAAGGAAATACTTCTTCACATAGAACATAGTTAAACTGTGGAATTCACTGCAACACAATTCAGTTAGACTGTTGACTTGGATACCTTTAAAAGGAGACTTGATAAATTCATGGACAATAGGGCCATCAGTGACTATTAGGCTGGCTGTATGTCACCTCCACTATCAGAAGCCATATTTCTCACTATCTTAGTTGTCAGTGAGTGGAAAATAGAGGGTGCAGGTGAACTCATCTCCTGCTGATTACTTCCAATAGGCACTTAATTGGCTGTGGTGTGAACAGGATTTTGGAAGAGACAGGCCTTTCATAAGAAAATAGTTATATTCTGTTTATTTTTTTATTGGGAAATTCTGTGGTGGGGAAATAAAGTGGTTGTCTTCAACTGTGAAAGTGAGCAGGTTGGCATAAATACATTATGCTTATTGTTAACCTGCAAGTGAGAATGTTAGGCTTTATGTTTTCTAGAAATCCAGCTGAGAATGCAACACAAATTTAAGTATTTAAGTGGACTTAGTCCTAGAGTTTAACATCCACTAAGATATAAATGCACAATTTTCCTTTAAGAATGTCAAGAAGAACTATAATGATCAGGTCATTTTCATGTCAGAATGTGATACCACAACATGCCTACAATGTTAACAACTTTAAAGAAGTAGTCCTGCTGAAATTATGGGATTGTTTTTAATGTGTGGTAAGCTCTCAGTCACTCAAGAAGTATCCGGTATATAAAAGAATAGAACTGTGAAGATGGTGGCATCTTACTTTCATGAAAATGATTTCTGCAAACATTTAAACAGTGTATATGTGGAGAGGGATGGAGGGAGTGGGTGGAGAAAGACAAGAGAACCAAACCCAAATTTATCTTGTAAATGTAGGATATCCTGCAATAAGGAATGCTTCCCCCCACCACTGATTTTAGTATTGTGGCCTCCTCCCAAATTTTCATATAATGGTAGATTCAGTGAGGAAGCCTTGTACCACAAGTGATCTGTATGCTCATGTGAACATACCCAGAATTAGAATTAAAATCTTTTGTGTAATATTAAGAATAGAAGATGTGCATCTTTTAGTTTCTTAAGGTTGGTAGGTATATACATATCCATGGCAGAGAAAAAAAGAACGTTGATCTTGCATAAGAAGCCCCAAAGGTCAAGCACTGCAAAGAGTAGCTATTTGGTACATTAGATGTGTGAATTTATAGTTGTTTTTGGCACGTTTCAGACCAGGAACGAATGCAGGACGCAGTTAAATGAAGGAGATCTTGTTGATATAGATATGATTTTTACACAGTTGACAGCTTTCTTGCATTGACTGATTTTTTTTTTATTTTACTTTGAAAATATTTTATTTTTGCTCAGTGCATAGATTTTACATATATACCTATCCACTTAAAGGAAGTTAAACTTCTCTGCAGTTATTGTTGCTAACCACATTTCTGTGACTGTGATACCATATAGGTGGAATATCTCTGTCAAGATATACACTAGATTTGTCTTTCTGACTACAGTGTATATATTAAATTTGCATAGAAAACCCACCACTATTAGTTTCCAGAAAATGAAAAATAAAATAACAATATTGAAATACAAAATAACAATCACTAATATTTCAGAACACAGGCAAGAAAATGCAACACATTGTTTTCCTTTTCAGCAGAGGAAAAACATATTCAATCAGCAGCTGATGTTAGAATAAAATGCAATTCAAATGTTAAGATCCCAGGTTTTGTTTTCTTTTAGAAGTTGTTTAAAGGGCCTGTGTGGATAAAAAGGCCTGACACTGCAAAGCTATTCCAAAGGAAGGATACCACCACTAAGGCGGCCTTCTTCCTAGTGCTTGCCTGCCTTACTGCACTTAGCAGGGGCACACAGAAGAGGACTTCTGAAATGGAACTTAAGGTTTAAGTAAACATTTGATAGGGAGATATGTATTTCAGGTTATGCAAAAAATGGCCGAACAGTAGACCTTTTCACAAATGGAGGTTATTCTTTACAGCTACACAAGAGAACAATTTAAAGAAATGATTTTTTTCATATAGAAAAGCTCTATGCCAGACTATATTAAAATGGCAGCTAATTTAATGTGAGAATTTGGAAACAGTGAGAATCTCTCTGGGTCTTGGATGCTGGTTGAACTAGTGATTTAGTTTCAAAACTCAATTCTTGGTAATAAACATTATATAATATGTATATTGTGTTACACATTTTTGTTTGCATAGTCAATAAAACATATCTTCAGACTGGCTAGATTTTAATATTTATTGTAGTTCTCTGTCTTATGTTCATAGTAATGTAAACATTTCTACATTCATTTTGTAAAGCTCAGGAGGATAATGTAGCAAGTGTTGGCATGATGATCTGAATTGTTTAAATGGAGGTACTGTACAATTCAGAGATGCAGTACAACTACAAGATCCAGTTTTTCTGGAAAGCCATCTCACAGAAATGGCCTTATGAATCCCAGTTACTTTGGGAATTGCATCTGATGATGTAGTTTGTATGTACTTCATGAAGGTTCATGCCCAATGAAATGCATTAGTCTTTAAGTACCCCAAGACTTTTTTTCTGCTATCCACCACCTGTCCGGAAATGGAATTATAAACAGAACTGAGACAAAATTTGGTGAACTGAGTTTTCATATCCAAATGTAAATGTTTGATGAGGGGGGCTTTGTTGAACAGCTAGCCAAACCTCATCAAAATAGAAATCCTTCCCCTGTTTTATCTTGTTCACATTCTGAGACTAATCATGCCTTGGAAGAAGCTGTGCAGAAACAGCTGTGGGATGCCTTTAAGGCACTGCAGAACAATGCAGCCTCTGAAGCCCAGAAGTTAGAGCTGAATGAGCTGCAGAATCCCTGAGTATACTTATCTGAGATTTGGAGAACTCCTGATCTGGCTTAACTAATGCTCAGACAGAACTTTTTAAAAAATCATTAATGGCAAGCTGTGCCTTAGCACCATTCCCAGCTCTGCTTACAGTCACATCGTCTTAGAAGACTGTGTATAAGAAGTATAGAAGAGAGTGTATAAAGCAGGAATGGGTAATAAGTAGTGTTTCAGATTGTTGGGTTGCATCTCCCACCAGCAGTAGCCAATGTGATCAATTGTTGTAGTCCAGAGTTTGGAGGACAATTTATCCTGATTTCTGGAAATAAGGGCACAAAGTTCTTCTTCCATGTAGTGGTCTAGAACTCTGCTTGCTTACACTGCCATTTTTTAAGCCAGGATGCCTGGCTTAACATGATATCTATACCATATCTTGACATTCTGTTGGTTCTGATTTTAGCTAGGAGCTAGTTTCACTTGACACCTCAAGCCAAAGACCAAGCAGGTGCTTAATGATTCCAGAATGCCTTTATTTGCAGATCACAAGAGTTGAGGTACAGGAAGAGTTAGTGTAATAACAACTTGATAAAAAAAATTGCTATCATTCCTCTAAATGGGGATGAGTACCACATTCTTATTTAGAATTCCATGGTCAGTATATCAATATTCTTAACGTAATAATCTCTTTTTGTAGCCTTTCATGTCTCCCCGATACCCAGGAGGCCCACGACCACCTTTGAGGATACCAAATCAGGTAACAGTCGTTTTGTTAAACAAGTGTAAATGGCAAAAAAAAATACTTCAATTGATAAGCCAAATTCTACAGACTTACATTTTTATGCAAACTTTTGTATGCAAACTACAAAAGAAGTGATATTTGACTTAATGTCCATCAAACTTAATTTCATTTGAGGCATAATGCCATGTGTTGGCTACAAACTTTTCCTGTCTTAGTTTTTATCAATTTGTCCTGGCAAAAAATAATACTGTGGATGTTGAAAAACCAAGTGATATATTGTAACATGAGAATTAGTAGGCATTTCTGAGGTCAGTTGTACCTAAAAAATGCTACACAAACTTTAGCATCCTCCTCTTTACCAAATACAAGCTTTAGCATTCCTCTACCCCCACTTTAATTGAAGATAAATCATAAAATGTCCCCTGCTTGTTTTGACCATGAAGAAAATTTATAAAGTTTTTTTTCAGGGAGAGCTACATAATATTTTAAATGTTGAAAATACTCTTTAATGAAATACATGATTTAAATATAAGGAACAGATATTGCATTGTGTTATGTTAATACATTTGTATGGTTAAAAACATATGCTTAATTTCACATGGGAATTTAGTTTCCATTGGAATTTAAATCAGTGGAACTCTTGCAGCATTACTATCCAAGAGTGGTGCATTTTCCCCCTAACAACAACAACAACAAAATCAATTAACTGGGTTGTTGTTGTTTGTCTTCAAGTTATTTCTGACTTATGGTGATCCTAAGGCAAAATCATGGAGTTTTCTGGTGCTGAAAGTGTGATACGCCCAAGGTCACCCACTGGGTTTCCGTGGCCAAACAGGGAATCTAACCCTGGTCTCCAGGGTTGTAGTTTAGTGTTCTTTAACACTAGACAAAGTTAACTGGAAGTATAGCCATATTCTGAACTGAAAATCAAGTCTGATGTACTTTAAAATGTAAGTAATCAGTTTAGAGAGTCAATCTTAGATATAGGTTTAGGTTGAATGTGCTTATATGATTCTAACCATGATTCTTTTAGTGAAATTACAATTTTGGTTTTTATGTTAAGTAAAATACAGTTGACTTTTTCTGTTGATATACTTTGTTTATAGGCACTTGGGGGTGTACCAGGAAGTCAGCCATTATTGCCTAGTGGAATGGATCCAACGCGGCAACAAGGTAAACAGTATTTTCAATAAATCAAAACATGTCAGTTCAAATACTTTTTGTTATAATGCTCCCAGCTGTTGGAATGGCAGGCAAAAATGGGCACCATTGTGGTTTGGTGAGTTACAAGTTCCTGTCATTCTTTTCATGTATATCTTAAGGGCATAGGATGAAAAAGAGAATCTGTTTTACATAATCATCTCTCAGTATAAAATAGACAATTGTATGCTTTCATGTTGAGTTCTGATAATTTTATTTTGCTGTGTTAAATGAATCATGACAGATGACAGAAATGCCTTCTGTATCTTATCAAATATCTTGTTAGGAATTAATAAGAACTTTTATCTGTAAGCACTTAGTGAGTCAGATTTGTTACCCACCTCACAACACTTTTCTTTTTGTAACCTACTGTTTCTTCGTGGACATTTGGGAACCGTTGTCACTGTTCCAGGGTCCAATATTTTTTATCCAGTATCCAATACAATAATCAACAACCTTATGTTTAAATAATTTATTAGCTGCTTTCATAGCAGTGTTCAGAATAATTTCAAATTTGAAATATGTCTTATTATTGTTGTTGTTGTTGTTATTATTATTTAGTACTGTCACTAAGTTACAGAAATTTTAATAAACTAATTATGTAAGTTTTGGATGCTGTAATTAATACCATTTCCTTAAGAAGTACTTATCAAACCTTATTTTTGTTTACATGGGGGACAAAAAGCAAGGAACAGTTCGTGTTATGTGAACATTCAATAAATAGCTTGGGGTTAATTCTATTCATTAATTTATCGAATTTGCATGTTTAGTAAATTAAAGTTTTAAAATAAGGCATCTTTAATTTTTAGATAATGAATGCAAATTTGTCAGCCATGAGAAGTCATTTTTTACAAGACATATTCTACTCTGTGTATGAGAAAAGAAATAACTCATGTTTTTTTAATATCTGGATTAAAAATTAAGTTGGCAGAGTCTACTGATTTTAAATATGGTTTAAATTAAAAAAAACAACCTTTAAATCAATTAATCTGGTTGATCAGTTTAAAAGTATAGACCTAAAGTAGAAATATTCTACTCTATGTATGAGAAAAGAAATAACTCATGTTTTTTAAAATATCTGGATTAAAAATTAAGTTGGTAGAGTCTACTGATTTTAAATATGGTTTAAATTTAAAAAACCCCTTTAAATCAATTAATCTGGTTGATCAGTTTAAAAGTACAGACCTAAAATAGACCTATTTCATATCTTTTTCAGGTCATCCAAATATGGGTGGGCCAATGCAAAGAATGACTCCTCCTAGAGGAATGGTTCCACTAGGACCTCAGGTATACTGCTGATGTTACAGTTCATGTGATAACATTTAACATAATTCCCATTACATAGATTGGACTTGTGCAGTACTTGTAGTTGCTACGTGCACAGGTGTTACTTATCTTAGTTTATTTGTACTCTATTCTTACTTGATCAGAACAAGATGCAGCTAGTTCAGCATTCTTTGTTCCACATCAGTCAGCAGGAGTTCTTGAATGCTAATGAATAGGGTATGAAGACATAATTGTGTAGTTTGTTCACAGTATCTTGTACTTAGAAATAATATTGCTTCTCTTCATTTGCCTATTAATTCCATGTCAATAAAGAAGTACAATTCTTGGGGTAAACTTTAGTAGTGCAAGTGAGGAAGGTCTGTCCTTTCATTCTTTACTTGTCCATAGTCATCTGTTGTTCTCCATTTATAAAAAGTAATTTAAGAAGCAGCAACATGAAATTTAATTAAAATGCAGCATTTATTTTCTAAAATTGTTCCAAATTCAAGACTCTAGTATTTCTAGTAGTTTAGCTTTAACATTTACTCAAGGCATATTAGTTATTTCTGAGAAAGGTACAAAATACATTTAGAAAGTAAAACAGGTGAACTGAAAGAGACTGGACAAGATCATTGATCTTTCTGTATATTCCTTATGGTCTTCAGACATTTGAGTAAGGACTTCTAGCCATTTTGACATAACTCTTAGATATCCATCAAAGGAATCAATAATCTCCAATGTTATAGCAGAGAACCAACATTCTAATTAATTTAAAAAAGGAAACAGAAAAGTATGAATTCTAATATTTCTAATTGCAGGAAACTGTATTGAACTGCACGAAATTATGCTTTCCTGTGTATCACAAAGCCTGGAGCAACTAAATTTTCTGTTCTTAATAAAGTAATATCAAAGGAGAACTCTTTAATGACTTTAAGAAATGATCAGCTAATAAAATTACCTGTTGATGTGGAATATTAACTCAAAATTTATAAAATTATTTCTGCCATGAAGATTGCTGTGTTTTGACTGCTGTTATAACATGCTTCTGGTATGCTTTCTTGTGAAGGTATTTTTGCAAAATCAGATTCGTATTTAATTTTAGTTTTAAGAATCTTCTTTTTGAAAGTAGTTTCAAGTGTGATAATGAAATTCATAATCAAACGTGCCTTTGCAAGAAAGATCAGACATGACAAGCACACAAGCAAATTATAACTTTGCCTGGCCAATGTAGCTGTTTAAAAATATTTTTAGAGAAATTATAGATGTTGTAAGTGACTTTTGGCAAGCCTTATCTCTGTTTCAGCTACTAATTTTAAAATGACAGTAACAATGAACTTGAGGTAGTGCTGTATAGTGATATGATTGTTGAAGTAGGATTCTGGGAGCTGTGGGTTCAAATGCCAGCTCAGCCATGGAAATCCACTGGGTACTCTTGGGCAAATCCAGCACTCTCAGCCTAAGAAGAAGGCAATCGCAAACCTCCTCTGAATTTCTTTTGCTAAAGAAAAACTATAATAGGGCTGCCATTAGTTGGAACCAACTTACATTCAGTCCACCCCCCCCTTCTTTTTCTCTAACACAGTGGCTCCAGTTAATCTCTGTGTTCCTTCATGGAAGAAATGTTGGCTTCTCTCGACTGGGGCCAACCTAAATAAAATGTGTCACTGGGGAACTAAAATGGCCTGTCTGAATGCATGAGGGTTAAGGCAGTTATTTTTCTTATAAAAAAAAATCTAAAGTTCTTAAAATATTTTTAGCATAATGAGTCAGCTTTTATTAAATGGCTATTAAGTCTGGCCCTCACTGACAATTGTTTTAGCTTTCATAAATATCATAATCTTCTTGAATTAATTAACATTTGTAAATGTGATTACTATACTTCCTTTGATAAAATAATAAGACCATTAGGAAATGCTAAATAGTTTTTCTATTAAAAAAATTAGAGATAGTGTAGCAATAATAATCATTCTTAAAGTCAAGCCACAAAAATCCTGAAAATGAATGGCACTGGCCTATCCAATCAACAGATGTGTAGGGAAGTCATTAACCTGCTGTCCTTTCTTTCCCCCCTCCTCTTTGGTTTTGTTTTTTTGTTTTGTGGTAGTCTGACCCTTGGTTATCATTGCAGAACTATGGAGGTGCAATGAGACCCCCTCTGAATGCTTTAGGTGGCCCTGGAATGCCTGGAATGAACATGTAAGTAACATAATACATTACTACAACATTTACAATAAGGATAATTATCGTATCACTGCATTCAGTGATGTTTGTGTACACCTGTGGTGTGTGTGTATCAGTACAGGGGTTCATTAGTTAGTTAACAATGATATAACAAAATACTACAATGTGAACATATTGGCTATTTATCTGACATCAAATAAAGCCTTTACATAGATAGTTTCTCACAAGCTAAGATACAGATATTTTGTTTATTAATCCACACTTCATGCTATATACGGCATCAGAACTCAGCAATTGGAGAACTTGGGGCAAATGCCAATGGCCAGGATATGGGACAGGAATACCCCATCTTCTGACTTTGCCCTCCGGGAAAAATTGCATCCATCACAAAACAGTACAACTATGTTCCATCCCATACAGCAGTGCATCTGATGTCCAGGACCAGCAGTAATTTTTTTCCCAGTGTACTCTCTTTGTGCCCATTGGCTACACTCATTTCGTTCATGGGAGCTCAGCAGGGACTAGCAACTGATGGATTTGGACCAGCACTGGTCCATAGACCACTACTTTGAGTAGTGCTGTCATAGAAGAAGCCCAGAAATATGCTGCAGTCAGTAGTATGAAAAGTCAATGAAAGGTGTAACAAATGAAGCAGGGGTATACTCCCCCATCCAACTCCAAGCATAGATTGTCTGCCAAGGCATCCAAAGCTGTACCTGCTCCATAGCCAGGCCTAAAGCTAGAGTGAAATGCATCTGGATAATCCATATCATCCAAATGCTAGGATAGTTGTTTCAATCATAAGAAAAATTAGAAAGTTAAATTCTGGTAAAAACCTTTTATTAGGCTAACTAGAAAGGCACAAAAGGTCTTTGCAAACTTTCAAAGCCATAAGTTTCTTCAGCAGGCAAATACGTTTTTCAAAAGCAGACAGGTAAAGTGGGGGTGGAGAATTGATTTTCTTGCCATTATGTAGTCTGTGTGTTTTTCTTGAAGTGGTGTGACAGGAGGGTCATCAGATTATCAAATTAGGTTCATCTGGCTAAGTTCATTGAGAGCTTGTTGTGCCTTTTGGTTGGCTTAATAAATATATTACCACAATCTGAATTTTAGAATTTGTCTTATAGTCAGCATGGCAATCCCTGCTTTTGTTTGACTCTATGAAAATAACAAATTGAGCAATGGGAACCTATAATGGAGCGAGAGCTGACTCTATCTTTCACAGACATGTTATTTTCTGATAGACTGTTCCCTACAACCAAAACTGAAGTTATCTAGTTTGGCTCCTGTTAACGTATTTTGCCTGATCAAGTTCTTGAATTCATCTCTCCCGCCTTGTCTATATGGATCCAAGGGAGTAATGTCTCTCTTCCTATAATGAAGCCTATGAGCTTCACACTGGATAGAATCAGGCTTGAGTTTTCAAAGGGGATTCTTATATAGAGAATAAAATGTTATTGCTGGGCTAGCGGCAAGAGAAAGAGCAGTTAGCAAATGTGACGGAAGGCTATGTCCCAAACCTTCCTTGCCTTTTTCTTATTTGCTTTTTTCTTTCATTGCCTAAGACCATTGGGCCTGATGAGCATAATTGCATAATTTATTGACTCATCCATACTGCATCATAACAGTGTACAATATACTTGCCTGGGCAGAGCGCACAGCCCAACACACACAAAATACACAAGCAAGCCCCCCTGAACAGCTCAACAAAACAATCAGCCTTAACACAAAACACGCAGGCTCTCCTTCTTCTGTCTTTCTTGTCAATCGCACACAAAATGCTTGTTGTCTTGTTAACCAAGCTGCTGTTTGCCTAATAAATCTGTTTGAAAGCTTGCTCAGATATTTTAGTCCGTTATGGTTGGCCAAATAAGAGTATCATCTCATCCAGGAGCTGGGACACCATCACACAGTACATATACTTTGTTGAAGAATGGAATATTGGAGACTGTTGGCTTGTAGTTACTGAGTATGATGGGGTGTATTAAGCAGGGGTTTTCTTATTGTCTTTTAAAGCACACTGAAACTTGTCTTGCTGCAAAGAAGTGTTCACTAGTCTCTTCCCCACTTCACTAATTCCACCCCCACAGCCGTTTTTGGGCCAAGGTAGCAATTCTCACCTCCCCAAGGAACCTGTCCACATCCTGGGGCAAAACAAATTGTAAAGGATCCATTGTTGGTAGGCAAACAACCAGCATCTCTTCCATGGTGACTGCATAAACTGTAGTGTCCACCATGGATCTGACTGATTTTATCTGCAGACTGTTGTGCAAATTGTTGCATATGCCCATTGAGGAGTACACATTCTCTTCTTGTGGTACAGAATATAATAGGCTCTTGAACATGTGAGACAACTCCAGTGGGTATCTCAGTGGAGATGCAAAGTTGACAAAAAAGAATAATATATTAACTGCCAGTACTACCACAGTGAGACCTTTAAATAGGCTCCACCTCATGTTCAATCAGACTTGTTTTGAGTTTTCTGCCAACATTGCTTTGGTTAGTTCTCTGTCATTTCATTTCTGTCAGTTCCCTAGTAAACTAGCAGACTAGTCTGGCTTGATTCCACAGGAAGGAATGTTTAGGAAAGATTGTATCCTGGGCATTTCCCTATTCCAGAAGTCCTCTCGAGTTTCAATAAAATTGCTTATCAAACAGCAAACTTCTCTAGAGCCATCAGGAAACCATCTCAATCCTGAGGCAAACCAGCTTAATTCTTCCCCCACCCCATGCTTCTAATCCTGGTGAATTTAATCCCCAAATGGGTTCTACAGTGAGTTCTTACATACCAAGATCTGCATCATCCCATATAGCAGCAGGAATAAAAACAGAACAAAACAACAGGTCCAGAGTGTAGCCTGCAGAACAAGTGGACTCAGATACAACTTTGGACAGGCTTATAGTTGCCATAGTAAACATGAAATTTTGAACTATTCCTAGTAAGCAAGTTTAGCATGTTTACTAAAATCTCCCAGGAAGCAAGCTGAGGACTCAAGCATCATCTTTGAGGCCAACTCAGATAGCATAGGCAAGATGGTACACTAGTAAAATCCTGTTCGGTTCCAGATACTCAACTTTAGTTACCTGCACTGCAACACAAAGCACAGCGTGAGGGGAATGGAATTGTGAAAGACTTTTACAATTCCACCTCTCCACTCCAAGCATATTTCATCCAACCAGATCTCTCTAATACTGGCCTAGTTGATTTGTATATCTAGGATGAAGTTTTGGATGACTGTTTTCTTCCATTTCACTGACCTAGCTTTCACTAGGTGCATTTTCAACCCAATCCATCCGTTTCAAAAGCCAACCAGGCTATATGAATTGGGGAACATTATAGAAACAGCCAATACTATTTCTCTCCTGTAATTGTCCAGTTGATTCATCTCCCTGTGTTTCCAGTTACTATTCCCCTTTACACCCTCCCCTTTCAGAAACAGTATGCCTTCAGTACCACACAGCAAGCTCAGCTATAATGGCTCTGATAATAAAATCACTCAAGGAGGGAAATGAGCAACAACTAAGTTGGTCATATTCTTTCTCCTCCCGCAGCCAAGTAGGGATCTCAACCTTATGTTCCTACTGAAATTTTATCTGCAAAGGGGCAGCCTTCTTGCTGTCACACCGTTTAGCAGTAACCCTGGTAAAAGCTTACCTGTTCAGCTTTTATCAGTTTCCTCATAAAGCCAGTGCAATTCTTGGATGGGGAAAGGTGGGGCTGTAAAACTAGTCCAGTGAAAATGTAGAGCTTCTGTAGGCTAGAGTTCTCTAGGACCAGAAGAGATAATAAACAACTAGCTACATGCCAGATGATGCACACTCTCTATTACCCTGGCCATATTTCCTAGGTAGCCCATCTCTCATCTTAGAGGTTCTGAGAAATAGAGACTGCAGACTTCTGGAAGGTTACAGGATTGAGAGGTAGAGCTGCAGCATCTCTAATAGCAGTAAATTAAAGATGGCCAGAAACACAAAAAGCACAGTATCCACCATTCTCACACGCGTCTGTATGTGTGTTGGAGATGATGTATAAGTCCATTATCAAACATAATTATTCTAGAAACTAGAATCTTGGTATAAATACCTGCAGAGTTCAAGAGACATAATTCAGCACCAGTAGCCAGGTAGAACACATTTTATATAAATTGGATTAAATGTTTTATTGTGCTTGTACTAAAAATAAGTTGCTTATTATTTTTTATTTTAATTGTTAATTTTGGAATAGAATATATTAAAGAAACTGTTATTTCAACAATAGAGTAACTAGTGTTGCTTTTTGAAGCCTATTCAGTCAAAACCCACTTGCATAATAATTTATGTTTTAGGGGTCCAGGAGGTGGTAGACCTTGGCCAAACCCTACAAATGCCAATTCTGTGAGTATATTACAGTGTATGGGATATTCAGGAATCCCAGGGGGCTTGTTAAGGGTTTCTGTGTTAAGGGTTTCTATAAATATTCATTTAATGTTTATTAAATGAATAAACACTTAACATGGGATGCTGTATGTTGTTACTTTGTGCTGTTAAAAATAAATAAAAACATATGCATTGTTTACTTTATAACTTTATCAACATGGACGCCATCTGGTTCAGGAATCTTACCTAGTGGTTCCCTGCCCTCTGAGGTGAAACTCGGGCAGTTACAATTAGAGGACCTTCTCAAGGGTTACTCCGGGTCTGCGTTTTGTCTTCACTTTGCACCAGCTGGGAGGTTGGTGTTTGTCTTCCTTACCCTTGGACTTCCTCCAGAGAAGAGCCTTTCTATTTCAGAGGGCTTTTACCAGAAAGACAATTTAATTGTTTCTCATCTATTACAATGATATAGTTACTGGGTTTTTTAAAATTATTGTGCTGCCGTTTCAAGTTTGATTTACTTAACTGTCTTTCATATTTTGTGTATAAAGAGGGAGGTAAAACATCTTTAATAAAAATACTTTTTTCTTTTAGAGTAAATATTTAATAGAGGCCTAATATTTTTTCATTCTTAATTGTGATGATTTATCATATAAAACATACGTAATTACAAAAAGTTGTTGCCACAAGACAGCTGTTAACGTAGAAAAACAACCATAAAATATTCTCCAGATTTTTTAGTGTGGTCTGGGTATAGTTCATTGGCATTTATAGACCTTGCTGGTTCCCTTCTTGCTGAAAATTTTTAATAAACATTAAATGAATATTGATAGAAACCCTTGTTTTCTTCCTTATAAAAGGAAAAAATGGCTTAGTTTTGTTTTCCTTTGCCTTTCAGATACCGTACTCCTCTGCGTCCCCTGGCAATTATGTAGTGAGTATGCATGTGTGGTTATATTATGTGTATGTACTCATTAACATAAATGTTGAATTTTATTTAGGTTAAGAAATCGTTGTCCAGATGCTGAGGAAAACCCATGTGTATTGACTGAGAAGTGAACATCTCATCTGTTTTGTGTTTACCATATATATGTAGCACATATGTTGACATTCATTAGTAGAACAGTTAACTGTCTGGTCAAAATTGCCCTGAATCCTGGTTTTTATTTCAGCATATGTTCTTTAACTGATACAATGCATAGTCTTCAATAATGAAGAAGTAAAATCAGTCTTGAGTTTTGGATACTGCATTGAGTGCCCCAAAATCTACCTACCAACATAGTCAGAAATAGTATGTAGTGGAATATTTTAATTTGTTGTTAATGACCCAAGAATTATGTTCCTTCTATTTAATTGTTTTGCCATAACAAATTATATTTTCCCATTTAGAATAAGTGGGTCTGAAAAGCCTGATTTCAAAGCTATTTGGTGATGGAATCTTTTCATAATCAACATAACAATTGTTTTAGCAATTGAAGCCTTAACTTAGATCTAATAGCAGGAATGTTTACAACCAGTGATTTAAAAGAATTATTAATCACATAAAATAAGTTGTCACATAACACACATTTGAGCTCGGAAAGAGGCAGCAGCCTGCACAGGTTTGGTATGATAACTGCCATTCCTATTGGCTGTTAATCACCACCTCATCTAACCAGTTGTGTCTCAATAAGGGATGGCTAAAGCATTGCAGTATCATGGCTGCTAAGGGATGGAGGACCTCATTCTTGTTGATCCTGGCCACCACATGCAAGGATCTGATGTGGGGACATACTCTCTCACCTTCATTCTGAGGTCAGATCCAGGATTGCCCCTTCTACCACCTTCATTCCAAGGTGTGAAATCTTAACATCAGTGAAATGAAACTATATGGGACATTTCCTTGTTCTGCTTCTGAATGTATGCTTCCTTTTCAGGAACTGGATGTCATTGTTATTTTGATGGAACAGGGGGTGTGGGCAAGCTTTCAGAAAGACAGCTAGCCAAATTGCTTGCTGTCCTTGAGTCACTGGTTTCTAAGTATGGGAAAAGAGAAACTATACAGGAGTAGGCCTGGGGAATTTACTGAAACATTGTCTTTCCCATGCCTTTGAAAACCTGGTAGACTTCTAGCTAATATCAAATACTCCACTTTTGTTTGTATTTTTAAATAGAATATGTAAATCGACTATAGAAAATTAAAATATTTATCTTGCCTTATTTTATTATTCAGATAAAAACAATGTTTAGCCAGTTGTAGATTGTACTGTTAACTGCACACGTGGTAAGAAAGCAGTTATGCTGACCCTGCTGAATAATGGAGTGATTGTGGCTAAAATAATCAGATGTGTTTTAACTATTCACATAATAAACAGTGCATCCTGTTTGGTAATTAACACATCAACAACATAAAAATTCAGACTATTAAAAAATAGGTGGAGAAGATTGCATTTGAGGGTAATTAAATGAACCCTGAGAGACTTTAATGTGGTTGCTATAGTTGTACTTACCTGTATTCAGAATGATATGGCTCTAAAAGTCACTATTTCTCATTGTAAATCAAAAATTGTTTGAAATAAACATTAGAAGCTAATGTATAATAAGAAATTATTAACATTATTGGGACCTAGAGCCACTTGATTTTAGTTTAAAAAATACTGATTTCTCTAGTACTGTGGTTTATACGTGGAGTTTTGTCAGCCATCCATTTATCTTTGTCTGCGTTACATTTATGTAGGAGACAGTTTTAGGAATGAAATTTAGATTCAAGAGATGAATCTAAAGGACTCAGAGGAGGCGAGTTCTGGTGGTTGGGGACTCCTTGCTCAGAGGAACCGAACCGGCAGTTTGCAAACCGGACAAGCTCAATCGAGAGGTCTGCTGTCTTCCTGGGGCCAGGATAAAACACATAACAGAGAGGCTAGCCAGGCTGGTCAAGCCCACTGACCGTAAGCCCCTCGTTTTGGTTCACGTTGGAACCAGTGACACGGTGAAGCGCAGCTTTCACCACATCACAAAGGACTACGAGCTTATGGGGAGAAAGCTTAAGGACCTTGGTGCGCAGGTGGTCGTTTCATCAATCCTCCCTGTTCAAGGATATGGTGCACGAAGGGAAAGGACAATAGTAGAGGTCAACAGCTGGCTCCACACATTTTGCCACCGCCAACAGTTTGGCTTTTTGGATCGTGGCTTGAAATTCCAGGAACATGGGCTTCTGGCAAGGGATGGGCTGCACCTCACGAAACTTGGCAGGAACGTTTTTGCAAACAGTCTCACAAGGAGGATTAGGAGGGCTTTAAACTAAGCACAACTGGGGAGGGAGACAAGATTATTCAGGACAAGGACTCGGCAAGTGCAGGGGAAAAAGGCCCAAATGATATTGGCCAAGTAGGAATAGCATCCAATCGTGGGAGGGGTGGAAACAATGCTATGGGACTTGCACGAAGGGCACGGGGAATTAAGTGTCTCTACACTAATGCACGGAGTATGGGAAACAAACAAGATGAATTTGAACTCCTAGTACAGCAAAATAAATATGATTTGATAGGCATCACTGAGACCTGGTGGGATGAGTCTCACGACTGGAATGTAGGAATAGAGGGGTATAGCCTATTTTGTAGAAATAGACCAAATAAGAAAGGAGGAGGAGTAGCCTTATATGTCAAGGATGTTTTCACCTGTGAAGAGATCCATGACTTGAACACCGGAAGCCAGGTCGAGAGCATCTGGGTAAGAATTAAGGGAGCGAGAAACAATAGGGATATTATAGTGGGGGTTTACTACAGACCTCCAAGCCACACTGAGGACCTCGATGGCGCTTTCGTAGACCAAATGACTGCACATTCAAAAAGGAGAGATACAGTAATAATGGGAGATTTCAACTACCCGGATATATGTTGGCAGTCAAACTCTGCAAAGGCGGCAAGGTCCAGCAAGTTTCAGCAGGGTCACTGCGCAAGGAAGATGGTGAATTAATAACAGGAGGAAGAAAAAAGGCAGAACTCTTCAACACCTTCTTCACCTCAGTTTTTTCCCAAAAGGATAAAAACACTCAACCTGGCGGTTGGGGAGCAGGTGAGGAAGTGGGGGAAATGCAGCACAGAATAGATAGAGAGGTAGTACAGGAATACCTGACCACACTGGATGAATTCAAGTCTCCAGGGCCAGATGAATTGCATCCTAGGATTTTAAAAGGACTAGCAGAGGTCATTGCGGAACCTCTTGCTATAATCTTTGAAAACTCTTGGCGGACCGGAGAAGTTCCAGCAGACTGGAGGAGGGCAAACGTTGTCCCCATCTTCAAGAAGCGAAGAAAAGAGGACCCAAATAATTATCGCCCGGTCAGCCTGACATCAGTACCCGGAAAGATCCTGGAGCAGATCATTAAGTAGTCAGTTTCTAATCACTTAGAAAGCAACGCAGTAATCACGAGAAGTCAACATGGATTTCTCAAAAATAAGTCATGCCAGACTAATCTTATCTCTTTTTATGATAAAGTTACTAACTTGATAGATGAAGGGAATGCTGTGGACGTAGCATACCTCGATTTCGGTAAGGCCTTTGACAAAGTTCCCCATGACATTCTTGCAAAGAAACTAGTAAAATGCAGGCTGGACAGGGCTACTGTTAGTTGGATTTGTAATTGGTTAACCGACCGAACCCAAAGAGTGATCACGAATGGCTGCTTTTCATCCTGGAGAGAGGTGACTAGCGGGGTGCCACACGGTTCTGTCCTGGGCCCAGTGCTGTTCAATATTTTTACCAATGATTTGGATAAAGGAATAGAGGGCACGCTCATCAAATTTGCAGATGACACCAAATTGGGAGGGGTTGCTAATACTCCAGAGGACAGGATCAAAATTCAAAATGACCTGGATAGATTGGAGAGCTGGGCCAAGGCTAACAAAATGAAATTCGACAGAGAGAAGTGTAAGATCCTACACTTAGTTAGAAAAAATGGAATACAGAAATATAGGGTGGGGGACACGTGGCTGGATAGCAGTACGTGTGAAAGGGATCTCGGAGTCTTCATAGACCACAAGCTGAACATGAGTCAGCAGTGTGATGCGGCAGCCAAGAAAGCCAGTGCAATTCTTGGCTGTATCAATAGTAGTATTGTGTCTAGATTGAGGGAGGTACTGGCACCACTCTACTCTGGTTTGGTTAGACCTCATCTTGAATACTGTGTCCAGTTCTGGGCACCCCAATTCAAGGAGGACATGGTCAAGCTGGAGCAAGTCCAGAGGAGGGCGACCAAAATGGTGAGGGGCCTGGAAGCCATGCCCTATGAGGACAGCCTTAGAGAGCTGGGTATGTTTAGTCTGCAGAAGAGAAGGTTGAGAGGGAACATGATAGCCATGTTTAAATATTTGAAGGGGTGTCATGTCGAGGAGGGAGTGGGCTTGTTTTCTTCTGCTCTTGAGACCAGGACAAGGAGCAATGGATGCAAGCTGCAGGAGGGGAGATTCCGCCTGAACCTCAGGAGGAATTTCCTGACAGTCAGGGCTGTCCGACAGTGGAATGTGCTGCCACAGAGTGTGGTGGAGTCTCCTTCTTTGGAGGTTTTTAAGCGGAGGCTGGATGGCCACTTGTCGGGAGTGCTTTGAGGGTTTTCATGCATGGCAGGGGGTTGGACTGGATGGCCCTTGTGGTCTCTTCCAACTCTACATTTCTATGATTCTATGATTCTATGATTCTATGAATCCCAATGTTAATTTCTAGCCAAGTATTGTCATCTAATCTTGACAGACAGTAGTGGAAACTTTTCTTGAGTGAGCTCTTCCGATGATTTGTGTATCTCATAATGATCACAGGGACCTGTGAATATCTTGGCGTATTCTCTGCTCACCAACAGAAATCCTATACTGGGCCAGTACTCATTTAATAGTCTTTTACATGAGTATTTACATAGGAGGAAATGACAGTGGGAGAAGGCTGCTGGATCCAACTTGCCTATTTCTTGAATGTTTGGCTCATAGGGAGGAGGAGGAAGTCTTGTGGAGTCAAGACACTATGGATGGAGTGGCCTAAACAATAGCCTGTGCCATGAGAAATAAGGGGCTTGAAGTCAGAAGCCATTTCTTCTTACCACCACCTTTTCTTTTCGTTCTGCTTGCTCCGACTACCTCCTGTCCTTTGATACCATTTTTTCCATCATGGTATACAGTCTCTATCTAGGATAGCTTTCAGTGACTAGGTTTTCTGACTTTCCTTCAAAGCGCCTCCTCACATCCAGAAGTCCTGTCTCTTTTCTCAGAAAGGGAAGTAGTTTATTTCTTTATTTAAAGCATTTGTCTATTATCTCTCTGCCCACCAGGTTCCCATAAAACCTCTAAAATAAAAATATTTAAAACATTAAATACAGAGAGAAAAAACATTTTAAAAACAGACTAAAACATCAACTTAAAAATAGTTGAAAACTACAAATAGTTAAGCCTCCCAGAATAGCCCCTGATAGTTGTAAGGAATGAAAAACTTACAGCTGGTCACACCTCTTGTGAAATGAAGTGAAGTGGGTCTTTCTAGGAGAAGAGGGTATAAGTTTTCAAGGGAACCATCTGCGTCTTACATCCCCAATTTTGGGTTTAATATTTAAAATAAAGGCAAAACCCTTGACTAATCAGAAGTGGATTTTAAAAAGGGGGGGTTGCTATCTCCTTCCCCTCTGGTTTTGCTGGTAAATGTAGGTGCAGGGAGAACTTGCATTGGTTTATGAATAGTTGGCAAGAAATACCAGAAGGATGATCTTCAGTGGGAATACAGGGGGAAGAAAGAAAGAAAGAAAGAAAGAAAGAAAGAAAGAAAGAAAGAAAGAAAGAAAGAATCTTCTATGATTATCTCCATTTAACAGCAGAAGAGAGTCTGTTAGAGGTGATAGGCTGGAACTTCTGGAATAGGCAGGGAATCTTGTAGCCAGTCAGATGTTACTTTTAAAAATATAATTTTTATTACATTTTAATAATTATAATGTACATTAACAGTGAATTACATATTGCTTTTTCCTTTGAATAACCTACTTCATAATGATTGTTATATTAAAAAAAATTGACTCATCCAGAAGTTGTTGAACCATATCAGCCTCAGCCAACATTGCCAATGTTGAAGGATGTTGCAAGTTGCAGTTCAGCAGAGAAGACTGCATGATTTCTGTTCCTACTCTAGAAAGACAAAGATTTTCCAGATTCGAGTTTCTGGCACGGCAGCCCTCTCCTTGCTCTTTTTTTATGATCTAAAATGGAACACTCCCATCCCAGTTCTGACACAGTATTGAAGTTGAGGAGGTTACGAGTCTATCAGCCAACATTAAAATTGGCTTATAAATTTTTCTTCCTTCAGGCTTAAGCAGGTATGCAAAAATTAATGTGTATCTGAAAACTTCACTTACATAAAATATTAATTGATGATACTTATATGGCTTGTGCTTTAAGAGAGGATCTTCAGTTTGCAAGTGATATCCAGATATAGGACATCTGAGATTAGTTTAGCAGAAAGGTGGTAACCTTTTGTCACATACACAGTTCTGCCTGTATTTTAATAATGGCGGGGCTTGTCCTATGCTTTTCAAAGTCCAGAATGACATACGCTTTCTAAGTATAGGCTCTGATTTTCCAAACAGCAGAATTTTTGGAATACTTTAGAAATATTAAGCTCACTATTGAGTGGACAGCCTTGCAAATACGAATTGCTCTCTCTTTCATCTATACCTGATACAGAGTCACAAGCACACCCTGGTGCCTTTGTACAGGAACAGTGCCGCTTCTATCAGCAGGCAACTAGAGTTCTAAATCCCACAAAATGCATCAGTGGCTATAGATGGGAACAAGTGGCTTTCACACAAAAGCACAAGGTAGTTTTGATCAGCTGGGGAAGGTAGAAACATAACAAGAATCTGTGAATGGCACAGAACCTGTGGTGGGCAGTGGGTTGGGAAACTACATGATGAGTCACATGAATGTCTGAGCTCACCAGTGGAATGAATTATGAAATAAAATGTATCTGATCTGTCAAGAGAGCAAACCCTATTCTTGTGTACTTTAATCTCTTCCCTTGCTTTGAAAATATTGGGTGTGTTGTATATGAATCATTGCTTCTGTTTTTTGTTTTGTTTTGTTTTTTAGGGTCCACCAGGAGGTGGAGGACCACCAGGAACACCCATCATGCCTAGTCCAGCAGGTAGCCAATTTAATTGAGGAATGAAAAAGCAGTGTAAAATAGCAATCTACAAAATCTGACTTCATTACAATAAATAATCATTTACACTATAAAATTCAAAGGCACAAAGAAGCAAAAGATATATACAAACAAACAAAATACATTTTTGCATCAGGAAAAATAGGATAGCATATCTTAGCATTGTTACAACAACTTTACCATCCTGAACAATTCCCATCCTTATCTTAAGTAGATAGATTTGGGGCATCCTTCACCTGAATATAGCATTTTGTTGATTTTAGCAAGACATTACAGTTTTATGAAAATTCTCTCAATTTGGATACAGTCAGTATTTCAATAATTCATATTTGGCTGCCACTTTACTCCCTCAGAATTTCTCTTTTACCATATATCAGAAAGCATACCTTTTGATCTAATGTCAAAGTCATTTTCAGTAAATTACATTTAATAAAAATGTTTAGCTTTCATTCAAGATAATCGAATAGTGTGCAAGCTTCCTTTTTTTTTACCACAGTCCCAGGATTTCCTATTACTTCCATGATTATTAAGTTAACTTTAGGGCCTATGACTGTAGGAATAAGTTGCATTTGTGTAGAAATATGTTGTATATTTTTCTGAATTCTTGTTTTTTAGACCAAATAAATATAGGAATAGGGAAATTAATTGATTTGCATTTTAATATAAACAAGTGTAAGTTGTAAGATCCAAGTGTAAAAAAGTGCATATGGAAGTATACACATTAGGGAAATCTGCATACAAAATCTGTTCTTTGAGATAAGTGTTTTGTAGACACACACACACACACACATAGGGAGAATGAGAGAGAAGGAAAGAAATAAAAGTTGAAAACAAGGAGGCATACAAATTTGGGGACAATTTTTATTTAAAAGCTCAGAAACTTTTAGGCAAATGAAACATAGCTATGCTTGAAAAAAATGATGAAAAGAAAATGAAACAGATTTGTTCATCTGTAATTCAGAACAGTGGAGATTAATGTGTTGACATTGTATCAAACAGGATTAAAAGGTTTTATTTTCTTGCCCTTACATTTTGAGATCATTTAAAAAGAAGCATCTCAGTTTTGATTTAACTATAATGGTTTTCATCATGAATTTGAAGTGGAAGCCTAGGATACCTGTGTAATCAGCTAAGAGCAAGAACAAACAAATTCTAGAAGACCAGAATCCTTTGCCTTTGGCCCAGCTGTATTTAACTAAGAACAAGCTGCTTAAAGACACAGAACAACCCATACGTGTTAGTTACAGAGACCACAAAGAAAAACTGCCAGTTTATCTTTATTTTTTACATATTGGAACCTCAGTCTTTCTTCATCTTGTCATTGCTCTGTGCTGCATGAAACGTTAATAAAGCCAGAATGGTCCAGCACACATTAATGATTTTCAGTACTGCATAATCTGGATTGTAATCTGTATGTCCATGTTTTAAAAAATTGAACTGTTGCTGGTAACTATGCAATATTTTCTCTGGTTTCCTGTTACCCGTTGCACCAGATGCCCCACAAATTCTGACTCATTCACAGTCTAGCCAAGGATTGTTTATTAATAAAATACCTATACTTTCATTATTGGATGTTAACAATAGCTCTGAAAGTCACTCTAAAAGTAGTTCTGGAATGAATTCTTCTACTGCATTATTGCCACTTAATTTGTACCCATTGATCTTTCCTTGCTAAAAGTACTTGATCTTAACCATTATTTTTGTTTCAGATTCAACAAATTCTGGAGACAATATGTACACTTTAATGAATGCAGTACCTCCTGGACCCAATAGACCTAATGTAAGTATCAGAAATCAATACATCTGTTTATATTATATAGCTTGTACTCAAACAGCAACACTTTTTTTGTTTTTGTTTGTTACAGCATCCCAAATGTGACACTTTGTGATGGCTGTTATTTTTAAGATGTAAAATGATATGTGGTGCTTTGGGTGGGGGGTTGGGATAAGTAATGTTTCATCCTCCTAAAATGTGACTTTCTGGGACTTGTTTTGGAGTATTTTTTTACCATTTTGCATTTTGTATTTATGTAATTAAAAATAAATTAAAAAGCAATCCACTAGTAGCAAGTAAGGTAACAAATCCATCAATAACAAGTGACATAAACAAGTTACTCACTAAAAGGAACTCTCAAGGAATAACAGATTACTTTTTAAAAATAATATCCCAAGCTCTGCTCCCTCCTCATCTATCTTCCTGAGGAAGAACATGAATTATATGCAAGCTACAGCATCTGGCATTGTTCTCCAGAATTTTCACTAGCAGAAAAGTATTTGCAGAAGCTACATCATGGGACTACTCTGATGCAGTCCTGTTGTCAAAAATATTGCCCACATGAGAATTTTAAGGTATTGTATAGGTCAATTACGAGCCCTTTTTCCAGTTATTTTCTGCTGAAGTATAACAATGTAATACTGGTAGCAGCAATATTTTGAAAAAATAAAATAAATTCACTTGCTTGTCGCACCTACTATAGACTCACTGAATTATGGGAATTTATAAATGTTGATTTACAGAGGCTTTTTTAATTCAGTGCATTTACTCCATTGCTTCTGAGTCCAAAGCTGTTAAATTTAAGATTTTTTTTATTCCCATTTTCAATCTTAAGAGCTCTACATTACTGCTTATTTACCTCATTTTGGTAGGATGTTTGTAGCATGATGAATTTCCACTTTTTGCAGTTTCCAATGGGACCAGGGTCTGATGGCCCTATGGGTGGATTAGGTGGAATGGATTCACATCATATGAATGGATCATTAGGTAAGGGTGTTATTCTGGATGATAATTATTTAATTTTGGGTCAAGGAATAATACAGTTTAGAAAGCCTCATTCTGAATTATTTCCATGATATTTTCAAATTTTCCTCTGCTGTCAGGAGAGTTGAAAATTCTCAGATTACTATTAAAATCGCAAGCCACATAAACAGAATATACTTTTCTTATTTGAACTACTGCTTTTATTCTCTTCTGTTTTATATGTGAAATTGTAGTTCCTAACTGCATGAGGAGAAAGCTGTAAATATGCAGGGTTCTGGGTTATGCCCCTTGACAAGAAAAAAAAAGGCCCAGTAACTTGGCTGGAAGTTTTTAGAAGCATCAGTCTCCTTGAACTTAGAAGTATTGACTTCATCTTACTCTTGGAAATATGATGATGAATAATTTTAGAAACTTAATTTATGTATCCACCTAGAATGATGGTTGGAGACGGGGTGGAAGAGGAATGATACGCAAGACCAAAATACAGTAAATGCCACAGAGCAAGAAAGGCTGGTTAAGGTTGTTTTTTTTTAAAAAAAAGAGAGGGTTGCCTATTTAACAACTATACCCAAAAGTGCACATGTTACGTTTCACTGGTTGCTTCTTTCTCATGTTTGTCAGGGGGAAAAAAACAGTAAATAGAAACAAAACTATGTCTTTCTATCTGCTTGTGGCAAATTAATTTGGATGTCCTTCTACTTTGGACACAGTTCAAAAACTAGGCACCACCAGCAGAATAATTACTCTATGCATTGGCTCTCAATTTGGCCAATCAACTACATAGTTAAAAAGACATACTTTTTGTTAAGGAAAAAGAATGTATGCTATTGACATCAGCAGAATACTGCAAGCAAAAATAAAAGTAAAAAGAAGACACAACAAAGATGATGAAGTTACAGGAGGTAGAGAATACATTATATCAGGGAGGGGAGAAGCAAAAGTGATTAATATTTAAGGGGGAGGGTTAACAAAAACATTAGTCAGATGAGCTGTATGAAACAAGGCTCCAAAAAGTATTAGTGAATTCTTACAGGAGCACTATTTCACAGAACAGAGTAATACCACTGGATAAAGAATTCTAGCAGAAATGTGACTGCAGATTTTTGAGATGTGAGTATTAGTAATGAGCTTGACTGTAACACAAGAGGCTGAAGAAACTGAGGCATTTGAGGCAAGTTTGGATATTTTGTCCAGAATATTTTAGCTCATACCTTGCCATGGAAAGCTAGAGGCATTTTGGTTCATTTTTGATTATTACTGAATGCAGCTCTCTGAGTAATCATAAAGCCCAACTTTTAAAAAAAGCCTCTGCTGTGTGTTTTATATTGAAATCACTCGTTCTTTTGCAATTGTTGATATAAATTGAATCATGCATTTGCAACTGCAATTTGAGCACTTTCACTGAAAATGAAAATGGAGTTATAATCACCAGGTCCTCTTCTTTTATGTTTATCCTATAATACATGGAATTCTGGGATCACATACATTTATCTTTTCTGGTATTTTCTGTGACTAAATAGATGGGAATTTTGTTTGCTTGTATCCGTCAAGAATCCTCTATGTGGGAATCTGATGTTATGGTATACTAATTCCAGAATTGCTGTTGTCTTCATTATTATCTTTACATTGTCAGTCTGAGTCACCAAAACAATGTGGTCTTGCTATGGCTCATATGAAGATCCCACTCTTCAGATAGCAGTTAGAAGAGGAAAGTGAAGACTCACAGTTTGAGTGAGATTCCTAGATCAAAACTAATCTGGAAAAATGCCACATGTTTTACATTTTTGGAAAATACTGGTCTCAAATTGATTAATTTGAAAAGTAAAATAAATGTTCATTTCAATTTAAGGCTCAGGAGACATGGACAGTATCTCCAAAGTAAGTATTCTTAAGGTCACAAAGCCAATTATTTTGATTATTAAAGTCTTTGTAATTCTTTTTTGCAATAAAATAGCTTTTATTATTGACACTTTGAGGGCATTGTACAAACAAATTAGCATTTATTAATGGTAAAATGATTATAATTTATTTAATGATAAAATCAAATCTTGGTAATCCTTTGGTTCTGTTCAAGAGATTTGTTCACTGATCACTTGAAAGTAATGATGAACTCTAATCCTCTGTTCTGTGACTGATTTATAATAACCAAGTTGCTAGTGTTTAGTGCATGTATTCAGTGTTGGCAATACAAACAAAGGCTTCAAACAACTTGTTCAAATATGTTCAAGAGTTTTTTGCCTTGTCACCCTGCAAGGTCTGAAAAGGCAAAGTACCTGAAGCATTGCCATCAGTATGATACCTCAGAAACTAGTTATGAAGTTAGCCAAAGTTCCAAAAGCTTATTCAGTGTGACATTAGAAAGTGCACTGTGATCAGTACATGGAAGAATAATCTCTTCACTCATTTTTCTTCTAGCAAAGAGCAGGATCTTTATTTCTATAAGAGGATCAGCCTAGGGGTATAAATACTGCAACAAAAAAGAAAGAAAGTAGACTGAGATACTTACAATGGCTATATAATTTGCAGTAATTATTGACAACAGTTTCTGACTCCTTAATTAATTCTCCTAGCTATTTAAAAAATAGCAGAATCAGAAAAGTTCTTACTCCAAGTTCAACAGATATTGATATTAAATCTGTAGTAACTTAGATGTAGTTTGGTCCTTAATGTGCAGCTCAGTATCCTCATTTTTCAGTTTAAGTTATGTTAAGTTTAAGTTAAAGGTTGTTCTGAAACATTTGCAAATCAGTTGAAGCCTATAGTATTGACTTCCTTGTTTTCTTCAAATAGAATTCTCCCAGTAATATGAGCATGAGCAATCAGCCAGGGACCCCTCGAGATGATGGTGAAATGGGGGGAACTTTCTAAACCCCTTTCAGAGTGAAAGTGTAAGTAACGTATCATTTTTGTTGCTTCATAACTTTGACTGATGCGAAGAATTTCCTGTTTAAAGTTACAGTTTCAGGTTGTAACCTGTACTACACACAAATGCATCAGTACTGTCTAATTTTTATCTGTTTGCCCTAACAGGTTGGAGGCTGGATGTTCTATGTGGAAAAGAGTGGATATTTTCTGAGCCTTTATGTCTTTTCCCAGTTACTGATTATAATAACACTTAAGAACTCCCATTTTTGCATCACTTCCATGCACTTCCTGCTATTCTGCATATCTGTGATTACAGCAAACATGTTGTTGAGGCTACAGTCCGAAATTTACTTAGGAACACCTGTAAGCCCCACGGAATGCAGTAGGAGTTATTCATGCCAAAATATGCATAGGATTATGCCATAGATAAATTTTTCAGTTTGCAAACGAGGAGGATAAGTATTTGCTTCAGGCTTTTCAGCCTATATAAGCTTATGGATCAAAGTAGCCATTTTTTTCAAATACATGTAACCATTACTTAGATGACTTTTGATGAAAAACCAAACTACTTCTAAAGTGCTGCTTGAGGTTGGAGAAGAAATGGAAGGAAGCGTGCCTAATCTTTTCTTCATCGATAATAAATCTGTTACAAATCTCTACCTCTCCCAGATTCTCCCCTTGCAGAGCTCCAAATGTATATTTGTACATACATGTATATATGCGTGTGTACCTTCAAATCACATATCTGCCTTTATTCAGTATGAGAATGTCTTCTATATACTTCTACTATTTTCAAGCTTTACAAAACCTTTATAGTTGTATCTTTCCAGTAAACTACAACAGTGTACATGTGAGTACAAAAAAAAAAAGTGGTCTAGACTATCAAAAAATAGGAGGGATAGATGTTGGTCTGATCTAGCTTGGCTGTTCTTACATTCTTATAAACATCATGCCAGCATAAACTTAGGCAGGATTGGATGGCTGAAAATGAATCAGGCCTGAAAACCCTATAAGGCTGCTGCTACTAGAGTTGACTGTACCAGGCTAGATAGACCAATAATACCATTTAGGATAAGGCAGTTTCTTATATTTGATGTACTGCACAGTTTACATAAATCTACATATATGTGTGTGTGTGTGTGTGTGTGTGTGTACAGCTGTAAATTTAGAAAAAATTAATGGTATTATTATTATTTGTCATAGAAGGCACACCAATTAATTCTTCACCATCACATCAGTCAGAAAATGATGGTAGACTACATAAATAGATGACATAATCTGTTAAAACAAGACCAGGAGTGCATTGTGGCTAATAAAGCTAAGGAAGCATATTAAATCAATCATATTGTCAAAATACTAGATAAAGAACAGGCTTGTACTATGAAGCATAATCACCCTGAAATTAAAAGAACACTGGATCGAAATCAAGAACATTGCTGGCCAACCCATGAAATGATGAGACCACACAACAAGGCTTTGGTTAAATATGAGCAATGTTATTTAAATTATTGCCTACTTAAGGTTAAATTCTGAGAAATGTAAGAGGGAAGAGGAGTAACTGAGGCAAGTGGTCCCCCTAGAACCTCTCCCCCAGCTTCCCATAGACAAAATACCAAGGTCCAGAGGTGAATTCATGAAACTGGATTGTGACTTCAGCCAGCTGTTTTCTAGAAGACAGGCCTAGGGATACATCCCTCTTTATCACAAGACCCTGAAGTGAGTGCAGTAGCCTCAAGGATAGTCTCCATTGCCACCCACACCCCATGTCTAAGGACATAAAGAGAGCTCCAGAGGCTTATCCTTCAACAAATAGGTGCCATAGATGTTCACCAAATTACAAATTTCTCCTTCCATAACCTGCCACAGATAAGGACAAGCATCAGCTTAGTCCTTATCCCCCTCCAGGCTGGCCAAAATGCCCCCCCCATCGCAAATCTCTCGGGAAGAGCTCGTTCCCTTCTGATGATAAGTGGATCTCATCAGCCCTGTACAGCTCAGGTCTTTGAAGTATTATTTCCTGGTGAGGGATGTAATAATCCCAAACCTTGCCACAGTGTGTTCTGGATTTCCTTATCCCCTGACCATACCTTTCTAGGGACCATGACTGCCCATGCAGTGTGCACACTCAACCACGTGGCTTGTATGTGGTGCATATCGTGTATGGCTTGGAGGATAAGTGCCTTACTCTTCAGCAGCCCTGGGCATTGCCACCTAGGTGAATCACCAGGATATCATGTAGTGATCCCTGGCACTCTTGGAACAAGAGGGCCCACAAGCCATGCCAACAAAGGCCTCTCCTGCCTAGCCACTTGATGGTGGCCAAATCATTTAAGCCAAACTGACTGCCGTGGGCTTGGCGGTCTGCCCAGTAGATGGCCACAAATCAGAACACAGTGCCTTCTCTGCTCTAGCCTAAAATCTGCAAGAAAATAATGTCATGAAATCATTAGGATTGAAAGGGCCTGATGTAATGCTGGTAAACTGAGGACTTCCATCACCCAATCTGCTGGATTGCTTTGGCATCCATGCTAATCAAGGCAGCCATGGAAGCAGGCCCAGTGCAGAATGAATGAGTTCCAAATTTCACACCCTGCAGCTGTAAGGTGGAGAGGGCTCTAGACTACCCAAAACAGGTAGCTGGTCAGGGCGGATTAATCTGCATAGCAGAATAGTGGACCAGGGTGCTCATCACACTTGCTTACATAGTCCTACAAGGCCCTTACTGGGCACAATGCCGAATCCTCACATAACTGGACGGTGATAACTGTGCCCCGACTTTTCTGATCAGTTTTTGAAGCTTGTATTGCTACCTGTGCCTGATAAGGGCCTAGGGATAGGTCACTGCCATTGTGTTTGAGAGCTCCACCAGTGTCACTTCCCCCTCCAAATGCTGTAGCTGCTCAGTAGTTTTTTAATCTGGCTCCTCAGCAAAAGTTTTTTGATGCAGGAGACCCTACCTGCAGCAGTGTTACCATCAGCATAATTTCTTGTCTCTCAGGAGCCTGGAATCCCTCTCCCATGGGTCGATAGTGCCAGGTTGGGTTGTGCCAAGGTGGGGCATGCATCTAATCAACCTAACACTTGCTGCATGTATTCTCTTTGTAGAGCTCAGAACAATGGGTCTTTTTCTTCATTTGAGAGCTATCTTCTATTGAATCCCTGAGTAATGTTCAGAAACAAATAGCTGCAGGGGAGCTTCATTTTGATCTGACCTTCAGTTGACCTGACCAAGCTTTGAAAACTCTGCGCATTGCCTTTTGTCCCTTGTTTGTTAAGGACAGTGGGCATGAACAGGAATTCCTCTGGCTTGCAAAATGAGACACTGAAAATTGTTCAGCCTTACAGTTCTTATATTTTCTAATTTAACATTACCTTGGTATCTTAGTATCTATCTTTTGCTATCTGTGCCTGCCCTTTCTTTTGGATGTATTTGGATGTATTTCTAAATGGTCAAATTAAATTTTAAGATGTTGCAGTGCTGGAAGTTTGAGGACTGAGAGAAAATTTCATTTGGAGCAGCAGAATTGTTGTTTGGGGGAAAATACCCTCATTTGCCCCCATGTCACTATCCTCCTGTGTACAAATGCACATGTGTATAATGAATACGATAACAAAAGTATTTAATTATAATGCATTAATTCTTCAATTTTAGTCCGCTTTTTGAATATGAAAAATGTGTCCACGTGCATGTATATATGCATGTATGTACAGATACATGTACATTTTCTCATTTGGACCTAATTATTTAACAATTATAGATGGATATGGGGCCACAGTGATAACCTGGATAATTAGCATCTCTATTGTTCTTCGTGTTCCTTTTTCTGTTGTTGTTTAAAGTGAAACTAAAATTTTCTTCAGACATTATAACATGAACTATAACTCTGATGCATATGCTACTTTTGTGGAAACTGTTCCATTTTTTCCCTAATATTGCCACAAATATTGCTTTTTCCATGAAAGCAGTTTTCATTTGTTTTAACATTTTTTAAAAAAATACACATATACTTCTTATCAGCTATGTATAATTTGAACATGGGTTATAAGGGCATCTAAGAATTCCAGTGCTACTGAAGATGGCTAAGTGTTTACTCCATCAACATTGCTTCTATAGTGAAGCAGACAATTATTAACCTGCCAATAAATACTATGTAATAAATGGGGGAAATGGTGTATAGCAAATAGAAGCATAGATAGGTTAAAACTTGGAAGATGGTAAAGAATTCTATCTATAGGCTAACCCCTTAAAAGCAAAACCTTTTTACACACTCATGTATGGTACATATTTTTTTGTGTGATCCTGTTCCTGATTAATCTACTGATGCCTTCTCTCCTTATGCTATAACATTATTTCTGGCATATAGGTATGTCTCTGATGCAACTTCCCAATGCAGTTTTTATTTGATGCAGCCCCCTCCAGCAGCAGCCATTTCCATGTTGGCAAAGATGTATCCAACTATTTGTTTAGCTGCACACATCCTTAGAAGTGTCCAAGAGTCCTTTGGTGGGGGGAGGAGGATAATAATGGAAGAAGATAAGTTTGATGTATCTTTGCTGCTCACCTCACTCTCTACTGACATGGAAATGACCGTCTTGGGGGGCTACAGCAAAGAAAAGGTAGGTTGGGGTTGGTCGTTCCACAGTGGAAACAGAATTCTAACCAAGTGACCAAAAAAGTATGTTATGATACGGTAAATTGGACTTCCACTGTTGTATCTCATTAACAGAATGGCAGTTTGGGCTTAGATTGTCTTTTCAAATTGAGTTCAGCTTATAGTAACCCTGTGAATGACAAACCTTCCGGAGACCCTGCTGTCAACAGCCTTGCTCTGGTCTTGTAGACTCAGGACTGTGGCTTCCTTGAGTCAATCCATCTGTAATGTAACCTTCCTCTTTTCCTACTGTCTTCACCTTTAACAAAAATAATCTTTTCCAATGAGTCACATAGTCTCACGATATATCCAAAGTACTATAGCCTCACAGAGGACATTTGCAGAGAATGTTTAGCTGAAAGATTAGATTATTGGCTACTTGCGTCTATCAAGAAAAAGTAGTTCTGAGATGGTACAATGAAAATAATTTTCTGAGCACATTTTCTCATGTTAGCATATTTAGGTCATGATAAAGATACCCTCTAGTGTTCACTCTCACAAATAAACATTATGCTAAAGTTCACAAGGTCATGTTTTCTTGTTTCTTCAAAATATGCTTAGATTTATTTCTTTAAAATTAGACATTTGATTCTAAAGAAAGGAATACCTGTCTGCCAGCAGTTCTGTAATCTCTGTTTCACTCTAGCTGGAAAGTAAATGCTGATGAAAGCATTAGTAGAAACTGTTTCTGGAAGAGATGAATGTCAGTTACTTGCTACTTTGCTTAAACCAAAAACTCAGTTTTCTGTGAGTCAAAGCAAAACCTTGAAATTTCATAGTTTCAACACATTGAGATAATTGCAAGAATTATTTTACACAATCAGTTGCCATAAAGTAACCATGAAACATATTATCTTTACAAAAGTTATAGTGTGTAATTATTTACAATGTGTAATCACTTCAGAATCAACAAAATCATATTGAAATTTCGAAAGGTTAGTCCTGTATGATTAAAAAAAGACTTTGTAATTAAACATGTCCCATTTGGCAACTGAACAGAATAATTTTTATTTTTATAGTTTAGTTTAATTTTCAGTTTTTAAATGTGAAAAGTAGTGAGTAAATTCATATATGTACTCACTTAATAGAATTGTTTTTTTATATATTACATTTATGAGTTGTTTGGATACTAGTACTGCTTTTCTTCTAGACTGATTTTAAGGATCACAAGCAAAGCAGTGAAAGAGAATTTTTAAAAATTATGTATTATCCCATAGTTGGATTTCATGCTTCACCTTTTAATCATTGCTAATTTCACTGAGTCCTTGAGATGGGTTAAGATACCAATCCTGTTAAATAAACCTTTAAAAAATGCTTCCTGAGTCACTTTCAAAAGCTTACTAACTTATTGATATGTTTTCACACAATCATGTGATTTGTCAGCTGTTATTAAGCCATTAAATTGCTGCTAAAATGTGGATTCCTATTTTTCAGTACTCTCCCAGCATGACAATGAGTGTGTGATCCATTGCCAAGTCTCTTCATGATGGCTGCACTGAGTTGGCCCTCTCCAGAGAGCTACTAAAGAAGAAAAATTACTCATCCTTGTGTACAGTTTAACAGAAAAGATCTCTGCCACAATTGGACCCAACATTTTTTTCAACCATCTTTCCAGTTTTGTGAAGAAAATGGGTCATGATCTGATTTCAGCATACATAATATGTGGCATATCGGAGCTGCCCAAGTCTGAACTGCAAAATTATCTGTGTATGTATATGTAGGGTAGGTGTATGCATGTGTGTGTTACAGAGACGCAGCTATGCACACATACATACATAGACCTACAGGACGTTGTAAAATATCACATGGCATCTTAAGTAGAAATAAGAAATAGGGACGTTTATTCCATTTTTTTTCACGTTTACATTTTAACTATTAAAAGAACTGCTTCCCTCTCCCCATCTGAACTGTTTTGTGCTGTGTATATCACTGCTTTGTAAGTTATTTTTTTAAAGAAGATCTCAAATAAGTTCTGTTTTTGTCATTGTCTGACATCATTGATAGGAATAAAACTGCTTATAAGAGGGCTTTCATAAAGTTGTATTTGATACCGCTAACCATGTGAATTGAAAAATCCACTGTCTCAAGAAACAGAAGACATGCATTACTTTTGTTTAGCATGTGAAATTGTCCTTTGCCATTCTGAAAAGTGAGAGAAAAGTACCTAGAGGGGTTCTTAGCTCCTCTTCTTCACAGATGCCTAATACTGCAATCCTGAACAAACTTGCATGGTGGTAAGTTCCAGTGATATAATTCAGATTTACTTCCATGTAAATCCGTGTTGAGGATCGGAGTGCAAATCCTTCAAGATTTGTTTTCAAGGGAAGTATGGGTTTATCTCAGCTTCTTCATCTATGCAGAGAAATGCAACATTACTGTGTTGGGCTCTGGTTGATTGCTGTAGCATCCAGCAATAAAAGTGGCAGATTTTGTCTTTCTGCCCTTGGAAAAAAATAAAATTTTATTTAGTGTGATCTTCCATAGATGTAGTAATTAATAAAAAGCTATAGATTCTATTGCTGAGGCATGCTTTTTCTAACAATCCACTATTAACTCCCAGGGCGAATGACATAATAATCTCCAGTTATCTGTAACAAGTTAAAAGCTGGTCAGCTTTTTTCTACCCATACTGTTTCTTCCCCAAATGGTCCCCTTAACTTCTCATTCTCCCTCCTCACCCAAGTATTTGTAATTTCATGTTGTTTATAATTCTATAAGACCTTTTTGGATTTTTCCAAGGCTATACAAATAATTAGGTGAAGGCACAGATTCCTATAGAATCATAAAGACCAGTACATGTTAATGGACAGAAAGTTTTTAGGAACTAAAGAAAACTTTATGCCATAATACTGTGTTAGTCTTTAAGGTATTACAGGACTTTTAGTTGCTGCAGCAAAAACAACGAATATGGCTACCCCTCTGGAAATTCATTTAAAGTATGTAGATTTAAGGCAGATTTCTTCCAAGATTACATCTCTTATGATGTGAAAAGACTGTGGAATTTAAAGGTGCTACACATGGGGAGGGATTAGGGCAGCAAGTCCTTTTTATTCATATGTACTGATGCATGAAGGGAAGCATTATTTCCAATTTTGCAGTATCTTCTTAAAGTAAAAAGTTATTTTTTGGTGTTTTCAAAATAATAACAACCTCCCATTATTTGCACATCTCTTAACCCATGTCTTCTTACAGTTGTGTGAACTCTGTTGCCTTAGATGAATGATCTGTGTTTTTACTTGAGGTCATTGGGAAGTCTAGTTGCAGTCTATCCAGCCTGCCTTCTCACTGAAATAGCAGTGAAAGTATTCAGCTTAAATGAAAAGCTGTGCATGCTTGTCACGGACTCTAAAAGACAAAGAAAGATCTTTATTTGAATTGTGTTGGTGTTATAGAAGCATTACTTGTGAATGTTTTAATGTACGCACTACTAGTGTTAGTCTTGTGGAATGAGTAACAAGTAGGAATGAGCAAGGCCATGCTTACACACACACACCCCACATCAAAGCTATGACTCTTAGAAGTGTGTAAAAGCTGCTCTTCTTTTCATTGACTGCAAAAAATACAAGAAATAATAATGGCTTATATCCAATATTGTTCCTGCATTAACATAAGGCTCATTGATTCAGTGGAAGCTTCCATAAATGGAATGGGAGATAAGATGATTCCTGCTGATTCATCCTTCTCTTTGCAGCTTCCTGAACCCCCTCCTCACAAATCTGTTTTAGACTTCTGAAGCAGTATCAGAGGTGGAGCTGGTGGCTGGAGAAATTGGAATTTGCGAACATTTGCTTCCCTCTCTTACATTCGCAGAGGCCTCCAGTGGCTCAAAATAGCCTTCTATAAATAGATAAGACTGCTTAACCCCCCCCTTTTTTTTTGTCCAGTCACTCTTTTTATGCACGTGAAAAAGTTGTCTCTGTACCTATCTTTTTTCACTTGTAACATTAAGTATATACTTTGCCAGTTAGCCACATAAACTTCTAGAACATTATACACATAAAGACACTACTATGTAAATCGTATTTTTTGTGTGTGATGTTTTGTACTTTCTAATATGTTGTTTATAGTGATAGGCAAAATAGAAGACAAAATAGGAGATGAATTTCCATGCACTGATTTCTTTTTAGCATGTTGAAACATCCATGCATGTCTTTATAAATTGTATACAAACCTTAATGACAAATCCCCTGGAGAAAAACGGTGTGGTTTTTTTAGGGCCAAATTGAGAAGGAACTTCTTGTTCTCTTGATTCGTTGATGACATTATTCTAGCAGAGTCAAATGTATGCAAAGTGCTTGCACAGTAACTCATCACTTCTGGATTATTTAAAAGGATAACTTGGGGGCAGGATAATATCATCTTTTCCAGTCTTGCTCATAAATCTTTGAAATTATGTTTGTGCCTGTGTAAGAGTCTTCCAAAAACATCTTTAGAGATTTTCTTACAGTTTAGGTGATATATGGTCTATCTTTTAAAGACAGTGGTAGACATGTACAGTGGAACTAATTTTCTAATCTGAAGCATGATTTGTATGAAGACTTTTTAAATGCCTGATGTAGATTGGAGTATTGTGTATCAGAGACAGATTAGTAAAAGGTATGAATCACTTTTGGAGGGCTCTGTACCAACTGATGGAAAGGAGATTTAAACAATTATGTTGTAAGCAAATGAGAAACAGCCTCAAGCTCAGTATTCCCCACCACCACTATTACTTATTGAATTTTTGCATATTCCCAAAGGTGGTGGGAGCTTTCCTTCAGTCAGTACTTGCCTAGTAATCTGCATCAGCCATAATCTGAAGAAAGAGGTGCATAAGGGCAAAAATTTAGCATAGTTTCTTCAAGCATTTGCTTCTCTGTTTTGCAGCTGCCAGCTTTGTATTTGAAATCCTGTTAAGTTTTCCCTCATTCATTCCAGTTTATCAGTTGAAGCTTTAGTTACCATTCTCCTGCTATAATATAGAACATGTTCCAAATTCCTTCACACCTTTTCACAGGTCTTAGTGAAGGGAGTGAAGCCGGAGGAACTGATATCTAAGAGGCATTGTCTTTAGTTCCGTTGAATACTGATAATGAACACAGCTCAAATATTCATTATGCTTTCCCTAAGTGAGCTTTTTATTAAGAAGATGTTTATTTAAACTAATTTAAATATACACATTTTCGTCCACCCATGCATAGTCATTAAGGGCTCACAGGTATCATCAAATCATGGTTTGGCAATATGGAATTAAGCCTTAGCTCACACATTCTCTCTCCTTCCATGATTTACATATAATTCTAATTTGTAGAGCAAGTGTAAACTATAGTCTAGTCTGAATGTAATGGCCAGCTATTGGTTTCCTGCAACCAGAAAGTAAATCTTTATACAGAACATGCAAGGAGGTAGGAGAGAAAGGAAGAGTAAGCACATAAGTGTAGAGATTAATCATATAGCGTTAAACAATGGTTGATGGTAGGGAGGGTCTTAACTTAGTGATGACTATAACTAGATAAAAGCTATCAGATAGATCAAGGATGTTTTGGTCCAGTATAGATAGCAACTTAACAAATCTTGACTAATATCACATAACTAAAAATCACATGTGTGACATCACTGTGCTTATATGCCAATATGTTGGATGCAGTGAGATTATGGAATCAGATGATGAAATTGAAGAGGGACCAGTTATTAACCTGTATGTTTCTTCTTCTTCTTTTTCCTTTTTGCCTTGCTATCACGAATTGTAGCCAATAAATATTGCACTGACTTTTCCTGAGTCCTTTAGATCTCATGTATTGTCCAGTTGTTCCCTAGTTATTATTTTAAAGAGATTCGTAAAGATTGTTAATAGGAGCTTGGCACACAACACTTAAACATTATGAATAAAGTAATTCCTTGATTTAATTAATTGGAAGGCATGATATGACTTCAGTACCTATTCAAATCTGATTGAAATTTTAAGTGTGATTGTTGGTAAATGCTAAATGTGTATTTAATTCTATTTTATGCCAGTATGTCATGTTTCTTTTAAACAATCTCAGAAGTCTGAGATAAAAACTATAAACTGGTCCAAATTTTAAAATATCTGTTTTCCATTTAATAGGAAAGAACTAGTTTTGAGCATAAATAAATTTTAGTTTCTGATTTGCAACTCTAATAATTCTGCAGTTTATTCAGTGGAGCAAACCTCTTTAAGTGTTCTAGAGGATATATAAAGAAATGTGCAAAAGGAGACTGTCTCATTCTGTTCATTACTGAGACATCTTTCATGTAGTTGCGCATGAAAAACGTCAAACTTTTTTGAAGAAATTGGCCTGGGATTGTTTGGGATAATAAAGGTTTCATTTTAAGAATGTGCTCAGGTTCTGGGATGCACTTGCACATGAGCTCTGCTGATATCAGGTGGAGAATCAGTTAGCTATGAAAGTGCACAAGTGCTTGCAGCATTGCCATTTTTTAATCTTGGAGTTACACCATCCCTGCCCCCCACTTTTTAGGGGAAACCCCCCCACAAAACAGAAACATACACATGCCTGTACATAACTAATTTCTTGGAATACATATGTTTTTCTTCCTTCATTAGTTCATTTGAGCAATACTAGAGTGTATCCACACTATAATTATAGCAGTTTGATACCACTTTAACTGTTGTGCCTCTGTTCTGTAGAATCCTGAGATTTGTAGCTTGATAAGATACTTAAAATTCTCTGGTACAATCCCTTGAACAACAGCACTAGAAGTCTAGCCAGACAATTCTAGGAACCTTACCAAACTACAAATCCTGGATTTCATAGGACAGAGCCATGGCAGTTAAAGTGGTAGCAAAGCACTGTAATTGTATAGTGTGGGTAACACTCTACTCAGTTTATTGGCCTACCCTATGACTATTGTGTGTATTCATATTTTAACACCAAAATAAATATTAGTTTAGCAATTTCTATCTACATTTTTTATTTACATACAAATTATGCAAGGAAGCTTCTCATGTTATGAGAATTTGCCATAGATATGTATAAAGATGTGTTCATTTTGATATACCTATTTTTTAAGTTGATATATCTATTTTTAATTTGATATTATTTTATGGCCACATTTCTGAATTTTCCTTTTTAAAAGTAAAAATATTTAGGAAAAAATGGCTTCACAGTTACAAAATTGTAGAAAAAGATGTTCATATTCTGGTAATTCAAATTAAAAAATTATGACTTTTAGATCAAATAATGTAATCATTAGAGTTCTTTTTTGCAAAGGTTGCCTGTGTAGAACATATGTGTTCCAGCTAAGATCTCAAGAGATGACCTACCTGTCGTTGGGCAAATGCATCACTCACTTCAAAAACTGAATAGTGTATCACCAGAAAGCCACTAGAAAATAGACATCCAGAAAGAAAGCTTTGCTGTCCTGCTCATCTCATACCCCCTTCACATAACCATTTCTATCCAGGCCAGGAGTGGGCTAGCTCTGGCCTTCTAGATGCTACTAGTCCTCAGCTCACACCTTCACCATTGGCTATGCTGGCTGGTGCTCATAGGAGATATCCAACAACATTTTCAAGTCAAGATGTCCCCCACCACCCACTCTGTGACTTTTTGTAACATTCATAATATTATGAACATAACAGCCCTATGGAGTTAGAGCAAGGGGTCGTCTAGCACAGCATTAATAAAATTCCCTTCCCAATAGGGGATGCTAAGCGCTTCCAGAAAGTCCATTGCCATGAAGGTAACAAACTATCCCCTCTCATGTATTCCCAATTTCTAGCATGCTGTTTCTAAATTTCAGGGTTCCTTTTATCAGCCATTACTGATAGCTATAAAGGCATCCAAGCTAATGACTATCACCCTATCTTATGGTGCTGAAAGTGGAAAGATGCTACCACTACATTGGAGGTTCTCACAGTAAAATAAATTTTCAGGCATTTTACTTCTTTGGACTCCATTGTTGTCTTGTCCGTGCCTCAGCTTCCCTGCACACCAGTCATTCTTACCCATCTTAGTTCATATTTTCTCTTAGAATACTTCTATACTTCTTTTTCTTCTCAGACTACCTTCCATGGCTGCATTCTGTGGAATCATGGGATTTGTAGTTTGTTGAACACTAGAGCTCCCTGGCTAAGATTTCTAAATACATATTACATTGCAGATTCCAGGATTCTAGAGTGAAACAGTGCTATAATTACATAGTGTGGGAGGGCCCCTTGTCTTCACATTTGTAGCCTTTAGTTCCACATGCTGATTCTTTCTCCCTTCCTTCACCAGTTCTGTCTTTTGTTTCTCAGTCACCTGTCCACACTTGTCATTAAGATTATAACAATGAAAGATCACAAACAGCAGCTTCCTATTTTATCAATTTGTGGTGGGTTTTTTTGTTTTAGCCTTTTCAAATTCTGTTGAGAGTTGAAGATTGGCAAATCTGATAACCTTCCAACAAATTTGCATTGTTAATATTTTGATATCTTATTAATCCATATATTAGTTTACTATACAAGTTTCTTATTTGTAAGGCACAGTCCATGCAACACATCTTACCTCAGAATTACAGTGTCTAGCATTCTGAGCACAATATTTGTGTCTGGGGAAAAAGCTGGGGGGAAATGTGATTTTAATTCTGGTTAGCACTTTCATGATTCTTGTGGAGGAATATGCTAGTGTGAATGTCAAACAGCTACTGCGCAATTTTGCAGGATAATTTAGAAAAACACAATTCTCTCTTTCCAATATTTGCACCATTTCTGAGCTCCTGGTTTAGGGTTTTGGTGGTGATATGTTGTTTAAAATTCTTTGCCGGCAACACACCTGCCCTAAAACATATTTTTGTTGTGTTGTTGTGTGCCTTCAATTAATTTCCAGCTTATGATTACCCTAAGGCAACCCTATCATATGGTTATCTTGGCAATATTCATTCAGATAAGGTTTACCTTTGCCTTCTTCAGGACTGAGAGTGTGACTTGCCCAAGGTCACCCAGGTGTTTTCCACAACAAAGTGGGGATCTGAACCTTGGTCTCCCAGAGTCTTAGCCCAAAACTCAAACCACTATACCATGCTGGATAAATGTACTTCTAGACAGTCTTTTTTAAAATAGTAAACTTGGTTTGGTCCATTACTACTTAATGTATAGGCAAAAAATGCTGTTGTCACTAAAAACATATATGACTTCTTGGCAAAAGTGAAAATAGAGGGTAGGCATTGTTGATTGTGCAAGAAAGTCCCATATGTCTACTGCTGCAGTAAGTATGGCATACATGTTTGCTGCATGTACACTGGTTTTTTATGATGTAACAAGCATTTAAATTGTGGATTTAAAAGATTTATATTCCTATGTAGCTCCCCTAGTATATGCAATGAAATGCAAAGTGTTGGTACTTTTGTACATATTTGGCTAAAATCTATTTTAGCCCAAGTAAACTGTTTGAAATGAATGGAATATGTTAATCCAAGTCCCATTAATTTTGATGAGTCTATTGTTGTAGGGACTGAAATTGGACTTAGTTTTTGCATATTTTTCGTAATTAGAGCAGACCCATTAAAACCAGTGGGACTTAACTTAGTGAGCAAATGCCAGTCTTACTGTCACAGTATATTTGTTTGCCTAATATATAACACAGGTTTAACATTGAACTGCAGGCAGTTGTGACAAAATCAATTAAAAGATATTGTTTCCCCTTATTAATAAACTTGTAACAAGTTGTTATGAATTTGCCATCTTGCTAGGTTTGATCCCATACAATGTAAAGTTGGGATAATAACTCTGCATGCTAAACAACATTCTTTCCAGCAGATGGTGCCTGAATGTTCCTGCCTGGCACAATAAACAGCAAAAGAGATAAATAGTGGGTATTCTGGCCTTCAACCGCTCATAGTAATTGTATGGAAAGTCAACATTGTTGATAGGAAACCTGTCTCACACTGAAAAAAGTACCAAGAAGCGCACAATCTAAAATGATGCCATTGGTTTAAAAGAACAATGACAGATGTGCTGTGTACCAGAAAAACATCTGAATATTCTTTGCTTTAAATTAGGTATGGGCAACTTGTGGCTGGCCAAATTTTGGTGGACTGCAACTACTACCATCCTTTATTACTTACTATGCTTTCTAGGATAGATGGGACTTGCCCTCCATTGTTCTTAGATTGCCACAAGTTGCCCATTTCTGCTTTAGAGAAATGCCTGAATCTACTGAGGTGATCCACATACGGAAATGAATTTCCATCTATGAATTACCAGTCCCAGTGACAACAAGCTGCTGCAAAACTACAGAGTTCCTGTATTTAGGAAATACGGAGGGAGGGCCCTACCCAGAATTTGCTGTGTACTTGTGGAACTCTCCCACCACCACCCTCTCCCAGCTCCCTATGTATATTAGCATGGGAAAAGTGGATCTATAGATTGATGAGTAAGCATGGACAAAAAATGTAGCAGTTTTAAAATGTTTGCAGAACTCCAAGCATTGCTATAACTATAGTTGTATTTTTAAACATATAAAAGAGATAGTAATTTTTTCCCAAAAGCTATTCATAAAAATTATCTTCCAATTTTATTGTGTGTTAATATATTTAGCAGGAGATTAGGAATGAAAACCAGAGTATAGCCTTAAATATGGTATGCTTTGTTCTCTGCCATATCTTTATTTCAGAAAATAAGAGATCTTTACCAAAATTTATTTCCTAAAGGGATAATAGGTAAATTTTCATTAGGTCAGTTCCTTTTTTTTTTCTCATGTGAAGTGTTCCCTTGAAAATAATCTATTGTGGCATCTTTTTCATAGTGCCTAATGTTAAGAAAAAAGCTTTTGTTGCAGTTGTTTTTTTCTGTCTTGAAAGTGTTTCAAGGAAAAGGGAGGGTGACATATGATGAGGTTATCTCTGTTTCAGTTGTCTAACGCATCATTAAACTATTGTCAATCTAACATTTGCGTAAGGTATTCTATATTGAAAATGTATTTTTCTTTTTTTAATTGTCATTATAAACATCCATAACTATGGATATGCTGTAAAATTATTGTGTAAAAAACCTTTTCATTACATATTACTACTGTCAGTTCTTGTTTTAAAACAAGAGTGGTTTTGATTGTATAGCCATATGTCTTATATATGGAATACCCATTCTGTCATCAAAATGTACTGTTACTATATGGTTAAACACTTAAGCACATGTAGTGGTTTCAGGTTTTATTCTTTATAACCCGTGAAGAAAGCATTGGCAACACAAATTCTGATATAGTACATACCAGCCTCATCAATGTTATTTATTGGAATTTGCAGATTTTAAGAAGTAGAGTTCAGTTGCATTGTAACTTATTACAGTGCAGTTCTGTGCTTGTTTACTCAGAAATAAATCCCATGAGTTCAGTGGGACTTACTCCTAAGTAAATGTGTATAGGATTGTAGCTTAAAATAGCTTTATTTTGGTATGTATGACTAGGGGAAGGTTAACTGTGGAAATTTAAGAATAAAGAAGACCAGCACATCTAGATTTAGATAACTTGTCAAAATCTGCACAAACATTTTGGAAAAACAGTCTTTTTAGTACTTCCACAGCAATGCCAAATGAACCAAATCTTTTATTTTTGAAAGTTGCTTCCAAATGACTTAAAGAAACTAGCCATTTTCTCCTTGGAGGTTATGTGCAGTCCCATCTTCAAGCTCTAAAAATAACATTCAAAATTATATAGCTCTATACACCAGTGTAAAAATCACATGGCCTTCCAGATGCCCCAGCACACCTAATTAGCACAGCCAACGGTGAGCAGTGTTCAGCCTCTGGAAGATGACATGTTTCCTGCCACTGCGCTATCCACGCTTACTTAAAACTAAGTGAGTGAGGTGTGTTTCTTTGTCGTCACTTCCAGGTGTGAACAAATATTATTCATCAACAAGCAACACTGAAATAGAAAACAGTCGAGCAAGCTTTAACCAACTACTGTAAAACAAATGTTGAAAAAGTAACAAATTTCACACCTTGTCCAAAAATAGTTCTAAACTCATAGTGTTTCTTTCTAAATAGGCATGCTGGAAAAGAGTGTTTTGTTCTACCCTCAGACTATTTAAAATACCAAATCTCCAAAAAGAAGACTCTTAAATATCATTATATTTAGAAGACTACTCTGAAGCATAGGTTCAGCATCAACATTCTCATGGTGAGTTTCATGACAATCTCCAAAAGTAACCTCTGGAGTAATTTCAGAAGCAAAGCAATCTGCTTTGATCAGAAATCCAGCTTTTGCTTATCAAGATGCTGTTCCATCCTTGCAGTAAGATTAAGTTTTTAATTACATAGTCAAATTTTAATAACTTGTAGGAGATACATGGTTCTCAGGCCCATTAATAGCAGCCTCTTTGGTCTAACAGACCTGGATTGCAGTTTGACACATTTGAGGAATGAATGAACTCACAATACTCCCCTAAATGCATCTTGTAGCTCTGGTGAATTAGTTTATTATCAGTCAACCAGAGGGCCTTTGACATATAGTGACAGGGCATTGTGTTTTCAACTGTACATTAGTAAAATGGTTTAATAAATTGAAAATATTATTCTTAATGTATTGATCTGTCTTTTAGTGGAGTTCTACAGATCAGTTTCTCTTAAAGTATAATACTGTGGAACACTATCTGACTCAATGATTTATGCCTCTGATATTTGGAGAACAGCAATGGTAAAATACTACAGCAAATCTGAAATCTTTGCAGGGGTGGTGGCAAGAATTGCACTCATCCTTTTGTCACATTCATTCTAATTGTATCATAAGAATTATACTATTATCTCTTCCACTTCTTGCTGTTAACTTTCCCAAAGAGTTGACATTCATCCATCAGTCATTTTTAGTATCTCCAGGTGAGAGTTGTACATTTGGACCTGGTTCTTAGGCATCACTGGTAGGCCTTCTCACACCCCAAAATTAAAGTGAGAAGACCCAAACTATGGAAATAAAATGTCATATTGTGTAGGAATTTTCAGTTTCACCAACACTATGAAAGGAGTATTTCTATTTTAGCTCCAACTCCAACATAGTGATGTGAGTATTAAGCCAAAATAGCAGATGTAGTGAAATTGTTATGCTTGCCTCTAAACAACAATTTACAATCATTTATCTTTTCACTAGAAAAATGTATATAACATTCTTTTACACATTTGATATTTATAGATAATAGTGTATTTTGGGAAAGGGGCAACTTCATAAAATTTACCTTATAAATACCAGAACTCTCTTTAGAAACATCGACCCCCATCACATTTTTGTGTATGAACTCATGACAAAGGTACTAGCCATTCTAGAAATACATGTGAAGTCTTAGTGGTATACTGTCTAGTAGTTCAGGCACACACATGCACATGCACGCACAGAGAGGATGGTAGTTTGCTAAATGTTAGCGAAGTATATGAATAAGTTATTTAACACCCATTCTTTTAATTATTCATTTTCTGTCCACCCATAACATTCTGCATGGCTAGCTTAAGGATATTTTGGACAAGTAGTAGTATAAATGTAGCCAAAAATTATTTACAATTTAGACTGTGTTAATCTATAATTATTATTTTCCTGTGCCTCTTAATGTATGTTTAGCAGCCAAAAATCCACTCCACACTTTTCTGTTGTTCAAAAATACTTTCTTAAATATTGAGACAGCTGGAATCTCATTTGCTTCCCATCACGGATATCAATTTCCTCTTAGAAGTGCCATAAGATTATAAAGTGCATACAAAAATTGGCCTGTTTTGTTCCAGTAATCTTTTTCCAAGTGACCTCATGTACAGAACAATATGAAACATTCATCATATAGTATATATAATCATATATGCATACACTCACCTTTCTGTTTCCTTGATTCATCCATTAATACCAACCATTAAAAGGCTTTCTTCCTCACCACGCTGTATCAATGTCATACTTCTGTGTGTATGTAGTGCTTTACTGTCAGAAACTTTGAGGCTCCAATCCTGTGTACATATACCTGGGGGTAAGTCTTAGTATACTAAATAGGACTTACTTTTGACAAGACCTATTTTGGATTGCACTGAGAGCATGCTTGGCATTAAACAGAACGGAGAGAGAAAATCTCAGACGATGTAGATGACTCTTATCAAAGTCTGATCTACTTACTATCTGGTGAAACATAAATCCCAGTGGAATCTACACACTTGGATTGTAGCACACCAAACAGCAGCTCACATGAAAGATTACAGCTAGGTGACAAAAATCGTAACACAATACTACTTGTTTAGTAAGAGATTATCAGGCTGTTTCACCACTTTAGAGCATATTAAATATTTTACTGCACGGTTCTTTGAACATTAACTTCCTATAACGTGACCTGCACTTTGTGCAAAATCACCAAACAGGCAAATAACCTACTTTGCACCTGCTCACCTAATTGTCTGAAATGTCATTCAAGCCATAAATTCCTTTGAGATAACTTGTGTTTGTGCAATCAGGGCAATTGGGTTTGAGGCCTTAGGTGTAAAGATGGTTCTTCATATATAGTTTGTGTGTATGGGTGCTTGGGTGCACATATGCACAAAACCATATGTCTGGTATCTTTTTTTGAAGCGAGGTATCTTTGAATTCCATCTACTGTACTCTAGACTCTTTTTTATCAAGTATAGCATAAACATTTTCTTTGAAAACAAGTGATACAAAAAACCTGGCTAGTAGAAATGATCAGGCAGAATTGTTTTGGCATCAAATCTTTTTAAACTGTTCTAAATTTTTATTTAGTGGAAGTGTAATTTAAAATTAAGTGGAATGTCTGAACAAACTGGGGAATTTTAGAAATATATCACTCAGCAATCATTTTATAAAGTTTAACTTCTAAATGCACTATGATTTATTACAAAAATATATTTTCTTCTGCTTGCAGATATGGTTGTTCCATTTTGTGATAGGTTTAAACTAAAGCAGTTAATTTTGTTGCACTGTGTAACTGCATGAATTCATCAAGTGTACATATGTACCTGTGCAACATTATTTGGGGTTTTGTATTTGAATTTCAGTATTGGTTATTTTTGTATTTTACTTTACCTGTATTGGAATTGTAGTAGACATAATTTATATATATGATTTTAAAACTGTTTTGCAACTGAAAAGTCTTCTTTAAATTGTAAAGTTTTGTTGATGGAAACTCATTAAAATGGTATAAAATTATATTAACAATTGTTTTGTGTTTTAATGCTCTCTGTATATAAATATGTATTTATCTGTTTTAATGGTGTTGTGTCTTGCAATTTTGGATACATTTTAGAATAAAGTTTCATTTTACAAAAACTAGTTGTACCTTAAAAAATATGTTCTTATCATGATCCAAGAGCTGCCCTGAGTAACAAAAGATCCAGAAAGCTGTGAACAAGTAGTTTTAACCATTATGGCCTGAATCCAAGGATTACTCTAGGTGCACCAAAGTGCTTTAACATGCTTGTGGAATCTTTTTTTGGTCTTTGGCTAGCAGATACTACGTCATACTGTATCACAAACTGTTATGGATCCTGTCCAACTTAAAAAGCAGTTCAGCCAAGGCTTGTTTGAAGAACAAACTGTGTGTTTTATATGTGTTTATGTACAAATACTTGACCTTCTGGTTAAGAGTCTCTTACTGTCAAGAGGTTTTTAAGAAAAATGAAAGCTTCTAACAGCAGAATCTATTAATCCACAATTACACTGGGCAAAAACATCACTAGGTAGTCACTTGCATTCATCAGTTTAGTTTTTGCATTTCAGATTTTCTTCATTAACAATTTCTTAGTATTAAATGTTTAATACATCTTTGCATTTATTTCAAATCCCACCTTGTCTATTAACTGTGAAACTCCCAGAGCTCACCAAGTGATGATAAAGAAATAGCTATTGCCACTTTTTTCTGTTCATTACCTTATTTCCATCAATGCATAAGGTAGCTTTTGTGAATCTCACAATGTGCTAGAATCAGTGTAGAAAAAGGATCTATCATAAAACACCATCAGGAAACATGCTATCCAAAAAGCAAACATGGGTTTGATGGTGAGACACCTATGCACACTTAGAAGTAGGAGAGGTGTGCTGTAGTGGGCTTGAGAGGTCAGCAAGCAGACAAGGATAAAGAGAGCTACTACTACAGGTGTGTCAGGGGAGAGCTCTTCTAGAGGGGCTAAAGTTGCTCTTATGTAGTGAAAAAAAAAGCACAGGCATCTAAAAATACAGTACAAATCTTCCAGAAACTGAATTTAGTACCACGATTCTGCTGGTTACTTCTCTCTTTACAGTTACAGCTAAGAGTTTGTTTTAGTGACCTTCTGTGTTCCCATTAGCAAGTCACAAAAGAGAGACTCCCAACTGTGCTATCCTGAAACTTAATTTCGAGAGGTGGAAAGGCTCAGCTGAGCTGGCAGCTGCCTTTTTTGTTGCCTCGTATACTTCACTCCAAAGGACATTTTGGGAAAACAAAAATGGCACCCACCACGGTAAAAAATTCTCCCTTTTTCCAGGAAATATTTGCAGCACCTAGCAACTTCAGAAGCAAATACTATCAGTGATTTTGATGGGAAAGGAGCATGTGGTAAAGAATTAAACTGCTCTTCCTTTCCTCCTGTACAATCATCTTAGTCCTGAAGAGGGTAGTAGGGGACTGAAAATATGGATTTACATGACTGTGGTGAGATCTCCACTGCATTCAGTCAGGCTTACCCAAGTAAGCATGCACCATAAACATCAGGAAGAACTTCCTGATGGTAAGAGCCGTTCAACAGTGGAATATGCTGCCTTGAAGTGTGGTGGAGTCCCCTTTGGAGGTTTTTAAACAGAGGCTAGATGGCCATTTGCTAGGGGTGCTTTGTGTGTTCCTGCATGGCAGGAGGCTGAAGTTGATGGATGTTGTGGTCTCTTCCAACTCAATGATTCTATAGGTTGAGCTGCAAACCTCAGTGTCCTTATAGTCACAAAACCATAGACTTGGAAGAGACTCCAAAGGCCATCATGACAAAAGATGGCTATTCTATTACCCCTAAGTCTTTTCTCCTCCAGCCAAAACATACTACTACTACTACAAGGCCCTAATATCCAGACCTTTTACCCTCTTGTTCACCCTTCTCTGGACTCATACCAGCTTATCAATATCCTTCTTGAACTGCTGGTGAAGTATGACCAAAAGCAAAATTAAGTGGAACTGACTTCCCTTGATTTTGACACTGTAATTCTGTTGGAGCCTAGAATTGCATTGCCTTTTTTTTTTTTTGGCAATCATATATTATGGTGTATATAGTGAACCAACATATGTGTTTGTATTTTCCCATAAAGCAAGCACCCCAGTAAATTATTTATTTATTTACCTCTCAAATTACCATATACATATGAAAAAAGCAAATTGTTTCCTTCAGAATTGTTTGCTCTATAGAGTTGAGTCCAGAAGCCTCCAAGCAGTGGTTAAGAACTTCTGCATTCCAATCTTTTTGCTTACAACTTTTCTTGGTCCCAGTTATTACTGTCAATGCTAAGGGACTGTGAGGTGCAATCTAAAACTTCTGGGAGAACAAAGGTTATCCAGCCCTGCTCTGGAGTGCAGTTTGCAAATAGAAAGCTTTCAGACAGTACACATTTACATGTTTATGTCTTCATGGGTTTCCAAATGTAGAATGGCCCCTTTAACAATAATGCTTCAATAGTTGGAGGGGATTTTTAATTTTTTACTTCATTTCCATAGAATCTAAAGGCTTTTTTCCCTCTTTCCATATTTACACTACATGTTTGCTACTTTTTCTTAATACACCCAAATATTAGCTATTAAGTACACAACAAACACAGCTCTCAAGGCTTTTATGCCCATGAACTGAAAGAGACCTTGAAAGAGACTCTAAATTTTCCTGCACAATGTCTTCCCTAAAAACTAGTTATTGCAGAAGATTTTAAAACAGCAGCATTCCCTCTTTGTTATAGGGCTATGTGCCCCCCCCCCAACTGCAGAATCCCTCTCTGCTGCCTAAAAGAGATCTCATTATCCAGGCTGAGCACATTCTGCTCCAGGGAATTCAAGAAGGCTTATACGTGAGCAGATTTAGACTTTGTGTTGTTCTGGGATGCCAATCGCTTTGCAGTTCCTAATCTTATATAAAACAACAGATACATTATGGGCAAAAGGTCTGGTCAGCTAGGTCAAACTCAGTTTCGATGAACCATCACCATAATAATAGTAATATAAAAAGAATTTATAATAAGGAATTTATAATAAAGGAAGCCTGAGCAATTCAGCCAGCTGTTTATTCACCCATCCTTTTTTACTTTTTCACTTACTTTACACACAGTAAAACCAAGTAATTTTCCATGAATTTCTGGGGTCCTCCATTGTATACATGACATCTAGCTGTTTCTCCAGTACAATATGCGGAATAAAAAAAGGATAGAAAATGTGCTGCTGTACTGAGACAGTCCTTTGGTCCATCAAGCTTAGTATCACATTAATATCAGTAGGTACACAAAAATGGAAAATTTAACCTGAGAGACTGAGATCAGCCAGCTTCTGAGCATAAAGAGAGTTCAAAATTAAAATCCAAAAACCACAATAATATTCTCATTATTATTATGTATGAAGTGAAACATGTTTCAAAACAAATGACTATTGGCATACTAAGGTATATAGGTTGATCACCCTTCTATGAGGTAAACTTTAATTCCCCTATTAAGGCAGTTGTAATTCTAGAGCATCAGTTCTATTGTCATTCCATTTACAGTTGACCCTCTATATCCACAGATTCTACATCCATGGATTCAATCATCCATGGCCTTTGACTTGTTCACCATCCTGGTCATTTTATTTCACCATTGTATATAATGGAACCTGAGCCTCCGTGAGAGATACTGGAACCAAATCTCAGTGAATACTGAGAGCCCACTGTATAGGGCTGTTGTACTTTGAAAACAATCATTATGTAGCAAGCTCTATAGCTCCACTAATGAGATAATTCATTCTGTATGAACTACTGTCCATTTCATAGACAATTATTACTTTCATTGTATCCTGTTCTGCTGTTAAGCTATTTTGGATGTATGCTGTTCACATGTTTTCATTTTGTTCTAGCTAGATTTTTTGAATTTTGTTTCTTTCCTCATCCCTTCAATATAGTCTGATGAAGAATCCTGGTGAACTTGAAAGCTTGCCACTTTTTTGTCTTCTTAGTGGTGCTCATAAAAGTGTTAGGCACTCCACATTTTGCTTTTGTTTTTTTTTTCTGCTTAATTCTATCACAACTATTTTAGAAGGTCTTTTTTACTAAAAATGTGTGTAGTATTGATTTGTATGGCTTGTTTATTTGACTAGCTGCTTTCTGAAGAGTTGTCATATTTTAGATGAACCCAATGAACACAACTGCATGCTGCTGAAAAGCACTGTTGCCCAAGGGTCTTCTGGTTCATTTGTTCGTTCCTTGCTTGCTTGCTTCCTTCCATAATTGGTAGATTCTGCTTATATTTATTCCCTTCAGTTGGTGCTCCCTTTGTATTCAAAATAAGAAACTGGTAAGAGAAATGCGCAAAAGCTAAGACACACACAGCTTCCAGAATCTCTAGTCAGCATGGCCACGTATTAGCTTGGAAATTCTAGGACTTGTTGTAGAAAAATAATTTTTCCAAGTTCTGATTGGGACTGCAGTCCTATAGTACTTATCTGGGGATATGTCCTGTTGAATTCAGTGGATTTCTGCATCCAAGTACACCAAAAATGAATTCTGTATATGTCTACTTTGCAATAAATGCTATTCAGATTTTGTTGTTATGTGCCTTGTAGTCAAATCCACTCTATGGCAGTCCTATCATGGGGTTTTCTTGGCAAGTTTTGTTCAGAGAAGGACTTGCTATAGCTTTCCTCTAAGGCTGAGAAAGTGTGACTTGCTCAAGGTCACTCAGAGCCCAGTTTCCATGGAAAAGCAGATTGGAACCCTGGTTCACTCAAGCCACGCTGGCTCCCAGGTAAATATTATTATAGGTTTATAACTTAATTTTTGTTGGAAATGTCAGCTCCATTTTATCCGTGCAAATACAATTTTTGGTAGTGGCCGTGCTAATCTCTTGGAGGTGTGACTCTATCCTTTCAAACAAATCCCCCGTATACTTGAGGGTACATGAGATGCTGTTAGCTTGGACTTGCACCAGTTTAGCTTTGTTAAGCATTTTTCGAGACAAACTCTGTGACCTTTGCCCAGGAACAACCTGTCCTGAGCAGTCAAAGCATTAGAAATCTGCTCCCGTCGCAAACCCAGTTCCTAGCTATTTAAGAATCTGGGACAGGGCTTTCACGGTGGGGGGGGACACCTCAGCCATCAAATTATGTTCTCCCAAGACCTTTCTTGACAAAGAAGCTTTTGTAGTGGATAGCTGGCTTTTTACAATTCTGTTGTGGACGGTGGCTCTTACGCAACGCCCTGTTCAAAATGCCCCCCCTTTCTTGGCAGTCAGTATTCGTTGTCTCCTGGGAATCTAATCGCCTCAATAATTGAAGGAACGAAATCTGTGATATGAAATTACAACGCCCGTGGCTGTGACACTTTTATAACGATTTCAGCCATTTCCGCACTACACTCCTATAGAGCGATTATTTCACTTTCAACATCCTATGGAATCCTGGGGTTTGCAGTCCCAGCCGGCCCCTCCCTAAACTGCAAACCTCAGGATTCCATAGGATGTTGAAAGTGAAATAATCGCGCTGTAGGAGTGTAGTGCAGAAGGAGACGGTTTTAAAAAGCAATGGTGAAGAAAACACCACACCAGAGTTCAGAAAAGTTACCACATCGCTACTTCCAGAGCCCTTACCAGCATAAAGGGATGCCGGCTGGGAGCATGGACCAACAATTCCTTACCCAGAGGGTGGATTTCCCGCCTCGCTCCTCCGTGAGTTCCTAAAATGGCGCCAAGGCTTTGGCCCGGCGCTCGGTCTGAGGAGGCGGCGGCTGGGTCACCGCCAAGACCGGGGCGCCGCCAGTTTCCCTGTGACGCCTGAGAGTGCACCCAGTGCCTAATTACACATTAGCCCAGCGAGCGCGACAGGAGGGAGCGGGAGTAAAAAGGTCCGCGCGGCTGAGTGTGGCTGAAATGATCGCACGCGGCTCTGAGGAGCGGGGAAAGGACGACAAAGAGGGGGAGGGCGCGGCAGCCACTAGCGCCACGGTGGGCGCGCAAGTGCACATGTGCCAGACCGTCTTTCCCGCGCACGCCAACCACCGCGGGGAGCTCAGCGCCGGCCAGCTCCTCCAATGGATCGACACCACAGCCTGCCTGGCTGGTAAGCGCGATGGCCCCCTTGGCTGTAGTCCCCTCCTCTTTCTTCTATAGTGGGTTTCCATACCCTTCTTTTTTTTCTTTCCTTCTCCATCAGTCGGAGCTCGGGAAAGTTCCTTTCTGGACTAAGAGCTGCCAAACTCCCCGAACCAGCCTGGCCGCTGTGTATGAGGGCGGGCGGCTTCGCTGCCTTAGAAGAGTAGGGAGAAACCACTGAGGGTCTTGCCTGTCTTGGAAGACTGGCCTGTTTTGACCTAAGCGCTCGCGATGAAGTGGGTCCACTGTCGGTGAGACCAGTGAGTTGGTCTCTCGTATCCCACACAACTCCTTGTAGTTTTAGCGGCAACAGACTCTCCAAAAAATGATAACCTGATGCAGCTTTTTGTCCACAGACGAGGTGAATTTAAGGACCGTGTTCTGGCTTTTTGCTAGCGAAGTACATCATGGGAGTACAGCTAGGAGAAAGATGACAAGATGACAACTTTTTATCATCAGCCTCACATTTTCTGGCCATTCCTGCACCACACTGTTGTAGTGCAATTATGCCATTTTCAGCATCCTTTGGAATTCAGGGGTTTGTAGTTTCCTGAGGCCAAAGAGCTGTCTGGCTGAGAATTCTAAATGCCCCTCCCTAACCTCCAAACCACAGGACCCCCTAGGATGTTGAAAGTGGAATAATAGCAGAATAGTGTAGTGCAGAAATGGCCTCTGTCCAATAACTCTTTTAAATTATTACTTTACTATATATAATCCAGACACAGAAAGGTTTATTATGTGCTTTCAAGCTGACTTCCATCCCTCTCCTAGGATTTTCTTGGCAAGATTCATTCAGAGGGAGTGTGCCGTGGCTGTATGAGGCTGAGAGAATGTGACTTTCCCAAGATCACCCAGTCAGTGGGTGTGAATATGTAGGAGCAAAGTAGGTGATAGCTGGGAGTTTTCAGGTGGAGACAGATGAGACGTAGGCCCTTTCCACACGGGGGGCGTGAAAAGCGGCGGAACAGGGCTGCACACGCAGGAACAGAGCTTACCTTAATCCGGGTGGTTCCGTCCCCGCGGGGAGCAGCGCGCGTTTGGTGCTCTACACGCCGGCAGCGTCCGGCAGCACCCAAAATGGTGGCTTCCGGTGGCATTCCACCAATCGAGCCTGCCCCCAGGCAGCTCTGCAGGGACGCTCTTGCGCGCCCCTGCAGTTCTTCACGGGGTGCTGTGACAGGCTAGCGCGATCTTGTTTTAAAAAGACCACTTGAAAGGTGGTCTTTATAAAACACGCAGCGCCACCCCCGCGGCCGTGCAAGGGCGCTTTGAGGTGTAGAACCTCACCTTTTCGAGCCGCCCTAGCACACCCCGCGGTGTAGACGACCTCCTGGCACGGGCTATATCCCTGTGTGGAAATGGCCTAAGTCATCATTGTGGTGCAATTTCCTCTCTTTCATAATCCAGTCTGCTACCAGTAAGTAAACACATTATTGTCTCCAGTGCTCTTTTTCATCCTATTTACATCTTTATTTAAGACATTTTACCATACTTTTCACTGAGAGTGGCTCATAAATATCAAACACTAAGTCTCTTTCTGCAGATTTACAATCTAACATAAATGAAAGAAAAGGAAAAGTGATTGGGAGGCAAGGGGGGTGGGAAGCAAACTCAGACCTTGCTTACAAAGTTTACCAGTAAGTTTTAAGCAGGGATGGGCCAACTGAATCCTCGAATCATGGGTAAAGATTCAACATTCCCGAATCTGAATCCCTGTGCCAAAATAGGCAAACCAAATCTTTCGAATCCACCAACAAAATGGATTGTTGGAGACCGGGATGCCTGAAAACCAGGGAGACCGGGATGCCTGAAAACCTGGGAGACCGTACATACTGAGAAGATAGTAAGTAGGTGAAGTTTTCCCTTGTAGTAATAATGGCCCTTGCTAACAATTTCAGAAATTACAGCTGGGCTTGCATTCTAAAATATTTAAATTGAACATTTCATATTTAAGTTCAGTACTTGACTGGAAGCTACAGGCTTGAGATTTCAAGGACAGCTGAAACATTCCTTTGCATAGCTCCCTTGCAAACCTCTTTCAGACACAATTCTGGGGTTTGGAGTTTTACAAGGTGTCACAGCCTTCTCTGCCAAAGTGTACTGGTGCATCATCAAACTACAAACCCCAGGATTCCAGAAGGAGCTATGCAAAGAAAAGCCAGTTTTGACTTGGGTTATCTCTCTACTGTAGTATGTGGCCCTGTTTACACAGGCAGGAAAGTGTGGGATTAATCCACATTTTCCTGCTTGTGTACAAAGGGCCTTCATGTTGTTTTCAATCTGTGGAGATCCTGAGGCAAAACTATGACAATTGTTTTGGCCAGATTTCTTCAGAGGCAGGTTTGCCTTTGCCTGGGCTTTTGTTAAGGCTGAGAGTGTGTGTCTTGCCCAAGATTATCCTTCTTTCCCTCGCTTTTTAAACTCTTTTTTAAAAAAGGATTCGAAAATTCGAGATTCGTGGATTCCCAGAACTTTCCAGGGATTCGGATCCGGATTTAGATTCAGAAAATTCTGGATTTGTCCCATCTCTAGTTTTAAGTCTAGCACTGGTTGTAAGGTCCAGCAGTGGTTACAGTGTTCATCAGGTGGTACATTTAGTTCATCAGTGCTACATTCCACAAGCCACAGAGCTTGATTTCTCCCCCTGCAAAGGAGACTAAACCATCTGGATTTTTCACCAGCGATATATGGAGCTCTGTGTGGCACAACCTAGAACATTATTTTTGTTATTAATGGAGAGCTAGGAAGGTCTAGAACAGGATGGGGGGATAGATTTCTGGGTCATTTCCAACAGCTCAGCAGTTCATAACAACACCTACAAGATGTCCCCCATCCATTCCAATTTAAACTACTGAAAGGTAGCAGATTTTCATGTGGAAGGCTTCTGAATCCCCCCTATGTACAATGATTCTAATTTGGTTAGGGGCCACACATGCTTACTTGAATATAAAAATAAAAGTGATCCTAAACTGCACACTATATATTTCAATTGAGTCATAAAAAGATCGCTGATTTTGTCTTTCACATAATGATAACTAATGTCACAGAGACATCATCTGCCTTAGGAGGGCATAATTTATTCGATCATTCTAATGAAATTCCATTTTCATGGCCATAAGTCCTTGGGAAGCCACAACCATCACTAGTTGACCAATTATTAGCCACCATGATTGCAGTATTAAAACATTGCAAAATAAAATAGATATATGATAACAGTGTGTCCTATTTTAAGGAACTAATGTATATAAAGTGAGCCTGAAAAGATAGTGAAGCCTCTTGTGTTTAAAGGCAAACACATACTGAAGGAGATTGTCTGATGTCGGTAACTGTCTTTTTCTCCCACCCTCTCTCTCTTTCTTCTTTGAAGCTGAGAAACATGCTGGCCTACCCTGTGTGACAGCATCAGTGGATGACATACAGTTTGAAGAGACTACCAGGTACATCTTTTCATAGTTGTTATTAAACCTTATCATAGCATTCTTTTTTTTTCCTGTTTGAAAGCAGTTAAGCAGTTTAGATAACACTGGTGATAGTGGTTAGTGAGTCCCCTACAGGAATACAGTTAATTGCTAAAACTTTTCTGCTAAGACACAAATCCATACATTTGTGAAAAAATCATCTTTGGTTACTTTTGACTTGATAAGCTAGGATAGAGTCCAGAAGATTATGCAGGAATAGTGATCTTTGTCACTTCCAGGAGTGAATAAAGCATTTACTGTGAGTATTTGAGCATTGAAAATTAAATTGTTCTGTTTCTTACTCTTTTCTTAGAACTGACAATAAAAAGTGTTTTCCTCCCTTTGTATTCATGGAGTTGCAAGGAGACTGAATCAGGCCACTTCTGCATTACACTGTTATAGTGCTGTTATTCCACTTTCAACATCCTGTGGAATTCTGGGGTTTGTAGTTTACTGAGGCCAAAGAGCTCTCTGGCTGAGAATTCTAAATGCCCCTCCCTACACTGCAAATTCCAGGATTCTGTAGGGTGTTGAAAGTGGAATAATAGCACTATAACAGTGTAGTGCGGAAATGGCCTGAGAAAGGAATCTTTTCTCAAATCTCTTCAGATAAGGAGGTTTCTTTCTTTCCTTCTGAAAAGTGATTATATGCCTATCCATTGGTTGTCTTTATTTTTAAAGTGAGAAAAAAAATCTGACGGTTTTATGAAGTTAGCTTTCTATTGTTAAGCAGCCATAATTAGTGCAAATATTCATTAATTTTGAAAACCAGGATACCACTTATTTATTTATAATAGCATGACATCACAAAAATAGCAAATACTACTTCATGCCAGATATTAAACTGCCAGTATGTTTTAGTCCTGATCTGCAAACCATCCAGTTTGTTTGTTTGTTTATTTATTTGCTTGCTTGCTTGCTTTAATATTCCACCTTTTTCCTCAAAATGGGATTCAAGGTGGCTTATTCAAGGCATGGATTCAAGGACATATGCTAACATACAACATAACATAACATAACTGAACATAAATAGATGTGGATGTGTCACAGCTATGCAATGCAAGGTTCCTCTTCTTCCATTTACTACTAATATGAAGCAATGATGGATCTACAGATATAAGTACCACTTGCAGTCTGAGTGATATGTTCACTATTGACATTTAACACAAAGATTGCAATCTTATATTATTCAGTAAGCCTCAATGAACGCAATGGGACTCACTTATAACCCTTTGCCCATAAGCCTTACATTGTGCTGATCTGCTGTACAGGAATCCTCAGTGTTACCAGGGCACCAACCCTGATGCAGTAGGGGCAGCATGATAACTACATAGACATACAAATTTGTTTAAAAAATAAATTATAGTTTGTGTTCCTTGCTTGTCTTTCATAGCCAAAATACATGGAGCTATGTCTTGTCCTTACTTCTTACAGAGAATTAAACACAGGGACCCATTTCAGGACAGGGCCTTAGCAGAGCAGAAGAGGTTTCAGCACTTTGTACCATGATATATTTCCTGTCTGGATCACACAGACATTTTTTACACCTGCAGTTTGCAAAGGAAGAAAAGTTCTTATTGAAGTGAATGGAACCAAAGGGTTAAATCTTGCCTCTCTGCTGCCCCACTGCCACCCCATGCTATTGTCCCAATCCAGATCATATTCTCCCCATATAATTTTGAGTATGCAAAAAGAATAGGCATAACTGCATGTCACATATAAAGAGTAGTGTATAGTCTGGCTGCAAGATAGAATTCTTGAACATCCATCAGGAATAACTTTAAAAGCTGCTATTTATATACATAAATATTGGTACTTTTAGCTCACATGCAGTAAAATCCTCAAATACTCTTAACATTTTGCATTTTCTAATGACATTATGTGGTGTTTTTTTAATAGAGTTGGACAAATTGTCAACATTAATGCAAAGGTAAACCGAGCATTCACTACCAGTATGGAGGTAAGAAACTACACTTCTAAAAATTTGACTTGGTTTAAGTGAGTAAAAGCCCATAAATATTTGCAGGGTTTTCTAAACAGTTGATTGAAAACACATCCTTTTTTGGGATTATAACCCACATATTCTTCTACAGTTGTAGCACATCTAGTCTACATGCTATAGATTGGGATAGGTTTGCTGTAGAAAAGTGTGTTATGAATCCCATTTTAAAACGCTTGTGTGCACTCTAGGAATGAAAGAAAGAAAACCCCTGGAAAGAGGGGATTCATAGTGCAGTCTGAAGCTGAAATCGCAAAGCAGCATCTGGAAGATTTTACTTGGGTAAATGTCAAGGCAAAATCCGAATAATCTTTCCACAGTTGAAACTGACAAGTTGTTTTATGCCTTTGCCTTGAGACTACTTAGTTTCAACTTTGCTGAGCACTAGTATAACGAAGGAGCACAACATCATGTGCGCAGGAGGAGGGATGTGACTCCTTATTCTCAACAGTGATATTGTAGATAGTGGTATACATGGCAGGTATAGAAGCACATTCTAGAAAGAATCACAATATCTCAATATACCTGCTAGAATAGAAGAGATGTTATCATTACATGAACTTGTTTTTGAGGGATGAAATTACCCAGAGTTCAAAATTGCTGTTGTTATCTATACACAGGTTGGTGTAGAAGTTACATTACAGGATCCTCTTACTGATGTTCAGAAACTGATTAGTGTGGCTTTCTCTACATATGTGGCAAGACCAGGCTCTAATGAAAAGGTAATATATTTCTTCTTTAAAAAATCAGGATTCTCTTAACAATTTTATTAACAGCAAATCTGTGCGTGGGCAATTATTGGGGATGCATCTTGGTTAGGATTTGCACTTTTACAGCTCCTTTCAAAATATAAGCAAAAATATAAACTATCAGTTTGGTGTTGCAGATGAATAGTATACATCTATGATCCCTCTCATTCAAATTAGTGACGATCTCCAACTAAACCCTCTGGCCAGCGGAACACCCTCCACCAATAGAACAACAAAGAGTGACATTTCCTCTTTGCCCTGTGTTTAGCAGTACTTCCTTTTGCCTGTCCTGAATCTCTCACTATTTAACTTTAGCATATAATCCTTGGCTCTGGTGTTATGAGATGGAGAAGCTTTTGTCTCCACCTGCTTCAGCCCCACCCCCCACCCCCCTATAGAATTTTATACATCTTATCATGTCTCCCCTTATTCTCTTTTTCCTAAGTTAAACAGACCTGAACCTTGTAACCTTTTGTCATGAGGGAATTGCTCCAGTTGCCCTTTTCTGTACTTTGCCATATTGTTAATTGTACTTTTAAAACCTTTTCCACTTCTAAAAAATCTTTTTTGGGATATAGTGACCAGAACTATTCACAGTACTCCAGGTGCAGATGCATGATTGTGGAGTTATATTTCAGTTCTTTCTAACTAGGCCCATCATGGAATTTGTTTTTTTTTCTCTGCCGCTGCGTGTACATAGAGCTATCTACTACAATTCCCAGATTTCTTTTTTAGTTAGGTGCTGTCAATTCAGACCCCATCAATGTATATGTGAAGCAGCGATTTGGAGAAAGAGTTCTGGGGGCTAAAGTGGAAAGGAGAATAAAGGAAAGTCCTGTTTCATAAGCAGAAGTCTGCTAGCATGACACTGGACTTTGCCCTTTCAGCAGAGCTAGATGGTCCCTAACTCCTTGGCCCTTTTCGCACTGCAGTTTGCAAGTGAAAGGGCCCCTTGAGTGTCACATAAATGTGAGGAGCGGTCTGCATGACACACCCGCATTTGCGCAACGCTCAAGGCCCTCACGCGCAGCGAACATGCATTTTTTTATTTTTGGCTTTTAGCCGAAAATGACCCGCGCTGGTGCAACACTCAAGAGCCTCAGCCACACTCACCTGCCGTGCAGAACCTCTGGAGCTGGGCCGGTTGCGCGTCCTCTCCTCAGTGCAGCCTCCAACTCCCAGGCTCCACTGCAGAAGGGTTGGGGCACGGGCGGGAATCTCGCACAAGCAGGAAGGAGCTGCAGAGCTGAAGCAGGAGGCTTGCAAGAGCCTTCGTGCCCAGGCTTCTTGCACGAGGACCCCAACCTAGCAGCGTTAAAAGGTAAGGTGCGAAAAGAGCCCTTGTTTTCATTTTGAGGCAAATACAGGGGTAGAGAGTAACCTGTAGGGTAGAACTGGGATGTCAGGGGGAATGCTTAACCCCTTCTTACCATTTCTCCACAAATGCCTTCTACCCTCTCTTGAACTGCTTTTCCACCCCTCATAGCTGAACTCTGTATCCAGAAGTGGGCCTGTGAGCAGGAGTTAAAATTGTTTTGAGAGGGGGCAGTTGGGAGAGAATTGTTAAGACCAAACAGAAAGCAGCCAGTTTTACTCTTTCAAGGTTTCTCTGCCAACACATTCAAACTGTTTCAGGAAACATAGGTTTGGGATATTTATTTTCTGTGATAACATGTAGTCAGTGTTTGTACTAACAGGCCGTGTTCACGTGTGGTATTTAAATTGCTTTTAGCACTTCACACGTTACTGTTGCAATCTTAGCAGGTATACTGAGCAAAATTCACATTTGGATTCAGAATGGCTCTTTTAAAAAAATAACATTTACAAGTAACACCTATCTGATTCACTGGCTTTCTCAGAATCAAGTTAGAAATATTAAATGCATTGCCACTTATCTTTATCTTCATTTTTCAGAGTAGCCATTAATCTGATCTGGGCTATAGTTTGTGAGGGACAAGGAATTAATGTTTTTCCTCATGCCATTTTTTCCCCATGCCATTTTCGTCCTCTCCTAAAGCAACCTTTCTCCTAAAAATGGAAGCAGACATTCGTGCAATAAATAACAGGAGTTAGGGAGTTCAGTGGAAAACAGTATTAGAGAAGAGGCAGAAGAGATATGCATTCAGTGTTTGGTTTGTCTGTTCAATGTAATGTGAATATACGCTTTATCCATATATGATCAAGAAGTGATGTTGAGGTTTAAGGCCATTATCCAACAATGTCATTGGGCTAGTAAAATAGCTGTTCTGCTATTGGTATGCATTTTCAAAGGTGTTTTCTGAGTGGTTGTGGACGTGGTTGTGCAAACAGCTGTGCATTAGTAAAAGCCGGTACAACTGTGCTATTGGGGCTTATCCTTCTACAAATGTACTACTAATGTGGGGTTGATTCCCTCATCCATTTGGCCACATTTTGCCTGGATTCTATGCATGCCACCCAGTGCCCATTTGGAACATCATCTGGTCCAGATTCAAAGCTTTCATTTTTAAAGTAATTCTCTAGCCCCTTTCTCACCAAGGCACTACCTTTCCATGGTGGTGGGATTGTGTGCCCAAGTGGCCATGCTGATGGTAGCAGTACTGCTGATAGAGTCTCCCAAATCAGACAGGCTTTTGCTGAGGAAGCTGATTAAATGTGCCAAACACCTACTGAGCAGCAGCAGTAGCGGGAAGTGAGATTGGTGGAAGATCTCTCAGAGACAGTGACATTGGCACCATAGCTAATGCTTGTAAGTACTGTGCAGAAGAAGGCAATGGTAAACTATTCCTGAAACCTTTTACCTTAAAAATCCTGAGATGAGTCAGTCTAAAATAAAACAAGAGATAGTTCCAGAAGATGAAACTCCCAGGTTGAAAGTCACTCAATGACCTACTAGGAAAAAGTAGAGGACAAGCACGAGTAGGGCTGTGGCTAACAACACAGCTGGACGCAAACTGAAAAGATGTTCAGTTATTGATGTCTCAGAAGTGAAAGGAAAGTCCAGAGTGTCAATGTCAAGGCGGCGGCTAAGCAGACATGGAGACAGAAGCTGGATTTGTATAGCTTTAGTGGTTGTAAATCAAAGAGGTTACTTCACCCAATGTCAACGTAAACAAACAGCTAAGTTCCAGGAGCGGCAAATGCAAAACAGCGAGGTCAGACTGGAACCAAGAGCTCCTGACACAGGACGCAGTTTCCCGGTTGGTAGACGGTTGTTGCCCCGTGCCGAACCCCAACAGTGTCTGACTCAAATACTCAGTTTTAGCCCAGCTGAGGCCAGTCAAATGTCTGTTGGCCCAGCTCACAGCTGGAGCCTCTCAAGAGTTCAGAGCCAATTCATCAAGCACTTCTCCCGCAGTCGCTGAGATCTCCGGACCATCCTCTTCTCCAGTTGCCTCTGGAGGAACGTGGGGGAGGGTCTGCTGCAAATTCCAGACTGGAGTCAGAAACCCCGGCCTCTGCCTCTGGAGCGCAAACATCGGCTGCAGGTGCTGGCCTGGGCTCCGCGACAGGGACAGCTGTGGAGTCGCAGGCAGACTCCTGCCTAGGCTCTGAAGGAGACCCCCCCTCCTGAAGGCCCCTCCCAGGGACCCACCCCAGGCTCGGAGTCCAAGTCCGAATCGGGAGCGAGATCAGCCTGGCTCATGACACAGAGCTTCACAACATGTAGAAACATGAAGAGTGAGATGCGTAAACAAGGGGAAGCTAGACACAATAAAACAAAAAATGAGACATATAATCATTGCAATATTTGGGGTGAGTGAGCTAAAAGAATACAGTATTATGAGTCAGATAACTACACAGTGTTTTACTTGGGAAATGAAGATCTAAGAAGAAATGGGATGTTATTAATAATGAGGAGAGATGTAATACAAGCAGTCAAGGAATATAAGTGTGGCTGAATAATATCAATAAGACTTCAGAGAAAACTTATCAATATAACCATAATCCAAGTTAATACACAAACCACAGAGGCAGAGGAGAAAGAAACTAAAAGATTCAATGCTGGAGTCCAGGAGGAAATTGATCATGCACCAGAACAGGGCATGTTGATAAATATAGGCAGCTGGAGTGCAAAAGCAGGAAACAGAACAGAATCAAATATTGTAGGAAAATTTGGCTTAAGATCAAAAAATGAAGCAAAAGAGTGACTGATTGCATTTTGTGAGGCAAGTACTTTGTTCATCACAAACAGATGCTTTAGGCAACCACAGAGGAGATTGTATACATGGACATCTTCTGACGACTAGTACAAAAATCAGATACACTACATTATTGGAAGCAGAAGATGGAGAAAGCTCCATTCTGTCTGCAAAAACAAGACCAGGAGCAGACTGTGGCATGGATCATGAACTGCTCATCTCAAAAATTAGAGAAAAGCTAAAGAAGAACACTAAATCAAGTCATTGTGCCAAAATACAACCTGAAGAAGATCCCTGTAGAATTTAAGGATAATGTAAAAAATTGCAATATTAAACTATACGACCAAGAGCGAGAAGATCACTGGATTGAAGCCGGGGACGTTGTGAAAAGGGGAAACAAAAGGACACTATTTGCAGCCAAAAAGAAAGAAGAACCTCACTGGGTGACAGATGAAGCTTTTCAAGCAATTAAGAACAGAGGAGAAACAAAAGTAAAAGGGGACAGAAATAGGGTCAGAATCCTAAGCATAACTGTTCAACAACTTGCTCACAAGGAAAAAAGAGAACAACAATAACGACCAGTGCAGAAACAAAAACAAAAAGAAAACAAGAGAACCTTTCCACAAGATCTGAGAAGTCAAATGGAAATTTAAATGAAGACTGGCGATACACTGTGATGAGCCAGGGAATGCACTGCATGATCATGAAGAAGTAAAAAGATGATAGAAACAATACACTGAAGAACTATATTAAAAGAAATGAAAAAACAACAGATTTATTCAAGGAAGAACCTTTTGAAGATGAACTTACAATTTTAGAAAGTGAAGTGGAAGCTGCAGTCAAATCACATGGAAGAAATGAATCACCGGGAACAAATGTTTCAAGCAAGAGAGACAGAATCCACTCCAATACTAACTAAAATCTGTTAGCAAAACATTATGGAAAACAATAAAATGACTCAAAGATTGGAGATACTCAATATGCATTCCAATCCCCAAGAGAGAAGACACCAGCATTTGCAGTAATCACCACATCTTTGCATTAATCTCCCACACAAGCAGTGATGCTCAAAATTCTACAACAGAGACTTTTACCATATATGGAGTGAGAAATGCCAGATGACCAGGCTGGGTTTAGAAGAGGAAAAGGCATGAGGGATCATGTTGCAAACATACATTGCATAATGGAGATCACCAAAGAATTTCAAAAGAAAATCAGCCTGTGCTTTATAGATTATAGTGAAGTCTTTGATGGCATATCCAGATCATGAAAACCTGTGTATCTCTCCTAAAGAAATGGGTGTACTACAACAGTGGATTATCCTCATGAGTAACCTATACTCAGGACAAGAGGCACCATCAGGACAGAATATGGAGAGACTGAATGGTTTCCAACTGGCAAGGTGGTCAAGGAAGGCTACATTTTATTAACCTATTTGTTTAGCCTGCACTCTGAATATATTATTTACATCTCTGGATTAGACTCAGTGGAGGGAGGTGTGAAAATTGGAGGAAGGAATATCAACAGTTTTAGATATGCAGATGACACCTTTCTACTAGCAGAAAACAGCAAAGACTTGGAACAACTACTGAAGAAAATAAAGGAAGAAAGAGCAAAGGCAGACTTAGAGGTGAAGATAAAAAAAAAAGACAATTTGCATAACTTTAAAGTAAACAATGGAAATCTATCTTAGTTCAATCATTAATCGAAATGGAGGCTACAGTCAAGAAATCAGAAGAAGACTAGAAGCCATGAAGGGACTGGAAAAGATCCTGAATTGTGAAGATATATCATTGAATATCAAAGTCAGGAGTGTCCATGCCATTGTATTTCCAATTTCTACATATGGTTGTAAATGCTAGACAATGGAGAAAGCTGGTAGGAGGAGAAACAACTCATGTAAAATATGCTGGAGGAGAGTTCTGCGGCTACCTTGGACTCCCAAAAATGACAAACAAATGAGTCCTAGAGCAAATCAAGCCTGAACATTCCCTAAGAGCTAAGATGACTTAACTGAGACTGTTGCATTTTGGACATATCGTGACTTGTATTGGTTAGACCTCAGTTGGAATACTGTGTCCAGTTCTGGGCAACTCATTTCAAGAAGGATATTGACAAGCTGGAGCATGTGCAGAGGAGGGCGACCAAAATGGTGAAAGGTCTGGAGGCCATGCCCTATGAGGAATGGCTTAGGGAGCTGGGTATGTTTAGTCTCCAGAAGAGAAGATTAAGAGTGGGGACTAGATAGCCATGTTTAAATATTTGAAGGGATGTCATGCGAGGAAGGAGTGGACCTGTTTTCCACTGCTCCAGAGACTAGGACGAGCAATGGATTCAAGCTGCAGGAAAGGAGATTTCACCTGAAACTTCCTGATGGTCAGAGCTGTCTGGCAATGGAATATGCTGTCTTGGAGTGTGGTGGAATCTCCATCTTTGGAGGTTTTTAAACAGAGGCTGGATGGCCGTCTGTTGGGAGTGCTTTGATGTGTGTTCCTGCATAGCAGAGGGTTGGACTGGATGGCCCCTGTGGTCTCTTCCAAGTCTATGATTCTATGAATGTCAGGATGCAAGGAGCCAAGGGTGGGACATGTGTGGGTGCAAGGTGATGCAATGTAGGGAGCAGGAGGGTGAGTGGTGGAGTATAATAAGCAAGGTGTGAGAATAAGTAATGGAGAGGGGAGAGTGCAGTGAAGAGAGGAGTGAAATAAGGCAAAATGAGTTTTGAGAATGGAGAGGTGCTAGAAGCAACGGAGAGATGTGTAAAGCAAATTTACTGAGAGGTTGTGGTGGCCCAAGATCACATGCTAAATTCCATGACCAAGCAGAGGTTTAAACTTGGGTCTTCTTGTTCCAAGTCCAGCACTTTAATCATTACTCTGCACTGGTATTTTCAGATCAGTTGTGACTGAAGGATGGTGTGGTATGAAGGATGAAATATAATGGAAGAAAATATGCAACCATTAATGTGCTGAAACTTTATAATTAGAATGTAAATTAAAGACATTTTCATAATTAGAATAGATTTGATAAAGTGGAATATGGCAACCTATACCAGTATTACAGTGCAGTTAGGGCAGGATGGGAGAAGTCTGGCCCATTGGCTGGTTTTGTTGAACCCATTGTTCTCTAGCATCCCTTCAATCCCTTCTCCAATACCATGTAGGTATAAGGGGGCGATTTCATCACTGTTTGTTCCCCCCAAGGTTATTATAGTTCTAGAAACACCCTTTCTTTTTTTTCTAACAAGAAGTGGCCTGGAAATTGACCTGACAGTTACTTCCTGGACTCTTTGGATGGAATTTTTTTGTTTTCATCAGACAGAGGTTTATGCAGCCACCCCTTGAGGAGCCAGTGTAGCCCCTAAACTCCAACAGTTTCCCTCCCCTAATTTAGGCCAGTGTATTTTGTTTAAGGAGTTTGTAGACTGGGCTGCAAACTGAGTTCATTTATGTGCAATTTGTACTGAGACTGCAGAACCTGGAAACGCTAGCCATGCTAGTTAGGAGAATCTGAAACTTGTAACCCAGAAAAGTACTTTTTCCAAACTCTGCAGTATTATGGCTTTTAAGGTAAAAACGATGTTCCCTCTGAACATAGTAGAAATAATATACTGGCAAAAATGCAGCAAAGACATTTGCTGTGACGATTTGACACAAGATCATTGTACTGGAAGTAGTACATGGTAGTGTTACCATGTTGAACCCATGACAGTCTTATATTTCCAGTTTTCTTTTCTAAAAAAGAGTTTTTGAAAAGGCTAACCCAACTTCCTCTTTTTTTCTTTTTGCACATCTAAAAGACAGCCACATCCAGAAAATCTGTAAAATGTGAGAAAATGTATATCAATATGTTAATTGACAAGCGCATCTTTCTATGTAGCATGAATTTAGCTTCATACAAAAGTAACAGAACAACTTCTACAAATTACTTTTGTTAAATAGGTTCAAAGTAGAATTTTACTCTTGCTTGATAATCAATTTTTAACTTCATGTTTAGGTTGACTTAAAACAAGTAAAACTTCTCACTGCGCAAGATTTCATAGAACATACCTTGGCTGCTGAAAGAAGGAAGATCCGGTTGGATCATGGAAATGTCCTTAACAACCTGATGAAAGAATGTGGCACAGATTATGGTAAAGGAAAACATAGTCCTGCATCTATCTCATTCCTCCAAGAAATGAGGAATTTTAAGGGCAGCACTTTCCAGGCTGGATACATTAGATATTTTACGGGTCTTTGTAGCCTCCAGAATTTCTTGTCTGTAGTTATCTCCCAGTATTTTTTTTTTAATCCGTCTCTTTCTCTGCCTATCTTGGTCTCTCTGAAAATATAGTTATGCTGGCTGTAAAATTTTGAGAGTTGTGCTCTGAAAAAGTCACTTTCCCGAGCTTTTTCTTTCTTCTAAGTGCATGGACAAATATATTAATCTATTGTAGGATTTTTGTCTAGCAGGCCAGCAGAAATTCATACATTTTTTTGTTTCCATAAATCTAAGCTATCTACATGGAAGAATGTTTTGAACTCATAATTATTGCAATTTAAAAAGTGCTTCTGAACAGATTAGTTGGTTTAGCAGTTTTCTTCTAGTAGCTTAAGTCAAGATCAATGGTATAATATGGTATAATATCTCTTTCAGCTTAGGAAACTGAAACAGCTTAGGATTCACTACACAAGGCACAGAAAGAAAGCTCATGTGCTCTTTGTTCCTCTGTTTAAAAATATAAACAGCCAGCACTGGATCACTCTTTACAGGGACAAATAGCAAGATGGATGAAATTAGTAGGTATTAAGATAGCTTCTTACTAAATATCTGTAAAGTTCATGAAGAAGTCACAAGTTGGAATTTGTCTTCTAAATACAAATTCTACAACTTGATAAGCAAGTTCAAAGTACAAATCAGTGAGATGCATCCAAACTGAATTACAGGGATTACAGGGATTGTAAAACAGATCTAACTGGGGTAAAAGTCAAACACTTAATTCAGGTCATGTGACTGATTGTAGTGACCAGCATGTAAAAAACCCATTGTCTTTGCTTTTTCATAGCAGTCTCTTTTTTTCTTGGAGATAGCTCTCTCATTCTGCTACTAAATTGGGAGTCTTGAATGGTTTTACTCCAAAGTGTACGTTAACACCAATGTAATTCTAATTCATCAGTAAAAACCACCAATTAGTTCCTCATTAAAACTCTTCTGCTCTTCTAAACACAGCCTTAGCATTATAAGATTTTTCTTATGGGATAAAGACCTCACAAACTCGAAACTATATTAGGCATATTGATTTCAGAATGAAGACTGAAATAAGAGAGTCAAGAATTGCAGCCTGATCAGTAGTTTTTCTGATATATTTAGCTACTTTATACATTTTAGGCCAAATGTGCAATCAAGAGGAAGATGGAGTTTCCACAAATGTTACTCATGTGCAGAGCATTGAACTTGTCTTGCCTCCTCATGCCAATCATCAAGGAAATACATTTGGTGGCCAAATTATGGCTTGGATGGAGACAGTAGCTGCTATTTCAGCAAGGTATTCTTTTTGGGTGGGGAGATTGTGCATTCTTCTATGACAGCTATTACTGGACAAGTCTAGTGGATAATGCAACCCTCTTTTTTGTCTACTTCTTTAATGTTCATCTAATCATGCAGAGAATTCCATCATCCCCCTGTTGCTTGGTACTTGTAGCTCTCTCTCTTTGCGTGTGTGAGACATGAATTTCTATTAGAATTCCCTTCACACACCAGTGGACCTGATTCATTGCTAGGATGCTGGATATGTCATTCCCATTGATTATTCATGTAGCTTTGATTTGTAACCTGAAGTTATACCAATAATAACTGAGTTTGCTTTGTTGCAAGACAAACAGCTCATTTTATTAAAATTGCAAATCTGTCACAGGTTTTACACAGTCATGACCTGAGTGATAGCATTATGTATAAGCATACCTTCCATATATTTGTATCTATAAACACCCATACCACCTGATAAAACTGCTCCAGCAAAACGTGATGGGCTTGTCAGTTTTGCGTGTAAAAAAATGCCCATCAAACTGCAAATATTTCCTTTATTTGTTAAAACAGTGCTAAATGGTGACAGAGACTTGTCCATTCTGCTTGACAAGTAGCTGACCTTGCTGCAAAGACTTTGTAAAACAAGGCACAATTAGACTTGACCTTTGAAGGTGCCAGTTAGAGTTGCTATGGCCACAGACTTACAAGGAATGAGAATGAGGTTTATTTTAAAAGAAGCAGCTCTCGGAGGACAAACTGAATAAATGCTCAGAAAGGTTTCTCTAAAATTTAATCCTCTACTTTTACAACCTCTTTTTTCAAAATTTAAATATTCTTATACTAACAACAGAAATCCACTAGAATGAGACCTGGTCTTTCCTTCCAAGTATATTATACCGTGTCTAAAACGTGGATGGTTTAACCTTTCTAATAAAATGTTATCTGTTTGGAAACCAACCTCAGTAGTTTTTTTTAAAATTCCGAACTTCTAACTATTCTCCCCTCCATTCTTGACATTAATCTGCTTGTGTCTGTATTGTAAGTATTGCAAATGAGATATTTAGCAATTTAAATAGGAGGAGCAAATTATTCCTAATGAAAAACCAGGGTAATTTGAATGCATTATAAAGATGCACAATTCAATTAATTAGAAACAGATAATTGTGCATGCTTAACAATTCTGGTACATCGTAAAGGATAATTGAGTTAAGGCTGAAGATAAATAGTAGTCCAAAACAGTGTAATATCTTAGAGCTAAACAAAGGGTAAAGAGAAATTTTACACCTACAACACTACTATCTACACTATAATAAAAGAATGCCTGGTTCTCAGCATTTTTTTAAGAAGACATATACTATTAAAATATATTTACTGGAAGATTGAGCAGAGTGTTTAGAAAAAAAATATTTCCATGTTCACAGGTACCATATGATTAGGCAGGGCTTCTATATCATGAGACACTTCAGGCACAGTGCCTGTAGCCTATAAAAATTTTAGGGCTTATGAAAACAGGATTTTAGGGCCTACAAAAATAGTGAGTTGAAGGAGTTGAATACAAGAGTGCCTACGGCCTATGAAATCTTAATGTGGCCCTGTGATTAGGTGAACGCTATTGACCAAAATCTGTAGGCATACCATACAAGTGGCTGCACTGCCCTCCGGCAGATAGTAAGTCAGGGGTATTTTGTTTGTTTGTGTCTCTAAAAATTGTCATTTTCACCTCAGAACTTTTATTAAAATAAGAATTAGATTTAAACTTGGAATTTATTATTTGACTAGTCTGATATGAACAACAACATAAAAACATTAAAAAGATGATATACATTTTATTTTGTTATCCTTTACTCCTGTTTCATTTCAGTCGCCTGTCTCATATGCATCCAACTTTGAAATCTGTAGATATGTTTAAATTTCGTGGACCATCAACTGTTGGTGACCGGCTAGTTTTCAATGCTATAGTTAACAATACTTTTGAGAAAAGGTAAATATCTCTTTTTATGTAACTAACTTTGTAGCATTGTCCAAAATGATTTTGATTTTAAAATGGTGTTTTTGTCTTACAAGATTTCAGTAAGAATATGCAAATAAAAATATATGTATTTTATAATGATACTGTTATGTGTCAAAAATATTCTATTGAGATTATTGTTATCCTTATATATAATGCTATAGATTGTAGGGCCTTTCCACACTATACTGTTATAGTGCTATTATTCTACTTTCAACATCCTGTGGAATCCTGGGGTTTGCAGTTTAGGGAGGGGCATTTAGAATTCCCAGCAGAGAGTTCTTTAGCCTCAGTAAACTACAAATCCTGGAATTCCACAGGATGTTGAAAGTGGAATAATAGCACTATAACGGTGTAGTGTGAAAAGGTCCATAATCTCTGATCTGTATGTGCTGTTATCCATATATATTATCATTGACCATCTCATCACCAACATCAGTGTTCTGCTTTACTTATGTATGTTCATTTAAAAACCTATAGCACAATCGTTTTAACATAATTTAAGCTACTAAACTGAGGCTGTTGTACATTGGACATATCATGAGGCAATATAATTCATCTGAAAAACAGATAACGCTTGGGAAAGTGGACAGCAGTAGGAAAAGGGGGAGACTACACTGCAGGTGGATTGATTCAGTCAAGGAAGCCACAGCGCTGGGTTTGCCAGACCTGAGCAGGGCTGTTGATGACCAGGGGTCGTTGGGGTCTCTCATTCAAAGGGTCACTCAAAGTCAAGGTCAACCTGATGGCAGATAACACAACAACAACAACAAATGGAAGTGATAGTGTTTAGATAATTGGGGAGAAGTCTTTGGTAAACATCCACTGGCAAAGCAGTGAATTCCAGTTGAAAGAGGAGGAGGGCAGTCCCCCTCTCCACTGAAATCACTGTGCACCCCAAGAACTTATTCTGAAGATCTGTAAAATGTGCCTGGTTTTCAGGCAATGCAGACAGCTACAGGGAAGAAGTTCTGGAAGTTCACAAATGTACTGAATGCAGCCTTTGGCTATGGTCTTTAAAGCCGTAGAGTTCATACAGGTACATGTTGTTGCTGCGTGCCTTCAAGTTGTTTCCCACTTTATGGCAACTCTTCAGTGACCCTATCACAGGGTTTTCTGGGGGCTGAGAGTGTGTGACACACCCAAGTTCACCTGGTTCCATGGCCAACTGGGGAATCAAACTCTGGTCTCCAGGGTTGTAGTCCAGCGCTCGAACCACTACAGCGTGCTGATTTGACATGAGGTCTTAATGTCTCGGCAAACACCACAACATATTGTATTCTAATGACTTAAACACAGCTGATTTTTTTAAAAAAGGAAAAAAGTCCACCCACATGAAATGTATTTCTATACACTGATATAATTTATTAGTACAGCGTGTATTCCTTTATTAATATTGAATAATAGTGGTGTTGATATCATAGACTTTCTGTTAAAGCCTTATACAGATTTATTATGAAATAAATTCCTGAATTCAGTGAGACAAACTCCCATGCAAGGGTGCATAGAATTACTGCCTAGAGAGAATATTTTCTGCTTTTTCCTAAAGTGCTAATTATTAGTATTATTAATGTTTGTTAACTTCATTAATACCCACCTTTTCTCCAAAACTGAGATTCTTCATGGCTTACAAATTAAAATGCAATACAAAATAATTATAACTTATCTGTATAATAATGTGATAAAAATCATAGAGAGGGAGGTGTGCTTCTTGACCAATCACTTGCCCAGTACAAGAAATCCAGAGCTAAAACATCCCTCCCTGATGGTTATCCAGGCTTTTTCTTTAGAAAAGACTTCCAGTAATAGAAAGCCTACTGTTCCTCTAGATCAGTGATTCTCAACCCTCCTAATGCCGCGACCCCTTAATACAGTTCCTCATGTTGTGGTGACCCCCAACCATAAAATTATTTTCGCTATTTATTTATTAGTTAGTTAGTTAGTTAGTTCCAACATTGAATAGATTGGAAACACTGCCCTAAATCACTGCTCTAGATAGACTTCTAATGCCTAAAAACTGGTAACCCTCCCCCTTTTTTTAAGCACAGAAAGCGTCCATCAATGCCAGAATTAAGGCAGTAGTTCTAGTTCTGAATGTTAGGTTTCCACAGTTCAAAAAGTCAGTCACTCCCAAAGGCAACGCCGAAACAGCCCACGTTTTACATGAGGCGCAGGGAGGAAAGGACAGGGAGAGAGGAAAGATGGCGGCGGCATAAGCAGACACATTTTGTTTCACTCCCACCCTCCCTCCCTCCCTTAAAGGGAGCGCGGCTGCTCGGCGCTCTCACTCCCATGTCGCACAGGCGCCCCTTCCTTCCTCCTTTTGTCCCTCTGAGGGCTCGGGAGTGGGGTGCGATATCTGCTGTAGCCCCTCGACCACGCTACACCCGCGAGCCCCTCTTGGTCTCCCCACTTCTGTCCCCCCGCCCGGCAGGGAAAGACGGGGAAACGTCCCCACACAGGCCCAGCATGCCTCCTTTCCCCTCCTGCCAGCGCGGGGTCTCCTCTCGCCACCTCTGTTGCCCCGCCCGGCAGGGAAAGATGGGGAAATGTCCCCGCACACACCCAGCATGCCTCCTCTCACCTCCTGCCAACGCGGGGTCTCCTCTCCCCACCTTTGCTCCCCCACCCGGCAGGGAAAGACGGGGAAATGCCCAGCACACCTCCTCTCCCCTCGTCCCAGCGCAGGGTCTCAGAAACAGCGCTCCCATTGGCTGTGAGGCTGCCTTCTTTCAAAAGGGGGCGGGGCGGGATAGAGGAGCAGTGACCCCTGTGAAATGGTCATTCGGCCCTCAAAGGGGTCGTGACCCACAGGTTGAGAACCACTGCTCTAATGCCTTGTAATGCCCTCCTGGATGCTGGTAAACTTTGGTTGCTAAATTCACTGAATTTTTTTTCCCCAGTATTGAGGTTGGAGTCCGTGTTGAAGCCTACAACTGTGATGAATGGGGCAAAGGTCAAGCACGACATATTAACAGTGCTTTTCTAATTTTCAATATTTTAAATGAGCATAGAGAACCTCTCCTTGTCCCTAGAGTGAGACCTTCAACAAAGGTGAGCTCTTTTTAATAGGGCAAGAACAGTTGTAGGTAGACATCATCACATTATCGGTTTATAAGCATTAGATTAATTGTGTAGCAACAGAAGTGTGGATTTAAACAACACTTTAAGGCAATTTCTTGAACTAATTTTCATTTGAGCCACTGGTTCTAAAGTGTTTTGGATGGATATTTTACCTGGAACGTGACTATTTAAGTCATGTCTGAATTACTGTGAATTACTGTGTCATTCACTGGGCTAAACTCCCTAAAGGCACCAGATCCTCCTTGATCAGCCTAGTTAGTACTGGGATGGGGGACTGCCAATGATTACCAGGTGCTGCAGGCTGTATTTCAGAGGAAGGAATTGGCAGAACCACTTCTGAGTATTCTTTGTCTAAGAAAACCCTATGAAATTCATGGGAGTGCCATACATCAACAGGTGACTTGAAGGCATGCATACACATGCTATGTCATTCACAGGTAAAAGATCTTATAAATATCTGATTCTAGGGCAGAACAGAGTTAGTTTTTTTCAGATTGCTTTGTAGTAAATGTATATGTTTTATTTAATGGGCCAGCTTTGTCCAAGATTATTTTGTTTTAACCAGAAAAATTTGCATCATACTCTTGAAAAGTTGTTATGTACAATCTGTTGGTTATTCTGCCATTTAGATAATGAAACATCGATATGTTTAATTTGGACAGAGTTGTTAAAAATGTATGGATTATAACAAATCTTTTTTTTTCTTGCTTTGCTCATTGGAAAGGATGGTTTAAGGAGATACCATGGAGCTATTGCACGCAAGAAAATTAGATTAACCAGGTATTAACAATTCTGAAAGATGAAGATATTTAAAATACCAAAAAGTGATGTTATTTCTCAGCTGATGTAGTGCTGACCATATTTATGAAAATATGTCATGATAATACCCTCATGTACTGTATATGCACACGCTTTTTAAATTGTTTCAGCTTCTTTTAACTTGTGATGTATGATTTTATTCTGTTTAAACTTCTCTTCACAGTTTTAAATTTTAATTTTTTATATTGTTTGAATTGATTTTAATTGTAGGATGTCCTACAATCCTAAGATAGAGAGTGAAATATTACTATTTTAATATAAATAGGGTTATACATCAAATCCATCTAGTATATAACTGTATAGTATAAATTCATCTTGAATACACACAATTCAGGAACCTACTCCTTCATATAGAGTGATAATTGTAGGGAATGATGGGAGCTGTCATGGAGCAGGATCCAGTGGTGATCCTGCGGCCTCCTTTGCACCCCAAAGACTTTCTCCAGAGAGTTGGAAAGCTCTTCAAAGCTAAGAGCAGCTGAGACACAGGGGGAGTGAAATTCTTCTGTGCCGGTGGAAGACCACCAGTGTTGCCTTTCCCAAACATTTATATCCAGTGGTGCCTTGCTTTTATTAATTTTGTCAGAGACACCAAGAACAAAAGTAACTTGATGTGATTAAGATTGCCACATTCTTACCTGAAAATGAAAGTTTTAACACCTACAGCCCCAAAACAGGAAGTAGGTGCTATATTTTTTGCCTTTTTCTTTCAGTATTATCTGTGATGGATCCAGGCAGTTCCAAACCCTTGGACTTCTGTCACCCACTTTGCCCCTCTCCCCCTCATAATCACTCCCTGGATTGGGTATGTGGGCCTTAAGGTGACCCCCTAACTGGACCAGTGGATGTGTTAATGTGTTGTTCTGTGGGTTCTCTGTGATAAGCATGACCATACTCTCTATCAAAACTTAACAGAAACAGCAAGACACAGTTACTAAGAAAATAAACAAGTAAAAGTTTGTTAAAATGCAGTTAATCCAAGCATTAACCCCTAAACTATTTAATTATTCATAGCTTCACAAAACCCTATTCAGTTCTTCTGCTGACTGACTGTCCTATCTCTGTTACAGCTTTTCCCTATCTCTATGTCATCTTTCCCCTATTTGCCTTCTATCAAAGACTAGCCTCAGGTTTGTGTCCTTTCTCCCCTGTTGCCACCTCCCCCTTCCCTAAGCTGTGATTGGCTGGCACCAACCACGCTTGCCCAGCTCCTCCCTTCACACTACCCTTCTCAGTCTTTTCCCACACTTGGTGTGACTGTAAGGCAGGTAGGAATGTAGCAAAATAATTGGTAGAGGAAAAGGTGCACCAACTGCGTTCTTCTTCAGTGCCTTTTGTTGCAGTCTTACATGTACTTATCTCTAAGTAGCACTGAGCAAGAGAAACACTGAATACAAATGCACATGTATGATTGTACTGTTTTAAAACACAAACATGTAAGCATCTAGGCATTTTTTGCAGGACACAGATTGCATTTATAGAGCTTACAGATGCATACAGTTTGAAAAGCCAATGAATATTGGAGAGCTTTTTATGACCCAAGGGCCAAACTGATTCTGAGCAAGCCCATTAGGGGCTACCTGTCAGCAGTGAGTGGGACCATATACCAAAGCAAGCAGAGCCCCCCAATTGCTCAAATGTGAGCCCTGATCTGACTCCCTTTTATATGAACCAAACTCCCTGCCCCCCCCCAAATGCTCATCCTGTTCTGCAAATTAGTCTTTTAAAAGGCTCCACTGGCATCTGCTGGTGGATGTGATCTTGATTCTCCCTCTGCCCCCATCTCACTCCTTGTAGGCTACTCTCTAAATATAGACCTGGCAAATCTAGTTTTATTCTTCTGCAATACTAGTTGCTAATTCCATTGATCAGCGTATGAAAAGGAACTGCTTAGTTGAAATGTGTTTGGAAGAGGTTGAATGCTATAGTCTTTTGTAATTTATTTTAAAAAGAGGAGTTTAGAAGTTTGGTGATTTCCTTAGTTTTCTTTTGGTCATGTTTCTACATGTTATAACTACAGAAAATACAGTCTCTTGAAGAAAGAAGACAGTGACACTCCTGAATTCTGGAACAAAAGTAACCAAGTAAGATTTATAGTGGTATTGGAATTGTGTAACCCTCCAGATATTGTTGGGCTGCAGCTCCCAGCAGCCTTAGTCAGAGGAATACTGGCGGTTGCAGTCCCATAATCATTTGTGTTTGAGCCTTCAGTGTATGCATCCCCCATGCACAATATTTAGGTTATGCCTAAGAGTGATATATCCTAAATTAGATTGTGTTCTACCAGGAGAATGGCCACTGCTGGCAGCTCAAATCCTTCTCCTACCCCCTGTGTGCCTCCAAAGGTGTTCTTGAGGACTGGGAAACCCTGTGGAATAGATTTACAGGGGAAAGGGGAACTATAACATGTTCTCCATGATCCTGTTCTGGGAGACATAGCTATGATGACAGAGCTCCATTGTCACAGCTACATCTCCTGATGCTGCCCCCAAAACTTACCTTTTCAGCAGTACATCCCCACCAATAGAAGGATTTCCAGATGCAAGAGAGCAAGGCAATGTGCAACACCTCCGGCCCTCTCCCAGCACTGAGGGGCTTTACTACAGGCAGCTGTGCTCTGCCTGTTGCAAGGCACCTAGCTACTGGGAGGGGGCTGGACTCAGCACCCCAGTGTTCAGTGTTTGGAAATTCTTCTCTTGATTTGGAGGGTGCCTGGCTTTAAAGATAGTTTTGGGGGGGGGTGTTTTCAGTCATTGCAATAATACAACAACCATAAACGTAAGTTCCAAAAATTTGATCTTGTTAAGTGCATCTTATGCAAGATGCAAATTCAATTCTATTCAAGTCTTCTTCTTTTTTCTTTTTCTAATCTTTTTTTGGAAGTAAAAATATGTTTCAGAACTGTGAATTACTGCATTCCAGAAATTAAAGAAGTCACAGCAATTGCATTTTCTTTAACTCATTTTAGTTAGTATAGTTACTGTGTAGTATAGTTACTGTTATTATTTTACATTTTAGGTAAACATAATCAAAAGCAATGTTGCAACACTGGCTGTCCTGGCAGCAAAATCTGGATGGGAAATAACAAGCACACAAGACCATGTAGGTATTGAACTGTGCAAGAATTCCATGTACTTTTTCCCTCTTATTGGCCTAAAGGAATTAATGTGAACTTGTGCTTCTCTCTCAACCAGCTAGAAACAGAATGCAAAATGTTCAGGAATAAAACTGTCACATGTTAACTGCTAGAATTTTGACGTTCAAAACCTTCCTTCTAGCAATATGCTAATTAGCCATTATAGAGGAACGAGATGGGGCTGGAATGGTTTAGTAAAAACAAAACCATCGTTTTGTCTCTATATGTTAAAAAGAGGAATCACAGAAATACATTTGACAGCTTTAGAAAGTACTTGAACACTTCTCAAGGAACTTTTTAACTTGCAGAAATGCTTGTATGTAAAAGAGAGGAAATATAAGGCAAAGTCTGACATCATATGTTGCTATAACAGTGGAGTTCTGTCATCATAGCTGTGTCTCCTGATGCTATTTCTAGAAAACCTACCTTTTCAGCAGCATAGTTCTGCTAACAGAAGGATTTCCAATGCACTGGAGAATGTGGCAGTGTGCAGTGATGCTCCCAGCCCTCTCTTGCTAGTGAAGTGCTTTGTGGTGAGCCTACACTGCTGAAATGGTAGGTTTAGGGAGCACTATTGGCTGTTGTAGTGATGCAGTGACTGTAAAGATATGCTGTAGATGAAACAAGTGCTGTATGTACAATAAATGTACACTGGATACCAAGTTACTGTTGAGACCTTTTCTTATGGGTACATGAGTGTCCTGTATCCTTAATAACCGTATATTACTATTTACAGTCATCCCTCCACATTCGCTAGGATTAGGGGCACAGGACCCTGTGAAAGTGAAAAAACCATGAATAACTCTAGGCCCTCCCAAACCAAATTTAACACACAAAAAAGTATGATCACCATATTCAACCCACTGTGGATTCCTTTGAGGTATCAAGGTTCCTTTATAAGGCAGAAGTGGGTGGCTGATGGGGCTCACAGCCACCTCCACTGCTGCCCCACACCATTTTTAATAGGGACTTACTAGCCTCATTCGCAGTTTCTCAAGTGTCACGAGGCTTGCAATCCCTATTAAAAATGGCATAGAGCAGCAGCAGAGTTGACAGCAAATAATCTGTGAATAGTCAAATCTGCAAAAGTGAACCTGCAAATGTGGAGGGCAGACTGTATTTTCAACATTTTAGTGCTGTCCATAAAAAACAATTCAAATCATCAAGCAGCATAATATGATATTATAGTAAGATATCAAAGACTATAATCTTAGTTAATCTTACTTAAATCTTAGTCTAAATGAAAATGAGGGGGATAAAAAAAATGGAGATGCTTCTTCATATTAATTACAATCAGTATTATGCCTATCATTGTTAACACTCTTTTCATCCAAGGAAAAAGTGGTGCATCAAATCTAATACCAGCATTGCTGAGTTATATTTATCTATTCTCTAAGCATCTTTCTGTTCTTATTTACCCTTCATATCTGTTTTCCAGCTATATTCAGTCTATCACTGAAAATGGTTATGAAATAATAGTTGAGCACAGTATTATATTCTATTCAGTTGTGTTATATTTGTCCTCCAAAATGCCCTGTGCATTTTATTTGTGAGAATAGATAATTCCCTAAGAATCTTTTTAAAAAATCAGAACAAATTACAAAATTTTTAAATTTGAATTCAAATAATTCTGCATACATTTTCCAGATAAAAATATTCACTCTAGATGAAATGGATGCTCTGTCAATTAAGGTTGAAATGCAAGTACAGATACCTTCAAAACTAACTTTCTTTATTTTATCGGACTTCACACTCCATATGCTGTGGGTTAAACACTACCTGTAAGTATCATTTTATATTTTTAATTCTGCGCTAGTTCTCTTGATCAAATTGAAGTAGCTACCGGCTTTGATAGACCTGACTGACCAAAAGTCAAAATGGTTTTCATACTGCTCAGCGAGGGTGGCAAGAAAGATGTCTGAATGCCAAATGTAAAATAATAGTGTTTAATTTATATAAAACATACATTTAACTGGTGCAAATAAAATCTTATGATGAAAAAAGTGGACAGACAAATACAACAAAAAGAGAAATTAATATTTGTCTGGTAGCCGCTTTATGGGGGAAAAAAACAAATCATGAGTAAACATCTTAGAATCATTTTTATTTACTCAAAAATCAGATAACCTAATCCAAAAATATTCAGCATTTGAGAATGACTATCACTTACACATTTGCTCATCCAAATCAAAAGTGTAAGTTGTGTGACGATGACAGAATTATATACTTTAAAAGATGTACTTCATAGCAAATGTGTTAGTTCAGATTTGCTGTTCAGTAAGGCATATAACCAAATATGTGACTATGAGTTTACTGAAGTTAATTTTAATCTGAGTTAGAGCTATTTTAATCAAGTAAGGAAACAGAGTGGTGAAGATGATCTTCCCTTTTTTGAGGGTTCATCAGAGGTAAAAGTGTTGCACTAGTCTAAACACAACTTGCCCCTTAGATCCCAAGATAATTACATTGGTTTCTGTTTTATTCATTGCAATATACTGAACTTACTCTGCAAACCTAAACACATTTATTAAGAAGAAAGTCCCAATGAACTCAGTGGCCTTTCTGAGCCACACATAAAAAACTATATTTTTTATTAAGTCTCAAAAATTATACATACTGCTTATTAATTAGAAGTGCTATGAGTCACTACAGGATTAGATAACTTGACTTTATTAATAAAGTAAATTATTACTTCTTTTTAAAAAAATGCTAGCTGAATGCATCTGAAAATGGAGCAAAGGAAAGAGCAAAAACATTTTGAGACAGAGTTGCTTAGACACAGGTTAACAGAAGCAGGTTTAATATATTTGATTTGTAATGAGCAATAATTCTTCACTTTTTGCTCCTTTTTGCCATGCTGTTGAAATCTATTAAAAAATGAAAATATGTGTAGCAAAAGCTCAAACAAAAAGCACTGTAAACTAGCTTCAACAGTTATTAGTTTGAAAAAAACCTGTGCATTTCCAAGCACAACTGAAATTATAAAGAACATGCCTTTTAGTTGATATTTACTTTATACCTCAGATACTAAGTTCCATTTCTGTTTGCCTGCTATACATGCAGAACTTGTAAGGTCATAGAAAGTGTGACTGAAGAGGACAAAATTTACCAAATGACGTCCCCATCAATTAATGGAAATAAGCCCAATGATTTTTTAATTCTTGTATCTCAAAGAAAACCCTGTAGGACTGGGTAAGTATATAAAACTTGGTTTATCACTCAGCTAAACCACCCTGTTACCTAAAAAGATACATAGAGTTGGAGCCAGAATCGTGGAAATGAAAGATAAGCTTTGCAACAAATCTTCAACCTGCTACTGCTACTGCAGCACTCCAGAGGGTCCTAGCTTAATAGTTCTTATTAAATGCTTATCTCATTTGAGGGGTCCTAGCTTAATAGTTCTTATTAAATGTTTATTTCCTTTGACTCCCTTTCTAGAGGAAACACAGGTTCTTCTTCGTGGTCCCTGTGCCTCGTACATTAGGAGCTTTCGCGCCTGCGCGGTAGCGTTCGGAAGATTCTAGAGTTCGTTAGCTTTGGCGGGGACCCCTCCCCCACGCCGGTGCTGCACATGCTCCTCCCACCGACTAACGGTCTCTCCTCAGTTCTTTCTTGTCCGCCTCAGCGTACAGAAGGTTCTGCTTGTTGGCTTGCTTTTCGATTCTGCTTTTGGTGTTTTTCGACTTCGGATTTGGCTTTTGACCACCCCTTACAGATTTCGGACTTGGCTTGGTACATTCTCGATCGGTTTTGACCCTTTTTCTGGCTTTGACTTCGATTTCGGATCTCGGACTGTGTTTGGCGTTCTTGGACTCTTGTTTCTTCTTTCCTGCCTTGTGCCCGGTTTATGTCGGCTCTCTTCAAACACTGCGCCTCCTGTGGAAGGAAGGTCGCTCTCTCTGACCGACATTCTAAGTGCCTGATTTGTTTGGGTGAGGGGCACAACGTTCAGGCCTGCCCCATTTGCAGAGAGTTTACGCATCAGACTCTCCGCAACAGGGCGGCAAGGCTTAAATCCCACTGTTGGGAGGAGTCTTTTCGTGTTCAGAGACCCGAGACGATGGCCGAGAAACGCCCGTCCTCTTCTTCTTCTTCGGCAGCAGCGGCGGCTGCCGTGCCCTCGACCTCCTCGGTATCGGTACCGGGCTCGGTACCGATAATGAAGTTGCCGAGGATACCGAAGATCTCGGCAACTTGGGCACGTGAGGACCCTGCGGGCTCGCAGGCCTCAACCTCCTCCTCCAGGCCGTTGACCGCGGCCCAGAAGAAACGCCCTGCCACCGAGGGCCTGGGGGAGAAGAAGAAGAAGAAAAGGAAGGAGAAGCGGCGCTCTTCACCGACGGTGGTGCGACCCCTGACTCCACCACCCACCCAGCCCGCCGAGGAACCTCAACTGATGGAGCTCCCTGTGGAAGAGGAGCCTCCGGAGGAAGAGGAAGTCCTCGAGGTGTCGGACGAGGAACAGGCCGTGCAGGTCTCGCCTCCTCAATCGCCCGAGCTGATCGCGGAGATCACTCCGCTGAGTCGCCGTCCACCCTCGGCAGAACGCCGAGAGGAGGCTGTGGTCAGGCAGCGCCCAGCCTCTCGACACGACCAGTCCTGCTCGCCGGAGCAGCGGGCCAGGCCTCCATCCCCGCGATATCGGGAGATGCGCCTGGAGAGGCGTCGCTCGGGCGAGAGCGCCTACTCTCCTGCCTACCTTGGGAGGTATACCCAGGAGCAGGTGTGGCACGAGCCGGCCGGCTCATACTATTCGTATTCGCCGTCTTACAGGGACTGGTACCATCCAGATCCAAGGTACTGGTCACCTCGTCGCCAGTCTCGCTCGCCACCACGGGAGGCTCACTACCCCCGCTATGAGAGGTCACCGCTGCGTCGTTCGCCGAGTCGCCATCGGTCCCCAGAGCCCTCACCCCGCTACAGGGCTGTTTCTCCACCACCGCGGACGACGGCCACAGCTACCCGCCTGACGCCACAGCCCATCGTGGTCCAACCAGTGGTAGCTGCAACTTCTACCACGCAGGCGGCACACAGACCTAGGCCCGCGGTCGTGCCCCAGCAGGTGACTCCGATACCGGTCACGACATCGGCCGTATCGGTACCGACGCAACCTGCAGCTCCAGCTGTCACCCTGGCACCCCCGGCCCGTAGGACGGCCGAGGAGAAGGAGGAGGAGAGGTCGCCATCACCATCTGGCGACTCTTATGACTCTGACTCTGACTCCGCTGAGTCCACCCCTTCTTCTTACGAATCCCCCCCGCTGGGGTTCAGAGAGCCAGGCCCGGAGTCTGCACCAGAGGACGTCCGTCAGTTTTTGGCGATCCTCCTCCGGATGGCCACAGCCCTTGGCCTGAAGGTGACCGAACCTGCTCCCCAAGCCCAGGACCCGGTCTTCCAGTACTTGGAAGCTCGCCCACCATCGACCGCACCACTGCCGTTCCTGCCAACCCTGGTGGAAGCGATGAAGCAGCCGTGGGCGAAGCCGGCGTCAGCGCAGCCTATCCCACATAGGCTAGAGCATCTGTACAGGTCACAGAAGGAGAACGCAGAGTTCCTCTTCAATCATCCTGTACCGAACTCTATTGTGGTCGAGTCGGCTCAGACGAAAGGAGGCAACCGAGTGCATACCACCCCTCCGGACCGTGAAAGACGGAAGCTCGATGCCTTCGGCCGAAGGTTCTATTCAGCATCGTCCCTGGTGGCCAGGACGGTGAACACGATGGCATGCCTCGCGGCGTACCATCGGAACCTCTTCGACCGACTCGCTCCACTGCTCGCTGACCTGCCGGAGCAGTCACACGCCTCAGCCACACAGATCTTTGGCGAGGCCGTTGCGGTGGCTACACAGCAGATCGCCACCTCGAGGCACGCCGTGGAGGCTACCTCGAGAGTGATGGTCGGTGCCGTAGCTCTCCGACGCCACGCGTGCTCCGGTCCTCTGGGCTTCAGGAGGACAGCCGTCGGCGGATTGAAGATCTACCGTTCGACGGCGAAGGGCTTTTCCACACCTCCACCGACGAGGCTATGGATCACCTCGTCAAGGCCCGGCTGACAGCGAAGAAGATGGGCATCAATCAGCCTGCCCAGTTTCGCCGCTCCTTCCAACCGAGGCCTATGTGGAGAAGGTCCTCCTCTTCATCGGCGTACCAGCCGCGGTCCCCGCGGTCGACCGCATCAAGGCCGTCGACCTCTTCGGCTTCGAGGAGGCTTCCCAGACGACGCCCATCTTCGTCGTCAAAGAAGTCGTCCTCCAGAGCGAAGTCCCAGTTTTGACGGCCTTCGCAGGACTCCACCCGTGCCATCCTTCGCCCTTCCAGTAGAACTGTTCCACCACCCGAGCCTGGCCAGGCACCTCGACTGCTGGCGGGAGATCACTGCGGACTCCTGGGTACTTACCATCATCCGCCTGGGGTACGGCATCGAGTTCCAGGCTATTCCGCCACGGGGTGTCTACTATTCCACTCCGGCCAGCTCAGCTCTACTGGAAGAGGTCCAGTCCCTCCTCGAGAAGGGAGTGATCGAGAGGCTCCCGCCTTCAGCCAAGACCACCGGCTTCTACTCGAGGTACTTCACGGTGCCGAAGGCGGACGGATCCCTGCGGCCCATCCTAGACCTCCGAGGGGTGAACGAATACATCCGCCCCAAGAGGTTCAAAATGGTCACGCTGCCGTTGATCCTCCCCTTCCTCCGCCGAGGAGACTGGTTTGCGTCCATAGACCTCAGAGACACCTATTTCCACATCTCAATCCGCCCGCAGCACAGGAGATACCTTCGGTTCGCGATCGACGGCACCAGCTACCAGTACAGGGTGCTGCCGTTCGGACTTTCCACCGCACCGCGGGTGTTCACCAAGGGCATGGCTCTGGTCGTGTCCTTCCTGCGGATGAAGGGCATCTCCGTCTACCCTTACCTGGACGATTGGCTATTGGTGGTGTCCTGCAGACAGAAACTGTACAGGGACATTCATCGGACTTTGTCCCTTCTCACTCGGCTCGGACTCAGGGTCAACCCCAAGAAGTCCCATCTCGAGCCCACTCGGGTTCTCGACTTCATCGGGGCGACCCTTGACTCGGTATCAGCGAGGGCCTTCCTCCCAGACGAGAGGGCGCAGACGCTTCGTCGGGCGGCGTCCACTGCCAGCGACGGTGCCAGCGAGGAGGATCCAACAACTCCTTGGCTACATGGCCTCGACCACCGCCGTAACCTACCTCTCCAGGTTACGCGCCCAGCCGCTCCAGCACTGGTTCGTCAGGGCCTTCGATCCACTCTGGGACGACCAGCGCTGCCGATACCGTCTGCCCCAACAGGTACGCCGATCGCTCCTGTGGTGGCAGTCGTACAGGAACCTCCTGTCAGGCATGCCGTTCTGCAAACCCAGGCCGTCGGTCACGATAACGACGGATACCTCGCTCTTTGGCTGGGGAGCGCACACCAGGGATCTCCAGGTCCGAGGCCGGTGGATGGACGACGAGCTGTTCCTCCACATCCACTCTCTCGAACTGTTGGCGATCCACAAGGCCCTGAGAGCGTTCCGACACCTGGTCACGGGCCGCACGGTGTTGATCCTCACCGACAACACGACGGTGGTCTGCTACATGAACAGGCAAGGAGGGACGCACTCCACCACGCTGCTGGGCATCGCACTCGAACTTTGGAACTGGTGCGTCCCGCTCCGGATACACCCTGTGGCGGTTCACCTGGCAGGGCAGGAGAACACCACAGCGGACGCGCTCAGCAGGGACATCACTTCCCACCACGAGTGGTCCCTGTCCGACGAGGCCTTCCGGATGCTTCGGGACTGATGGGGCGAGCCGACCATCGACCTCTTCGCGACCAGCCAGAATGCGAAGTGCCGCCTGTTCTGCTCGAGGGCCGGCCACGATCGCCGCTCCATCGATGACGCGTTCCAGTTTCCGTGAGACGAAGGGCTGATCTACTCCTTCCCTCCGTTCCTGCTCCTGGGCCGCGTGATCGCGAAGATCATCGCGGACCTGGCGGACGCGATCCTCGTGGCACCGTACTGGCCGAGGCAGCACTGGTTCGGACCCCTGATCGAGGCCGCCCGGGGCAGGACTCTCAGGTTTCCCGCGGTACCGGACCTGCTGTCCCACTCCGACGGACTGGTGTTGCATCCGGACCTGGCGGTGTTGGCCCTCCATGCCTGGAGGATATCGCCCTAGACGACCCGGCCATCGGGAACGTCTTGACCGCGGCCAGGAAGGAGTCCACGCGAAGGAACTACCATTACAAGTGGCAGCGCTTCGTGGCCTTCGCTGAGGAACGTTGAGAGCCGGAATCACCTGTCACCCTGCGTACCGTGCTCCACTTCCTCCTCCATCTCCGGCAACAGGGCCTGGCCTTCCCGTCGCTCAAGGTCTACCTCGCTGCGATCGTGGCATACCAGCCGCCATGATCCCCGTCGGCCGCGCTCTTCGGGGACGGTACCGTCAAGCAGTTCCTGAAGGGCCTGCAGCACCTCTACCCGCCGGTATCGCCGCCGCTACCGCCGTGGTCGCTGTCATTGGTGCTGTCCCAGCTGACGAGGCCGCCCTTCGAGCCCATGGCCACGACGGACGACAGGCTGCTCGCGATGAAGACCGCGTTCCTAGTGGCCGTCACCTCTGCGAGGCGGGCGGGAGAGTTGACGGCGCTACGGTGCGATGAACCATACTTGGTCTTTCATCAGGACAAGGTGGTCCTCCGGCCTGACATCTCCTTCCTGCCGAAGGTGGTGTCCAGCTTCCACCTGAGCCAGGACATCATCCTGCCGGCCTTCTACCCGGACCCGATGACACCTCTGGAGCGGTCCCTCCACTCCCTGGACGTGCGTCGGGCGCTGGCCTTTTACAAGGACAAGACTGCAGCCTACAGACAGACACCCCACCTGTTTGTCTGTTATGGCAGGCGCCGGAGAGGCCACAAGGTATCCACCCAGCGCTTCTCTTAAGTGTGTGGTACAGACTATTCAACTGGCATACGAGCTTGCCAGGAAGCCTCCGCCAGACCTGCTTCGGGCCCACTCCACCAGGGCCGTGGCGACATATACTGCCCTCCTGCGAGGCGTCGACCTGTCGGAACTCTGCCGTGTGGCGACCTGGTCCCAGCCGTCGACCTTCGTGCGCCACTACAGGCTCGACTGCCGTTCCAGGAGAGATGCCCGGTTTGGACGTGCTGTGCTGTCTTCTGTGCTCTAGGATCTGGGACCTGACCCACCATCCTACTGGTAAGCTACACAGTCTCCTAATGTATGAGGCACAGAGACCACGAAGAAGAGAACAGGTTGCTTACCTGTAACTGTGGTTCTTCAGTGGTCATCTGTGCCCTCATACATCCCCGCCCTGCCTTCCCCTCTTTTTCAGGTCCCATCTGCTTCGGCGGACCAGAACTGAGGAGAGACTGTTAGTCGGCGGGAGGAGCATGCGCAGCACCGGCGTGGGGGAGGGGTTCCCGCCAAAGCTAACGAGCTCTTGAATCTTCCGAACGCTACTGCGCAGGCGCGAAAGCTCCTAATGTATGAGGGCACAGATGACCACTCGAAGAACCACAGTTACAGGTAAGCAACCTGTTCTTCTACTGAATGGCCGATTAACCCAGGAAAATCCCATATCCAACAAGTCTTCTGGCAGACATTTAATGAATTACTAGTTCTTCCCTTCTGTGTACCATTTCCATGGAGATTGTTTATACAGGAACTCACTATAGATGATCTTGAATGATCATCCTTACTGAGAGCTCCAAGAATGAAAGTTTTTGCAGAAGCAGTGGCCCTAGTAAGACATTTTAAAAGGGGTCAAAATAAATGCATGAGCAGAAGGAGCAAATTAGCCTCATATTCTGTCTTGTTACTCTCTTCATGTGGAGAGCAGTATCTAAAAAGGAGATGTCTCTTGTATCTGTGGATATTATTCTCATTACTGAACCCTGAAAAATGGAATAGAGAGCTGCCGCATGTAAACTGTTACTGTATACATAAAAAGAGCGACAATGAGCATATAGGCTTAGCCTGTTCTCCCTCTGCTGATCATGTTTATGTTGGCCACTTTTTGAATATCTGAATAGGGCTTAGAGAGCTTCTAGGAGCTTCTAGGAACCAATTGACCTAATGCCCAGCTGGGGAATATATATAGGAATGGCAAGAGAAAAATAAGCAAGAGCAGATGAAAGACTGGAACAATCTCTTTTCTATCCCTGCCCCAGTTCTTAAACTCACAATTTGCTGCACATCCTCCTTTTCCCCATTCGCTACAGTGTGTACTTCATAAATAGACACACATAGTAACAGTGCAGATTTGAGGCACTAAACTAAATCTCCCCTTGTGCAAACAGAAATTACAACATTGAGAAATTCGTTTTATGACCAGCACATTATGGGCCTAAATGCCCTAAAGGCACCAGACCCTCTCTGGTCTTGGGAGCTAAGCTCTGGTTAGTACTTAGGTGGGAGACCGCCAATGATTCCCAGATGGTGTAGGCTATATCTCATAAGAAGGAGCTGGCAGAACCACCTCTAAGTATACCAGAGCTTCCCAATCTGCGTGTCACAACATATTAGTGTGTCATCTGCAGTGCATGGGTGTGTCGCGCAAAAGTAACAGGTGGAGGGACTGCCTCTCCCCCTGCCGCCACCCCACGCTGAGGAAGACCCCAGTGAGTGTGGCAGCTATGCTGGGCCAGGCTTGGGTGGAGAAGCTGCCTCCGCTTACTGAATTACTTACTGAATTACTGTGTCACAAAATGATCCATGTCTAAAAAGTGTTTCACCAACATGAAAAGTTTGGAAAGCTCTAGAGTATACCTTGCCTAAGATAACTCCATGAAATTCATGGAGTCATCATAAATCAACAGGCAACTTCAAGACATGTATGCATATGTTAGTCCTAAGTGTTAAAAAAGTGGGAAGAAATCTTACATTTTTTTATAAGGTGTTAATTCTGTATTTACTGAATTCAGAGACCCTTATATAATAGCTGTGAAGCCCGTTGCCTTGAGAGGTTTTCCACCTTCTAATCAGGACTACAGAAATGAAATGCAATGTGCAGGATTTCTTATCTACACCAATGGGGACTCCTCTTTGGTAAGTAGCTTTATAATTAAATACAATTATTTGATATTTGCTTTTGTCTCACTTTCCATTCTTCCCAAACTGATACGCAAAGATAATCTGATTTAGGACAATGACTGAAGTCCTGCATTGGAGGCACACCTACAATATCACAGCTGTGTTCAATGTCCTGATCCAACCACCAAAGCCACATCAAAAGCCAGTCAGTTGTCCTGAGTGATACAGTTTTGTGGGGCTGGCAGATGGGGTGCTGCAGGATGACATGACCAGTCCCCTCCTGTCAGAGACCAATGGGGGTAAGGAGCAGAAGCAGGGACTTCTATGGGGCTCTGTTACAAATCTTTGAAGCACTGTCATTCCCTAGCAGGAGGAGGCTGGTCATATCATCCTCAGCACCCTGCTCACCAGCACCACAGAACAATGATACAATGGTTCTATGAGCAGAAACATGAATACAGTCCTCCCTCCACATTGGCGTGTTTGATCTTTGCACATGTGATTATTCACGAGGTGTGCACATGCCCCCCCTTCTCCTCCTCCCATTCCCTTGCCTTTTGCCAGGTGCAGAGAAGGCAGGCAAGTGTGCCTGGGTAAAAGGCAAGGGAATGGTGGGGAGAAGAAACATGCATGCCTTCCTTCTGTCCGCTGGAGCTCTTCCCTCCCATCCTGATGTCTCTGGCCCAGCACTGAGAATACGCACTGGGGCAAAAGGCAAGGGAATGGGTGGGAAGCAAGCGCGTGCCTTCCTTCTCCCCTCCTGTTCCTTTGCCTTTGGCCCCAGTGCTGAGAAGGAAGGCTCACTCACTAGGGCAAAACGCAAGGGAATGGGAGGGGGAGCAGCAGAAGGGAATAGGAGGAGGATTGCAGGAGGGGAGTTATTCACAGTTTGTCCATTTTGATGATGGTTCTGCGCCCCAAACTCTTGCAAAAAGTGGAGGGGCCACTGTACAAAGCAATTACAAGATCGTAAGTCTAGCTTACATCATTACTGCCTAACAGTCTGCCAGCTAGTATGTATACATAGATGTGTATGATTCTACCTCTTAACATAAGTATAGCTCTTTAAATTACACCAAAATATCATAAGTCAGTTCTTTGCAGATTGGTAAACAGAGTGGGTGAATTTTTGTTCTCTACTTGTTTCTCAGGATTTCCTTTTTAAATAAAAGATTGAATACATGGTCTGTTGGACTACAGCAGACATGTTGATCTGACACCACAAATCCCACAGTGTCAAATTCTGTTCTTCCCATATTTACCGTATTTGCCAGCGTTTAAGATGCACCCGTGTATAAGATGCACACCATTTATATATATACTGGCAAATACTATTTGCCAGCATATAAGACACACTGATATATAAGACACACCCCATTTTCAAACAGTATTTTTCAAGGAAGAAAGTGAGTCTTATATGCTAGCAAGTAGTCGTTATCCATTTAGAATTAAAACATTAGTCAAGATCAGCTCAAGAAGTACCTGTTCAAAAATGGAAAATTTATCATCATCTGTGCACTTTAGGGATTATCACAAACATAATTAAGATACTTTGTACCTTTAAAAGCTAGAAAGGAAAGGGAAATGGCATGGTTTTGTGCAACTTTCCCTCAGAAACATATGCATTTTCCAATAGCTAGTAAGTGTATGTACCTTATGAGTACAAGAATATTTAAATCCCCATCCCACATGAACCCATAGGTCTGCATGGTCATGCCAGGGCATTTCCCCTACTAGGCTGGGTTTTCCCCCACAAAATCTGGGAGGCTGACATTGAAAATTACTAAAGTAATTGTTGTACCCTCATGTGGCTCTGACCAGCCAGGTGGAATATACTAATATATGAATACACCAGTATGAAGTGGATTTAGTTGATTTAACTGCTTATTTCAAAAAATGACAGAAAATTTCTTTCCTATATTCTAAAGGTATCTTACTTCATCCAAGGTACACCTTCTTTCGCTGCAAATATTTCTAGCCTATTGAAATCAACTGAAGATACAGCTTTCCTATATATTCAATTGTTAGAATTTGAGAGCAAAAAGATTAAATGCTTTTAAGGCCACCTTGAATCCCACTTTGGGAGGAAGATGAGACATAAAGTGATTGGTTTAATTAATACTGTTTGAGACACTTGAAAATGACTAATGGTCATTGTATATTTTATGAATAAATGGTCAAGCACATTAATGTTGTAAATGATCTACCACCTAGTTTATTATCAAATATCATTAAACTGTCATAGCATAAAGTGCTGGATCATCTAAGTTTCCACTCAACGCTTGATCTCTAAAGTGTCATTCTTCTGGATTTCTCAGAATGCTTATCAATGCAATATGTATTTTTTTCATATAGTGAAAAAGTACGGTTTTTCTAAAAAGTCCCTTGGATGTAACTGGAAATTTTTGTAAAGAATTTGCACCCCTCTGCTGTTTATTTTAACTGACACTCATATGTACATAAGAACAGAATACGGTCTGGTCTGAGGACTGCATACATTTTGTGATTTTGGAATTGCATTGCCCATACTTGGCATCTTCTGTTGGGTACAAGTTTTGGTAGCGAAAAGTGGTCAACTTAAAAATAAATGTTTTTGGCCTGCATTATTATAAAGATATTGCACGAAAACAATAGCTGATAAAATAAGGTACTTGGCATACAGGAACTGGAACAGGATTTCTGGAGAACTATCTGCACTCCTCTGAACCTGCCTGGGCCCCAAGACTGGCCTAACTCATTTGCCCACTGGTAAAACCTATTAGGTGGTAAGCACAAGAGGTAAGGAATGCCCTACTGAATGTGTGGGCATGGATTTCTTCCTTCTTAAAAACTGTTTGTGTCAAATTAATTTTAAAAAATCTAATTCACAAAGCAATATGCAATCACAAATTAAAAAACACAAGAAGAGAAAAAAAAGGGGGGAACAGACATACAACTAATACACAGTAGGGCTCAGACACCCCTTGATGAAATTGATTGATGACAAAATTGTTCCCACAACCCCTGCAGAATTGAGGGGAATCTTTAAGCAAAATATTTTTTAAAATTTACCATCAAAAATGATGTCAGGAACAGGGGCCCTCTCAAGAATGGTGGGCAGTGTCTCCAGCCTCTAGACTAGGATAGCTGCTTTTTATTAAAAAATGCTATTTTTACTGTCATGCTGGTTTGGTTATTATAAACGTTTTAATTCATTGTTTATGAATGAAAGGGAGCAAGAAACAATGGGGATATTGTGGTGGGGGTTTACTACAGATCTCCAACCCAGGCTGAGGACTTTGATGAAGCCTTCTTCAACCAAATGACTGCACGTTCAAAAAGGAGAGATACAGTAATAATAGGAGATTTCAATTACCCAGATATATGTTGGCAGTCAAACTCTGCCAAGACAGTGAGGTCCAGCAAGTTTCTTGCTTGTCTTGCAGACAATTTCATAGTCCAGAAGGTAGAAGAGGCTACAAGGGGATCAAATATTCTAGATCTGAGCCTGACCAACAGGGATGACCTTGTTAATGAGGTAGAAGTGATTGGATCTTTAGGGGGGAGTGACCATGCCCTATTGGAATTTGGCATTCAGTGGGAAGGAGAAGATAAGTGTAGCCAGACACTCATCTTAGATTTTTAAAAAGCGGACTTCTGTAAACTTAGGGAGCTGCTGGCTGGAATTCCATGGTCAAGAATAGTGAAAGGGAAAGGAGTTCAGGAGGCATGAGAGTTCCTTAAAAGGGTGATACTGAAGGCACAGTCTAAAACTATGCCAATAAGGAGGAAAAATGGAAGGCATCTGAAGAAACCAGAATGGTTGACTAAAGAACTCTCAGCTGAGCTAAGTGTTAAGAGAAACACGTACAGGAAATGGAAGAAGGGGGAAACCACCAAAGAAGAATTTAAGCAAGTAGCCAGGAGATGTAGGGACGTCAGAAAGGCTAAACGCACAGAATGAACTTAGGCTGGCCAGAGACATTAAAAACAATAAAAAGGGCTTTTTTAAATATGTCCGCAGCAAAAGGAGAAAGAAATAGAAGATAGGTTCGCTGCGCAGAGAAGATGGCGAATTACTAACAGGGGGAAGAGAAAAGGCAGAACTACTTAACACCTTCCTTGCCTCAGTTTTTTTCCAGAAGGATACAAGCACTCAACCTGGCAGTTGGGGAGCAGGTGAGGAAGCAGGGGAAATGAGGCACATAATAGATAGAGAGGTGGTACAGGAATATCTGGCCACACTGGATGAATTCAAGTCTCCAGGGCCAGATGAATTGCATCCTAGGATATTAAAAGAACTGGCAGAGGTCATTTCAGAACCGCTTGCTATAATCTTTGAGAAATCTTGGAGGACAGGAGAAGTTCCAGCAGACTGGAAGAGGGCAAACGTTGTCCCCATCTTCAAGAAGCGAAGAAAAGAGGACCCAAATAATTATCGCCCTGTCAGCCTGACATCAGTACCCGGAAAGATCCTGGAGCAGATCATTAAGCAGTCAGTTTCTAATCACTTAGAAAGCAACGCAGTAATCACGAGAAGTCAACATGGATTTCTCAAAAATAAGTCATGCCAGACTAATCTTATCTCTTTTTATGATAAAGTTACTAACTTGATAGATGAAGGGAATGCTGTGGATGTAGCATACCTCGATTTCGGTAAGGCCTTTGACAAAGTTCCCCATGACATTCTTGCAAAGAAACTAGTAAAATACAGGCTGGACAGGGCTACTGTTAGTTGGATTTGTAATTGGTTAACCGACCGAACCCAAAGAGTGATCACGAATGGCTGCTTTTCATCCTGGAGAGAGGTGACTAGCGGGGTGCCACAGGGTTCTGTCCTGGGCCCAGTGCTGTTCAATATTTTTACCAACGATTTGGATGAAGGAATAGAGGGCACGCTCATCAAATTTGCAGATGACACCAAATTGGGAGGGGTTGCTAATACTCCAGAGGACAGGATCAAAATTCAAAATGACCTGGATAGATTGGAGAGCTGGGCCAAGGCTAACAAAATGAAATTCAACAGAGAGAAGTGTAAGGTCCTACACTTAGTTAGAAAAAATGGAATACAGAAATATAGGGTGGGGGACACGTGGCTGGATAGCAGTACGTGTGAAAGGGATCTCGGAGTCTTCATAGACCACAAGCTGAACATGAGTCAGCAGTGTGATGCGGCAGCCAAGAAAGCCAGTGCAATTCTTGGCTGTATCAATAGTAGTATGGTGTCTAGATTGAGGGAGGTACTGGCACCACTCTACTCTGGTTTGGTTAGACCTCATCTTGAATACTGTGTCCAGTTGTGGGCACCCCAATTCAAGGAGGACATGGTCAAGCTGGAGCAAGTCCAGAGAAGGGCGACCAAAATGGTGAGAGGCCTGGAAGACATGCCCTATGAGGATAGACTTAGAGAGCTGGGTATGTTTAGTCTGCAGAAGAGAAGGTTAAGAGGGGACATGATAGCCATGTTTAAATATTTGAAGGGATGCCATGTAGAGGAAGGAGAGGGCTAGTTTTCTGCTGCTCCAGAGACCAAGACAAGGAGCAATGGATTCAAGCTGCAGGAAAGGGGATTCCACCTGAACCTCAGGAAGAACTTCCTGAGGGTCAGGGCTGTCTCGCAGTGAAACATGCTGCCTCGTAGTGTGGTGGAGTCTCCTTCCTTGGAGGCTTTTAAGCAGAGGCTAGATGGCCATCTATCAGGAGTGCTTTGAGGGTGTTCCTGCATGGCAGGGGCTTGGACTGGATGGCCCGTGTGGTGTCTTCCAGCTCTACATTTCTATGATTCTATGTATTAAGAAAAATTCCTTGAGGAAACTTTGCTTTGGAAAAAAACAGAAAAATTTAAATAGCCTTTGGTGTCCTGCTTACTTATGGCTAGCAGAGCTATGTGAAAGTATACACAGTACACTTACAGAGTACTGTATTCTGCAAAGCACTCCAATGTGAAAGCCTCCCTGGCAAGAAACCAAATGAATGAGAAAGAGATAATTTCCTGCCTCTGTGGCCCAAAAGCAACACTAGTGCCCTCACTGTGGATTTGGCATTGTTTAGGAACTACCTTGAGAGCATGTCTGTTGACTGGGCACACTCTGTGGCCAAGGCCTGCTGTGCCAGTTTTATTGTGTTCCTGTGTTGCTGCAATGTTTCTGCGGGAATTAGAAGCAAGCATACAAGGCCAGTTCTCTGCCCAGGACAACCACAACCTCCTACAGAACTGCAACCTGTATGTAAATTTGCATTTCTATTAAGTCTTAAAAATCAGTTTTTCTAAGTAAAGAAATTCGATTTATACTGGCACAGATTTTTTTAAAAAATATACAGCAGTACAGATAAGACATTTCCAGCAAAAATAAATACGTAATACATTTGCATTGTTCCATCATTATTGTGGTATAATCTGCATTCTAATTTTCCTATTACATCTGACAGGCCTGCTCAGAGTATCTTCTATTTTTATTCCACTGTGAGAATGTAAAAAGCAAGAGAAAATAACATGATAGGCACTAAAAATGTTGAGAAAAATGCACTTCAGTTCCTAGTCAGCGATTCTAAATACTCATGTACTACTGCTGAGCTCATTGTTAGCATAGAAGCCAAAATGTTACAGATGCTAAATTAAAGAATTGTGATGTCATTTAATCCAAAATAAAATTAAAAATTAATAGTTGTTTACTCTGTGCTTAATACTGTTTTCATAATGAGCCAGGTTAGGCACTTGATCACAACAATGCACATTCTTGTTTTAAAGAATGGAGAAGGTAGGAATAAGAGTTGTGCTAAGTGAAAATCAGTTTAAGACTGTAAGAAGTGCTTAAGCTTTGCATCTCAGAACACAAAACCCATGTTAGATTGTTGGTTTAAAATTGTATTTTTGAACTTCCACAAAAATCAGTACAAAACTATTTAAATCTTAAAAGTTCCACTTGATATCAGCACAAACTGTCCCCAAGGAGAGAGGATTTTTAACTGCAGTTTCCTTTCAGGTGCTCTTCTATCACTCAGTCTTGTAACATTTTTTGGCATGTGCCATAGTCTTGTAGTTTTCTCATGGTCCATTCTTCCTTTTCTCCACAGAAAGGTTCCATTTAGATTAAGGATTCATTCAGTGATTATCACCTCAGCGAGACGAACACTTCAGATATGGCCTTTTCTGATACTGTGGGTTTTTATTACACCTTTAAGCCATACTGTGAGAATCATTATAAAGAACAGTGGCAGAAACAAGGTTATCAGAAGTTAACAACTTTAGCTAGTTTTTGTTTTGGTTTCTGCTGTTTTGGATTCTCTAAAATTTCTTGATAATCTGCACTCATTCCTTTGAGCCATCGTCCAACAGTTACTGCACAATCTGTAAAACAAAAGAAAAGTACATTGAAAAATAAGCTCTGTTATATTCAAGACACAAAGCGTGAATGCTGAAAAAGAAACTATGCTATGAAATCCAGCAATTAAAGCTAGTCTCATTCTGTATTTATTATATTTTTATCTTCTTCATTTTTATTCCTGTAAACCCACCAAGTTATGAATTGGGCTTTTATAAACAGCACTGATCTAATACAGCATAACTATTAATACCTGCTCTTTATATATCATATACCAAACCTTCAGTTGCTATTTACCAAACAAAAGTTAGCACCAAAATACTAAGACAAGACTACTCTAATACTATGTACAGTCCAATCTTCCTATTTATACAGCATTTATTCTTAAGTCTTTAAAAACTGTCTTTGGCTCATTTATGTGGGTCACCTGCAAAATACATCTTTTTGAAATGTTCTAGAGCTCAGCAATAATTTTGATGGTAGCCGTGCTCTTCATCCAGTGTACGTGCCTGTGGCATCCATCCAGTTCATTTCCCTGCTTCCCCCAGAATGAGCAATCCCCTTTATAGCTTATTATGCTACCTTAAAAACCTGTTCTGAAGGTCTAGAAAACCCTCTGGAGCAGCTTTTTGGTATACAGGGAGGGAGAGAAAAACCATTTTGATTCTTCTGTCATTGGATACTGAAGTACACTAATAAATCCAGACCTCAGGCACTGAGATAAGCACTGAGTGGCTAGTAAATTCCAAGGGAGTATTCCCATGAAAATTCTAGTATTTCTAGCCAAAAAGACAACAAAAAAAGGTAGAATCATAGGATCACAGAGTTGGAATAGATCACAACCGCCACAAACTCGCTGCCATGCAGGAGCACACACTCAAAGCACCCCCACCAAAGAGAAGATATCCCTTCCCCACCAAAGAGAAGATATCCCTTCCACAATATCAGAAATCAAACAGAAATTCAAGCCAAGAGTAGAGATGGTACATGATGAACAAGAGAATAGATTATATGACCAGGATAAAATAAAAAAGATGGAAACAATATACTGAGAAACTATAAAAGCAAAAAGATGACAGATTCCTTTGAAGAAAAATCTTTTGACCATTAACCAACAATCTCAGAAAGTAAATGGAAGAACCCCTCAAAGTACTTAGAAGAAATAAATCACTAGGAACAGACAGCGCACCAATAGAGCTGTTTCAAGGTACAGAGACAGGATCCACAAATATTAAATTCTGCAAATAAATATGGAAAACAATGGCCCACAGACTGGAAATGTTCCCGTTCCTAAGAAATGGGACACCAGGGACTGCAGTAGCTGCCAGACTGCTGCACTAAGCTCCCATGCAAGAAAAGTGATGTTCAGTATTTTACAAGACAGATCTTTATATGGAAAAACAAATGCCAGGCCTCCTAGCTGGGTACAGAGAAGGAAGAGGCACCAGAAATCATATTGCAAATGAACATTGGATAATGGAATGCCCCACAGAATATCAGAAGAAAACCACCCTATTCTTTATAGACTATAGCACAACTTTTGGCTATGTAGATCATAAGAAATTTAAGGTTTGCTCTAAAATATCTGACTGTCATGATGCATAATCCATATCTGGACAAGAGGCCACTGTAAGGACAGAATATGGAGAAACAGTATGATTTCCCAACATATCATGTGGAAAGTGGGATTAGACTTGGAGGAAGAACACCTGATAATTAGAGGAAGTAACATCAACAATGCAAGATACGCAAATGACACCATATTATTATCAGTAAATAGCAAACACTTCGAAGGGCTACTGATGAAAGTTAAGAAAGTAAATATTAAGAAAACAAAAATAACAATAATGTAATTTTGAAGTAGATGACGATGACATCAGAATAAATTTTTTTTGTACTTTGGCTCAATAATTACTCAGACTATGATAATAAATATGAATAAATTACTATGAAAGTGGCAATCTGCAAAAAAGCGGTAATATCAAATTGTGTTAGTTTCAGTCTCCAGTTGCTATGTGCAACAGTGTTATGTACTCAGGCACAGACTTAATTTCACATGCTCAGTTAATGGCTTATTCAAAGACCTAGTGTTATTCAAAAACACACAGCACATACATAAGGTGAAAAATTATGACTGCTGAGTTCAGTTTATAGCTACATGTAGCAGCCAACATCCATTGATTATAGAATGGTTCAAGTGCATTTAGCTATGCCCTCTGAGAAAATTAGGATTCCCACCTGATGTTTGATTCTCTGGACAGTCTTTTTTGAAGTGCTCCACAGACCCACAAATCTTGCAACAACCTCCTGTAGAAGATTAAAATAAAAGTACATATATTTTACAGTAATGCATTAATTACAGTCATGCACACCTAATGTCATGTTATAAACAAAACATCGATGCAAAAAAATAGTAAGTGTTCTTGACTTCTTTTTGTACCTTCAAATCAATATTTCAAGGCTGAAACAAATTCCAGAATATATAAGGCCCTTTCCTGTTTTGCTTTAAACTGAACAGATTTATTGTAGTAAAAGTTTTCATAGGTTAGAGTCCACTTTATCGCATACATGACATGTTGTGTACACAGGAGGGAAAAATGGGTCCAAATGACAATGAAATGAAAAATATTTAAATATCCTTTTGCACGAAAATTCATCACATCTCAAGGTCTTGAAAGAACATGGTTTCAGATACTCCAATTATGTAGTAAATAGTGTGGCAGTCAGTACTACATGATGGAGAGGGGGCAATAAAAAGCAAATACACACTCAGATATATAAGACATTTTCTGAATCAAGGTCAATATGGTCAACTGGCAAAAAGACTAAATGAACACTGCAGTCCAGAATTCCTAGAAGATTTGTTAATAGTCCATATAAATATTCTGAGAAGTTACTATAGCCCCACTGCAATTTCAGGAAGAATTGATTTTATATTAAGATACAGTAGTGAAAGGAGTGGGAAAATACCAGAAGAGAGAGAAGCTTTCAAAAGTGGCAGGAAGTGTACTACACGCTCCTTTATAATCTGTCTCTTTTAATGCAAGTTCTTCAAAAAGAAAGCAAAGTGTTTTCAAGTGCATCTTGACTTTATTTTGAAAAAAATGACAGAATCTGAAATAATAAATTACGCTTACCTTCCGCATAGAGTCCTTTAGGATTATCAGGACATGACCGTGAGAGATGTCCCATTTCACCACAAATAAAGCATTTTGCATATGGAAATTCTCCTGAAAATATTTAGCAATGTTCATATTAGGATGTAAATAGTCATCCTAAAATTACATTAAACACTATATTGAACAAGGCTTACTGTTATCTGGGATCTTAGTCTTTTAATATATAGATATCACTGAAAAATATTTAGAGAGGCAGAGACTTCTAACAAGCACTTCATACAGAGTGTCTTAATTATTACACATACCAAGAGCTGGGTCTACTTTTACTTTGCATTTGTTGATTTCATGTTCTGTAGAGCCACAGCGGTAACAAATTCCAGTTCCCATATCCTGGCTTTCAAGTACAGCTGGGCAATCTGCAACTCCATGTCCTGGCTTTCTGCAGTGGAAGCACACCTTTAAAAACACAAAATGAAAAACAAGGTGAGCAAGAGAACACCAGCTCACCACTATCTTTTTTTCCAACAGCCATTTTTCAAAATAATCTTACCTTCAAAGTAGAGCTGCCAGCTGAAAACAACACAAGCTCCACCTGCCAAAATGCCCTCTTATGCAAAACAGTTTAAGGCACTAGAGTCCTGTTTCCACCTGGCAACACAACTCAAACAATGAAGACTGAAAATAGGAACGACACCACAAATTTAGAGCAGAGGTAGCCAAAGTATAGCCCTGGGGCTGTATGTAGCATCCCAATGATGCTTCTGTGACTCTTGACAATTCCAAATTCCCAGACTGAACCTTTTTCTTGACAAAAAAAATAAAAAAGCAAGCTGCTGCTCCTGGAAACCTGCAGGTGCGGTAATTTATCGTCCAAATTGGTTGCAAGCCTTCCTGTCATGATTAATATTTTAAAAATACCAGAAGTGGATATGTGGTTACTTGGGGGGTTTGTTTTATTTTCAGTAGTTCATGCAGCCCCTGGAGAGTCTCAGGACATAAAAATTGTCCCTGGACTTGCCACAGTTACCCACCTCTGATTCAGATCATAGTATCAGTGTTTTGAGAACTAGATAGTATGTGGTTTGAGTGTTTTGACTAGAACCCTGGAAATCAGGGTTCGATTCCCACTCAGCCATGGAAACTCAGCCATCGCTGACCTTGGGTGCGTCACATACTCTCGGCCCTAGAAAACGCCATGATAGGTTCACCTTATGGTTCACCTTATGGTCACCACAAGTCAAAAATGTGCAGCATCTGTTTCACTGCCAAACTAGACAGCAGATTAAATGTGTCTTCACATTTAACATGCATAATTTTTTAGTAACTCAGATTACATCAGCTGGGTATGCTGATAATGAATAAGATGGGGGTACAGAATTCCTTCCACTCCTGCTACAATTCTAAAGGAAATCCCACCTCTAAAGTGGTATTTGCACTGCAAGGATATTCCCACTTCAGCAAATACCAACTTATAGTTACCTTACTGGGCATAAAGTTATTCTTGAAAAAGAAATATATTGAATAGGACCTCGTGTATGGATTAATCTCCAACAAAGTGTTTTACATTGAAACTGGTTGTTTATATTACCTGTATTCCCATACAGGCAATATAAACAACCTGACTAAGTGCAGCTGAGAGAATCAAGTAATTTGCCATGATCAGTCTCATATGCTTTGTGAAATTGGAAAGTAAATAGTGCTTCAAATCCTAAGAAGGCTACTAGTGTTAGCATAACAAAACTATAGGTGCCAGCTCTCTGTGTAAACAGAACCTGATTTGAAGACTGACTTGAAGCTAGAAAGAGTAAGAATTTTGTATCCCTTCCAACTGCAAACCAATAGTGTGTGGCTTGGTCTGCTTATGAGAAATTGTGAACTATTTGTCCCTACAGTTGTCTGGCTGCAGCCTGGCCTACATACACTGACTCTGCATTTATATTTGTTGGAATGTACTCAACAAATGAAAGTGCCAAAAACTGTTAGAACAGTGCTATGTTCAAAAAAGGATAAGATGTACTGGATGTATAGAAGATGGCAGCCTGGAAGTACAACCTCAGCCATGAACGCAGTAACACATGCACAACAGTATATAGTGGCAAAAAGCAAGCCTGTTCATTATCTTCTATGTAATAGCATATTTTTACACTTTGATAGTGTGCAAAGTTATCCCAGCTGAATAACATTATTCCGATCTTGGGTTAAGGGAGACTGGTGGCAAAGCAACCTGATTTAAATGAAGAGTCACACTGATACTTCTTAAACAATGGTACAAATCAAACTGCTGAAGCATGCTAATTTCTAACTAACAGCAATCATAATGTAGAAGAAAAAATTCATTGCAGAAAGCTGCAGCTTCCCTAATCCTATCAGCACGTGCTGGCTGGAGGAAGGAAAGTTTATCCTTTCCTGTCCCTCAATGCCAGTGAGAGAGAACTGGGCTTTCAGAATGTTTCCAGCTCTGCTTCAAGGATGCCTGCAGGTGTCTAGGAATTACAGATCCTTGGTTGATCCCAACATACTCCCAAACTGCCCTATTTGAGTTTCTCTTCTGCTATGACTCTTGGCGCACCTTCACCACCAAGACCCATAAAACTGCACCCTAAACAGGACATTACCTACATCAACCTTCCCACTTGGGTACCTGTGAATGGGTTGGACTACAGCTCCTATCATCACCAGCCAGTAGACAAGCCGATGGGGATGACAACATTTGTGGTCCAACACCTCTGGGTGCTGGTCTGTATCAATTAAATTTTTTAAAAAATTATTTACAGGTTCATTTCTTTAAAAAAAAATTAAAAGTCAAAGATTTTTATCCACAATTTCTCACATGCATGTAGATTAAATGTTTAAGTGAAAAAATGAATAGTGAAACAGCTACAAAACAGCATCTTACCATGGCATTCTTTTTCATTTCTTGCCTTTTGACTCTCCTCCCTTCTCGACGCTTGTCTTTTTTCAAGGCTGTTCTTATCTCTTCCTTTATTTCATGGCCATTGATCACCTGTCCATTATGTAACACTTGTGAGTTCTGTTTTAAATATTCCATAAAGCCATTGACATCTTCATTCAAATAGTCTTTTTTCTTCTTATTTTTCTTCTTTCCCTGGGTACTCTTTAAAGAAAGTTTGTTACCGAAGTTCTGCTGTTTATCTTTTGTTGTATTTCCAGCAGCATCGCTTTTCATATCTTCCCATGGTGTTGCATCCAGAGCCTTCTTATTGTGGGTGACATTTGATCGAGCCCATCTGGTCATGACTTGCGCAAATTTTCCTACAACGACAGGTTATTACCATTTGCAGGTTCAACACTCACTAATATGGTGGGTAGTAAAAACATGAGGGAGTCATGATACTGTTCAGACAACTTCAGCAAACGTTGTGCTATTACCCTAGGTTAAATCACTGCTTCTCTGTACTCATAATGTTCCGAATTTTCTCTGCCCTACACCAAAGTTTTTGATTTTTTTGACCTCCGTTGGTGCATTTTCCTCAAAACGTTCAGAGCACTAAGGCAATTTTATAACAGGAAGTAACAGTCCCTACCTTATGCCCCCCCATCCCAGACATGTCTCACTTTTTCAAGTTAATCAGCAATTGTCTAGATAATAACTAATTAGCCTAAGAGCCCTTACTTTTCAGCTAATAAGTGAGCCAACGTATAAGATTTTGACAGTGCAGCCTAAAATTGTACCCTCGGCTTTTAAAAAGGCTGCAGAGGCTCGGGATTTCTTGCATTATTGTTCAAATTATCCTGCTCCTACTGGTTTTCTATCTCATGGTGCTTTCATTCTAATTATTTAATCCAAACTGAAGAGGCGCTTTAGGCTTGCTCCAGCATGACTCCTCAGATAGCTGAACAACATTCCAAAAAAACCCAAATACAGTTTTTAAAAAACCCTACCTGTTAAGGAGGAAGATTACTGGTCCTTAAGACAGCCTCCTTAGTTCTCTTGTCTCTTTTTCTGGCATGCAAATGAAGCACTCTGAATACCAGACTACATGCAGTAACTACAGAGAGGAACTATTAGGCTAAATATTCTTTTTATTGATGATATCTGGGCTCTGAAAGGAGATGCCAATTTTAAATATCTTCCAAAACATTTAACAGGTTCTGATAGGAATCAAAGGAGAAAAACAAAATGTCAATGTAGAAACAAAACTAAAGTAAATAGTAAAGAGAATGGGTTGTGCTCTAATCCAAGTCTTGTATTGAGTGAAACATTAAAAAGCATTCTTCCTATTCACACTCTAATGCCAAAGTAAGTCCCTTCTCATCTTAGAATGTCAGCAATCAGCACCCAATTAAGAATGGCCTAAAACAGTAAAACAATGCTGGTTGTTCAGGCTGAGGCTGGTGTACCAGCAGCCAGGAGTTTAGTTCACAGCCATTAAACCCATATTGCAGACTGGGTCAGGTTGAGGCCAAGCGTACAATCGCTGTGCAAATATCTGTATAGCTTAATGCCAATCTAAATACTGTGGTCAGCAGTCTGAAATTAACTTGTGATTTCCATATGCATAAGATGTTCGAGTTTCAATAAGCATCAGTACCCTCAAAGTCTCACCACCAAGCCCATTCTTCGCCCAAATACATTGCTTGGTTAAATGCAAAAGGCTTAGGGATACAGCCCTGTCACACTATAAACGGCGTAAGAACTTCTTCCACTACGACCACCACTCTATTTCTCTCTCACGCACGTGGGATAACGTTTGAATTTGACAGAACAGGGACTCCTCTCCTGCAGGCACCTCTGGTCGTTAATGACGACGCCCGCCTCGCAAACCCACCAACTGATTTAATTTCTAGGGGCAAGTACTGCTCTGGCGCCCGCAAGGAAGATGGGGGCGGGAAGGGAAAAGAAGCCCTGTAACGCGGCCACAAACAATTTCTGGGTGAGGCTCTCGCTGTTTCGTATCTACCGTGTTTCTTCTTCTGGGAAATAGGCCGCCGCCGCCGCCGCCGCCGCCGCCGCCGCCCCTCCCCTCTGGCGCCAACCACGGCCCAGCGTCCCGCTCGCCTTTCCTTGCCACCGAAATCAAAATCCTCGGCCGCCGAGACTGTACGCCCGCCGAGCCCTGCCGCTGAATGCGGCCCACGCCCGGCAGAATGGAAGCGGAAATAGTAGCCCCGCTTCCGCTCTCTGAGTACGGTTACCAGAGCGTCGACTAACAGACGTTCTGGCATTAGTAAAGACAGAACTCTGTGATCGGGCTTCTTAGTTTAAAAAGAACGATGAGGACTTTCCGCACTAGACTGTTACAGCGTCATTATTCCACTTTCAACCTCCTATGGGATCCTGGGGTTTGCAGTTTCGGGAGGGGCCGCTCGGCCCCTCCCGAAACTGCAAACCCAGGATCCCTAGGAGGTTGACAGTGGAATGATAGCGCTATAACAGTCTAGTGCGGAAATGGCTTTTTTCTCTGCTTCAAAAGAATAGAAGCGGATTCAGCAGAAGTACATATAGGCTCTCAGTGGTTTGGGTTGGAGGCAGCTAAGGAACAACAGTGATCCTTCATAGAGGCTTAGTTTATGAGTTTGCTGAACCTGAGGGCGAAGCAAAGTGAAAACTAGGAAGCTATTTGTTGATTGAATTCTTACAATGATATACCACAATATACTTTCAGATAAGATTGTCAGAGTGAAAACTGGAGAGGGCTCTTGTAAATGACATGGTTGTGTCGAAGAGGAAATCTCAACAGACGCTGCTGGTTGCCTCGCTGCATGAAAAGCAACACCCGCTGAACTCCCTGCTTCTACGCAACCATTAGAAGTGCAGGAGCCCTCTCTAGTTTTCAGTCTGGCAACCCTGCTTTCAGGTCTGCTAGCAATAAACAGGTGTAACATTTAAACTAAGAAAAGTCATTTTGTTAGACTCTGGAGCTTGAAGAAGCTGTGCCCACAAGGACAGTTCCTATGTCGTCTCTGCTGAGCGGATCTGTCCTCCCAAGGCCCTTTCTACACGTTCGGTGCAATTTGCGCTGCAACGTTTCCAGCTGTTTTTTTGTTTTTTTTGGTCTGTGCTACCACGGACATATTGTACAACGGTCTATTGCCATTTCCACATGTTCCGTGGAATTCGCGCAGCGGATGTGATTGACAGCTCTTTTTTTTTAAATGGCCCCGTGCGTCATGACGTGCGTGCTCACATCATGCCCCGCAGTTCCTCCCACAATGACTCCCTCCTCCCATTCCTCCTGCTAGCTGTAAAATAAAACGTGTCAATTTTTTATTTTCACGCCCTATCTCGGGGGAATGGTTTTCCGCGCCATAGCTGGGTGGAGTGCAGTTTTTCTCCCTATCTCTGGTGGGTTCTCGCGTCCGTTTTCTGCTTTTATCTTTCCCTGTGAGCGATGGAAGAAGAGGTGTTTCCTGAAGTTGAACGACCCATTTTAGCTGTATTCTGGCTTCTTGGAGTTGTGCTGGCTGAACTGGAACATCTATGGGCTTAAGACCGTGTGAGGATGCGCCGGTGATTGGCCTTTTATTGGTAATGCTGCGGAGGATTTAAGCTTTTCTGTGCCGCTGCTTCGAGGCTTCTCACGGCACGTTCCAACTGCTGAAGCTGTCCACCCCCACAGCCCGCCCTCCGATTACATCATGCACGAATCAGCACGGTATGAGGGGAAAAAACCCACCTTTTCCCCATTTTTCAAAAAGCCCGCGCGCTGACTGTTGGCGACTTAACCGGGCAGATTAAGGTGTGGAGCTTGCCAAATATGTACAAGCTAGCGCACTCGAACGTGTGGGCGATGTCCGTCAGAGCTCGCGCTGCCCCATTTTATTTCTCCGGTGTGGAAAAGGCCCAAGAGGCAGAAATTCAGTGGAGTCTTTCCCACAGTGGGAATGATAACAGGAGAAGTTTTACGAGTGTGTCATGCAGATGTTATACCGAAAGGAGTTCTGACACAATAAATTTGAAATATGGGGAACCAAGCCAGACTATAGAAAAGGTGGTTCTTATGCTCTAGTTGAGCCTGAAATCCTTTGCAAGGTGATGGTAGTTGTTGTTGTTGTTGTTGTTATTTGTTACCCACCTCTCCTCAAGATGTGAGGCAGGGTATGACATAAAGACAATGTATGGTTACAATAAACTAAAACACCAAACCATTTAAAATACAAATATGCCATAATTAAAATACATCATAGTTAAAAGTACAACTAAAAGTACAAGTGCAATTAAAAGTACAATTAAAAGTATAATTACTTTTAAAAGTATAAAAGTTGTGTGCCTTCAAGCTGCCTCTGACTTATGGCAACCCTATGGCAACCCTATCCTGGGGATTTCTTGGCAAGATTTGTCCAGTGAGGGGTTGCCCTTACCTTCCTCTGAGGCTGAGAGAGTGTGGCTTGCCCAAAGTCAGTTTCCATGGGCTAAATAAGGATTCAAACCCTGGTCTCCAGAGCCAAAGTCTAATGCGCAAAATTACTACACCAGTTGGCTCTGCTCTGCGTGTTTAGTTGTTTATGGGTATTCTTTCCCCCTGTTTTTGTAAGCAGCCACTTGGTTTTTCATCCCACTGTATAGGCAGAATAAGTAAGTTTAAAGGCTAATAATAATTTGAATGTAGGAGCACTTACAGCAGTAACTTCTGTGGTCCTTCTTTGGTCCTATAATGTAGTCATATGTGTCCACATGTTGTAGAGAATTTGGTCTCTGTCACCAGATGGATTGGTTTTGGAGTCCTTGTTATCACCATGGCCAAAAATCCAGCTGTCTGGTGATATAGAAAGAGTTAATTTGTATTTAGTGGCCTTGTCAGATAATTTTCTTGCATTAGTTTGGTAGCTTGCAGCTGGGAAATGTGATGAAAGCTGAAAAAAGACAGGTGGAGTGAATGTTTCTGTTACTTAACCTGCTTTCACAGTTCCCATCATTATGGCTCATACTGGCACACTTTGATTTTCTTTTTTGCTTCTGCACTTTATAACCTTAGGAGTCCCTCCTCCTTCAACTTCACCTTGCTAGGTGGTGTACCTCAGCCCAAAGCTCCTTAGAGCCAGTCGTAGGGAATTAAATTGCTGACCTTGGTTTATCTGTGTAGAATTGTTTAGAGGCCCAGTTTACCATTAGGTGTGAGGGGATGCTAGACCTCATCAACAAAAGAACTGGAATGCTTCCCTGTTGTTTACCATCTGCTGCATCATTTACCGCCAATAAAGCTTCTCTTATAGCAATAACATGTGTGCATGTGTTCAGTACTGAACAGAGTTTTAGGGAGGCTGGGATTAACCCAATTCCAATTTAGAATATATGCACACACACACACACATACATACGCACATACCTATAAATATACATACATACATAAACACACACACACACACACACACACAGCTCAGCTGTGTAGGTAGCACATTCTGGAATACAGAGTGAAGCAGCCATAATCTAGACATGAAGTAAGGACCTATTGCTCATCCAGATGGTTTGGCCTGCAATTCACTGTAGCCACATCTAGCATAAACATTGATAAGGGACAGTGGAAGTTGTAATCCAAATAATCTGTAAGGCCAAAGTTTTTGTCATCCCTGATCTAGACTCTTCTCCCCACAAAGCAACTGGCAGCACTAAGGAAACAAATGCTATTGAGTAGATGGAGGGGGGTGTCCTATGCATGTAGAACATTATCCCATTACATTTGCTGCACATTCCATGGTATTAGTCCTTGTCCTTGTCCTTGTCCTTGTCCTTGCATAAGCCAGGCACTATGACATATAAATGTTGAAAGCTTTAGGTAGAATTGTATGATTTATATTTCTGAAATCTATACAAAGCACGAATGGGCAAAGATGGAGCAGCTCGAAGCAAAACGAAAGAAGTCATCTCTCTAAAACTGGAAGTCAGAAGAAAGGAACAAAACACAGTCAGTTAAGTCCTGACAAAGATATTGCATGACCATGGATTTTTTCTTAGGGGCCAGCGTGGCTTAATTCATTTTATATCTAATAAAACTGACTTTCTTGCTTTCTTTTTTTCCCTCCCCATTCCATTGCCCCTGTGTATTGTGTCCTTTTAGGCTATGATCTTATTTTTACTAATCTGTAAGCCATTCTGGGAGAAGGTTATAGTAGGCAGGGAAGGTTATAACTTTAGGTAGGTAGAGCAGAGTAGGTAGGTAGTGTAGGTTATAACTTTACTAGAATTATTTTAATTTATATGATATGTATGTTACCTTTCTCTCAAAACTGAGATTTGTCATGCCTAAAAACAGATACTGATAAAATGCTTCAGATAATTGTAACATGTATAAACCACAAATCTCTGTTTCCAGATGTGGAAATAGGTTTGTTCTAAGCTGTTCTTGGAAGCTTTATATCTCTTCTCCCATATGAAGGAGATGAGATTTGAAGGTAAGAATCCACAAAAACCTAAAGCTTGCTGCAGAATGTTCTCATAAAAGTAACAGCATGATCATATGCCTGCACAGAACTCATACTGTAAATGTCTGAATATGACTAGTTCATGATTGCCTGACTACCTAAAAGGCATCAGATCCTGTCTGATCTTGGAAGCTAAGTGATGCCAGCTCTGGTTAGTATTTGGATGGAAGATTGCCAATGAATACCAGGTGCTGTTGGCTATATTTTAGAGGAAGGAACTGGCAAAACCACCTTTGAATATTCTTTGCCTAAGAAAACCGTGTGTAATTCATGGGGTCACCCTGAATCATCAGGTGACTTGAAGGCACATACACACATGGTAGTTCAATTGTACACAGGTATACCTCAATTAACAAAGTAGATGTGTTTCTGCTCATTACTTTAACACAAAATTTGGTAACATGAAAAAATACACATAGGTTTCCACACCACCACCACCACCCCAAAAAAGGCAGTCTAACATGTTTAGCAAACATTTTATTCAAAACTAACAATATGCACTTCTGAAATGAAACAACAAAGCTTCTTCTACAATGCTTCCAGGGATAGCCTTTTCTTCCATCAGTTTTCACTTCTTTTTTTTTGTTACCACTTTGTGACCAAACTTACAGGTCTATGTTTTTTCACCATGCTGGGGATAGCTGGTGAGGCATGCTTATCTGCTTTCCCCTTTTCTCTCTTTACTGCTGTCCTTGCATGCTCAATAAGGGATACTGGAAGCAGTGCTGTTTACCTTGTCTGCTGTAAGCAGGCACACATAGCTACAGAAGGATCAGGTAGAGTAGAAACTTTCTCAGTTCAAGCTTTATTATATTGTTTACTGGAAGCACGCAGCAGCAAGCTGGCATCCAAAGTCTGTGCTTTTCCAACCTTTCCTCACCATTCTACCAGTGCCAATGCTGCTAAACAAACAAACAAACACCCCCCCCCCCAGCAAGGCAAGGATGAGAAAGGAAAGGCAGGGAGGGGTACATGTAAAAGGCTTGGTAAAAAGGAGTTACTTTGTCACAGGTTTTATTAATTGTGTACCTATATAGCTGTATACTTACAAGTAATCTCTATTACACTCAGTGCAGTTTGCTACACAGTAAACATCAGCCTGGTTAGTAATTGGATGGGAGACTGCCAGTGAATACCAGCTGCTGTAGGCTATATTTGAGAGGAAGGAACTCATAAACCATCTCTGAGTATCTTGACCAAGAAAACCTAAAGGCACATATACATTGAAATGCTGTCTATGCCAAAATAGTGGCTTAGGGTGGGTTACACTATCTTACATAAGAATAAAATATGTCATGTTAGAAGTGCAGAATGTGATGCTATAATAGACTAGGGAAATGTTTAGGATTATTGATACATTATTGAAATAGATTTTTAAATCAAATTTGCCACTAGAGGGAGTTTGCTCCTGTAGTAATGAGAATCTTATTGTATTGTTCAATCTCTAGAAAGATTTTTTAAAGCGTTATACTTTGATTCTGTGCAGAATTGGATGTATTTAATTTTATTTATGTTTACTCATCACTGTTTTGTTTTTGCTATAGTGTACCACAGATACAAAACATGCAAACACAAATACAGAATAAGTAAAATCAATCAAACAAAAATGTGAAGACAATATAAATCAGTACATACTGGAGGCAAATTTGTCACGCAGAACCATGAACAGTATGACAAGCTTGATCTAGTGCATTCATGTCAAGCCACATCTTAATTAATTAATTAATTAATTGCTTTTTTGAACTTCAGTGGTGTCAGTGGCAGGCCATGTTCTAAGAAATCATACAATGAAAGGATACCACATTTCAGTAAAATTAGCCTTGATTTTCAGTACTTTTGATGATTTTTAAATTATGTGTTAATTAATCAGAAAGTACTAACCCTTATACTCTTGTGGATGGGGTCACCAATTGTGACAGAAGCAGCAGGATCTAGTGGAAGTATATCATCGGATCCTGACCAAGGTGCCCTCTGTAAAAACCGTGTTACATCCATTATTGGTAGCCATTACTGGTAGCTCTGAGCCAGGTAATGGAAAATAGATTATTACTATAGCAATCAGTGATGTATTTAAGTCTTTTACTCCAAGTCTCAAGTCAAGTCTTAAGTCTCTAACTTCAAGCCTCAAGCTGAGGCTCAAGTCCTTGGAAGATACTGTCAAGTCAAGGCTCAAGTCTGGGAGTCAGTTTCTTAAGTGGGGAATAGGATCCTTCTTACTTCCCATTATGAAGCTTCAGAAGCTTTAGAAGGAAGGATCTTTTCCTGCACTCTGGGGTTGAGTCTTGCCTTCTGCTGTTAGGAAAAGTTTCAGAAGGCTCCTCTGATATACAGTGGTGACAGGCTGCCGAGCAGACTTCAACCCTGCCTCAAGCCTGTTGCCTTATTCATTTACTGTTCCTCTCCAAGAAATGACCTGAGCTTGAGACAGATCATCACATGACCAGTAGGCAAAAAGAGATGGAAGCATTTTTCAAAGTTGTAAAGTTTCTGGATGAATGTGTTATGTTACTGAACCAAGGGCAACAAGTCAGTCATTAAAAATATACAAGTCACAAGTCAAGTTAGTGTGTCATTTATTGCCAAGTCAAGTCCGAGTTGAGTCACTGAAGTGATACTTGAGTCTGAGTCAATTGACTTGAATCTACATCACTGAGAGCAGTAATATGCAGTTGTAAGGCCCCGCTTTGGGGGTCCTCGATATCAGTATGGTTTGGATGGGCACCATATCTAATTGGCATCATATTTAATTGGCAACACACTTTAATTGACACTAATATCAAATTCAAGCCTGAGGGGTGACTGAGAGGTCAAACCAAGTAAGGGAAGAAATCTGACTGTAAATGTGAGAAAGACAGGCAGGTCAGCCTAAAACACCCTCTTGGTATAACCTAGGTCAATTATCAGGTAAATCACTGCTGTTCCAGAGAATAATAGAAGCTGGAATTTCCTGGAGAATGCCATTGTGAGAAGCCCACCAGGACACTGATTGACAGATACCCATCCCCTCTACACCTGGATTCCTTCCTCTTTCCTTGTAGCACCCACAGTAGACAGCTATTACGACACCCATCATGTCTTTGTCAATCAAGCACTGAGCCCATCAACATGCAAAAGACCCATTGTCCCCAACAGGTTTCTTTTGTCTTGCATCTGGAACCATCAGTGCCACAGGCCATTTTCAGGGTACAAATACCTCTGATTTTAGGCTTGCAACTCGCAGTCTCTCAAAGGTCTACCCATCGCTCTGTCCATTTGGCTCCTGAATGAGAACTGTCCTTAGGTCCTGCGTAAGACAAAACATATTTCTGGTCTTCACTACTCTTCTGGACTGGTAATTATAAATCTCCCCAAAACCTTCTGCCTCTCTAGCCATAATTTTTTCCTCCCTTTATCATTCAGCAAGCTCTTGTATGAATGTTTGACTGTGTGTGTCTTGTGTGCATGCATGAGTAAATTCCCCTCAATAAAAACACATTTTTAGCCTACTTTTGAATCTTTGGCTGGGTTCTTTTCCTGCATGAGCCCATAAACATTGGCAGAAAGATCTCACTAAGCTACCCCCCTCTCACAAGCTTCCTAAACTTTGAGCTAATTCATTCCCCACTTTTGCAAGAAGGAATTGGCATTGCGAGGTAACCCTTGTGGCATCTATGTTTTGGGGTAATACAGTGACAGTCTAGCTTGGTGGTGAAAAAGCTCAATAAACAAATAAAGGAGAAGGTAAGCTAGATGTCCAGTGTGTTTCTATCGGCAACATTCACCCAGAGGTAAGCCTCACTGAGTTCACTTGGACTTATTCCCAGGCAAGTGACTATGGCATCTGAGGCTTAGTTATCATCCAATTGACTTTTCTGAAATATATTGTGATGCCTCAGTATGATCAGTATGAGGCCCAGTAAATATTCTTTCTTTTTGTGTTGACTGCCTTTTCTGTATGTTCCTGATTCATTTTCAAGTTCAGGAGAGTTTCTGTTCTTTTGTTATTTAATATACATACTAAGAGAAATATAGTCCTCCGTTCTACCTTGATTTCCTTGGGCACAAAATAATGATGATGATGATGATGATGATGATGATGATGATGATGATGATGATGATGTATTTCTTACCTTCCAGTGGCTTGAGGTGTGGAACAACAACAGGTTAAAATATAATACATAATATCAGTTCAAAACACATAAATCAGTTAAAAACATATTACATCAGTTTAAAAGAACATATAAGACCAATACCTATTAAACATATTTTTTAAAAAAATCAGTCCATACTTTAAATATCATCTGGATATGCCTGCTGGAAGAGACTGGTCTTTAATGCTGTTTGAAATTCACACAGCTTACTCAGCAGTCAAATTTCTTCTGGCAGATCATGGGTTGCTGAAGAAAAAGCCCTCTAGGTGACAGTTGCCAATCTATTCCTGGCTGACAGGAATAAATGTCCCGCAGATGATCTTAGTATATTGGGCAGATTATACAGGAGGAAGTGATCCTGCAGGTAACCTGGACCTAATCCATGTAGGGCTTTAAAGGTAATAACCAACATTTTGTACCTTACCCAGAAAATTGGCAGCCAGTGGAGTGATTTTAATATTGAGGAGATATGATCACTCCTAGATGTACCAGTAACCAATTTGTTTGCCATGTTTTGAACTAAATTAATTTTCTGAACTTGGCACAGAGGTAACCCAACATCAAAAATGTTCTACTACTTTGTTTTGTTTTGTTTCTTAGAGGGGAAAGACCCAAGTTATTCTTTTAAAGTGATTTTACTTACCATGAGGTGAATTTATTTTTCTCTTGTATTATGGCATAATGGAAATACCAATAAAATAGTGACAGATATTTTTCAAGATTCATACATAACTGCCAATGTAGACTGAGGGGGGGCACTATTTACCATCTTTGTGTCAAAACTGCAGTTTCCATGCACATAAATCTAAGTTCACTTATTCCTTCTCTTTGTCTGGTTTGATGTTGAATGTGGCTTAAAGGTGAAATTTAATAAACTGGAACATCAGTCACCTTCTGGATGATTTAGACTCACTTTGTTCGCTGTGCATACTAATATCCTTACCTCTTTGCTTAGTTCTGTATAATACAGAAGACGTTCTGTCCTTATTATTGATTGTTTCAGATAATTCCAGTGGAAAATTACTTGGCATGAAAGAGCTAAAATATTTTGGACAGGGGTGCAATGACAATTCAGGAGGTTTGGGGGAACATGACAGCATATGTTTAACCTGATACAAGTCCCTAAAACAATCTACGACAGAACAGCTTCGAAAGCTTTTCTGTCTTACCACTCACAATGACACAGTAGGTGACTGACAGAGAAAGAATCTTCTCAGTACAGCCTCCCCCCAATCTGTGGAATGCCCCTGCCCCATGGAGATCTGCCTAGTAGCCTCGTTACATACTCTGAATTCTCAGACCAAGGTAGTTCTTTTTTGGCACATATATAATACTTAAACTCCAACTTCTATTTTCAGTTTTATTTCTGAATTTTAATATCTTAGGCCAGAATCCTGTATGAGAGATACATGTGTGTAAGTACTTGCAATAATCCCCCACTTCTCCTCCTCCCATTCCCCTGCCTTTTGCGTGGGTACGCATGTCTTCCTTCCATGAACCTGGACAAAAGGCAAGAAAAAGTAAACTCTTTCTTTTGTGACTTAGGTGTATCATAGAGATGAAATCACTTGCAATAATCTTTCAGAACTCTTGGAGAACAGGAGAAGTCCCAGCAGACTGGAGAAGGGCAAATGTCATCCCCATCTTCAAGAAGGGGAAAAAGAGGACCCTAATAATTATCGCCCGGTAAGCTTGACATCAATTCCAGGAAACATCCTAGAGCAGATCATTAAACAGTCAGTTTGTAATTACTTAGAAAGCAATGCTGTAATCACTAAAAGCCAGCATGGATTTCTTAGAAATAAGTCATGCCAGACTAATCTTATCTCTTTTTATGATAGGGTTACAAGCCTGATAGATGAAGGGAATGCTGTAGATGTAGCATATCTTGACCTCAGTAAGGCCTTTGACAAAGTTCTCCATGACATTCTTGCAAAGAAACTAGCAAAATGCAGGCTGGACAGGGCTACTGTTAGGTGGATTTGTAATTGGTTGGCCGACCGCACCCAAAGGGTGATCACCAATGGCTGCTTTTCATCCTGGAGAGAAGTGACTAGTGGGGTGCCTCAGGGTTCTGTCCTGGGCCCAGTGCTACTCAACATCTTCATCAATGATTTGGATGAAGGAGTGGAGGGCATGCTGATCAAATTTGCAGATGATACCAAACTGGAAGGGGTTGCTAACACACCAGAGGATAGGATCAAATTTCAATATGATCTTGACAGATTGGAGAGCTGGGCCAAAGCTAACAAAATGAATTTCAACAGAGAGAAATGTAGGGTCCTGCACTTGGGCAGAAAAAATAAAAGTCACAAGTATAGGATGGGGGACGTATAGCTGGATAGCAGTACATGTGAAAAGGATCTAGGAGTCTTGGTAGATCACAAGCTGAACATGAGTCAGCAGTGTGACGTGGCAGCCAAGAAAGCCAATGCTCTTCTTGGTTGCATCAATAGGAGTATGGTGTCTAGATCGAGGGAGGTAATGGTACCACTGTATTATGCATTGGTTAGGCCTCATTTGGAATACTGTGTCCAGTTCTGGGCACCTCAATTCAAGGAGGATGTCGACAAGCTGGAACATGTCCAGAGGAGGGCGACCAAAATGGTAAAGGATCTGGAAGCCATGCCCTATGAAGAACACTTTAGGGAGCTGGGTATGTTTAGTCTTCAGAAGAGAAGGTTAAGAGGGGACATGATAGCTATGTTTAGATATTTGAAGGGATGTCATGTTGAGGAGGGAACAGGCTTGTTCTCTACCACTCCAGAGACTAGGACAAGGAGCAATGGATTCGAGCTGCAGGAAAGGAGATTCCACCTGAACCTCGGGAAGAACTTCCTGACGGTCAGAGCTGGAATATGCTGCCTCGGAGTGTGGTGGAGTCTCCTTCTTTGGAGGTTTTTAAGCAGAGGCTGGATGGCCATCTGTTGGGAATGCTTTGATGTGTGTTCCTGCATGGCAGGGGGTTGGACTTGATGGCCCCTGGGGTCTCTTCCAACTCTATGATTCTATGATTCTAAGTACCACAGTTACAATTCTACCCAATGAATCCCATCCCAGTCTCCCCATACCTCACTTATGAGGAAGCAGCCACTATAGTTGACCAGGGCCTGTTTTCCTGTTGCTCAGAAAGCAGCTGACTGCCATTTCCACCCCCTCCTAGGAGCAATCTCCAGTGCAATAGGCAGAAGCAGAACCCCACCACAATTCCCACTCATGCCAGAGATAACTCACATGAGGGAATGGGTGGGAACATCAGCCAACTACTTGCCACATGAGAGGGAAACAGACCCTCATTGACTGCAGCAGCTGCTTCTTGGTAAGTGAGGACTGGGAGACTTTCAGGGTCCTTATGTATCGCCTGAACTATGAACTATGTGCAGTTGTGGACCAACCCTTAACAGTGCCCAGGGCAAGGGGACAGGGTGAGCGGAGGTGGGTGTGGTGATTGGTGGGCAGAAGTGGGCAGGGTGAGTGGCAGAAGTGGGCGGGGTGAGCAGCGGCAGGCAGAGAATAGGTGAGTGGAAGTGGATGTGATGAGCGGCAGGCACGGGTGTGGTGAGAGGCAGTGGGCAGGGAGAGGCCGAGTGGAGGTGGGTGTAGCAAGTGGAAGTGGGTGGGCAGAAGTGGGTGGGGTGAACAGCAGTGGCAGGTGGGGAGGGGGTGAGTGGAGATGGGCAGGGCAAGCGAGCGGGCAGAAGTGGGCAAGGTAAGAAGCAGAAAGTGGATGGGGTGAGAGGCGGAAAGTGGACAGGGTGAGCGGTGGCAGGCAGAGGAGTGGCAAGTGGAGGTGGACAAGGCAGGTGGGCAAATGTGGGCAGGACAATCTATGGAAAATGTACAGGGCAAGAGGTGGAAAGTGGACAGGGCGAGTGGTGGTGGGCAGGGAAGGGGTGAGTTGAGGTCAACGGGGAGAGCAGCAGGCAGAAGTGGACAGGGCAAGCGGCAGTGCGGTTGGGGTGAGTGGGGGGGTCAAGCAAAAGGATTCCTCTTTTTTCCACCCCCCCAACATTGGCGCCCAGGACACGTGCCCCACTTGTCCCGCCCTAGATCCACCTCTGGCTATGTGGGGATCATAAATACCACAAAGTTATGAATGCTTAAGTTCAGGTTATGCATTCATAGTTCCTGGCATGGTTCCAGCCACTGTTTTCAAAAAATGAGAGGTGATGTGGCATAAATTCTAAAGCTACTTAGTCATCACAATATAACCTTTTTCCTTAGCACTCTTCTGTCCCATGTTTGGAGCAATAAATATGCTGGTACTCATGAATAGTAACTAATTTTTTTCAACTATTTTTTAGAATTTCATAAGTTGTCATCATAGTGGTAAATTTTAGTGCAAATCACAAGTCACTGGCATTATGTGATGCTAACAGGGTAGTCATTGTAAACCTGTTTGCTTAGAAATTTTGTAAATGCTAAGATTGGATCTGTTTTTGAAAAAATTAACATTGGTAATCTTTATTTCTCTTACTGAAAACACTCTTTTCTGTAGTACATAATTTTACCAGTAGATGGAGGTATATACAAAGGTTATATTGCTACTGAACCCTTCTTTCCTGCCAGAAAGAATTGGCCAGAATTTAAAAATAATTAGGATGCAGTTACTAAAGGCAAGAAAAATCAATGAATGGCATTTAGAAATGGATTTTAATAAGCTGTGAGATAAGAACTCACATATAGTAGTTAGAATACTTGTGAGTTCAAGGCAATAATTGCTTTCCATTCTATATTTTGTCTTATCATTAGCATGAAAACTGTGTGCAGATACAGTACATAATCCAACAGATACTGTCAATACAAGCCTCATTGATATGAATATAGTAAGCTATACAAGCTTTTACATCTAATGGGCCTATAATGCTTACAGACAGTAGTCCGGGAACAGCTCTTTTGATTTAAAAAAACAACAACACTATTTGGCAGTGGTTATTACTAATTACTGAGCCAGCATGGTGTAGTGGTTTGAGTGTTGAACTATGACTCTGGAGACTAGGTTCAAATCCTCACTCAGCCATGGAAACCCACTGGGTGACCTTGGGCAAGTTACAGTCTCTCAGCTTCAGAGGAAGGCAACAGTAAACCCCCTCAGAACAAATCTTGCCAAGAAAATCCTGTGATAAGTTCAGCTTAGAGTCCCCATAAGTTGGAAACAACCTCAAGACACACAACAAACAAAACATTACTGATTCAGGAAAAGTGATTCCATCCAAACGTTAGGAAAAACTTCCTGATGGTGAGAGCAGTTTGACAGTGGAATGTGGTGCCTTGGAGTGTGGTGAAGTCTCCATTGGAGGTTTTTGAACAGAGACTGGATGACCATCTGTTGGGAATGCTTTGACGGTGTATTCCTGCATGACAGGGGGGTTGGACTCAGTGGCCCTTGAGGTTTCTTCCAGCTCTATGATTCTTCAGTTAGTGAGGGCTATTTGCATTTTATTAAGAAAACAATGAATTCTTAGTGCTTTTTAGATCAATCAGTACTTTTACTTGCAACAGATTTGACTTATTTGAATCAAACACCATGTGTTCTTACAGGACTTGAGGACAGTTAAGAATCTACATAAGGGCACATGGTTAAAATCAGAAGTTATAAATATCTGAAATCACAAATATCTAAAATAATTAATTGTGAATGTTGGATAAAATACAATAAAAGCAGTAAAAAGCAGTAAAAAGCAATAAACGATGTTTATGAAACAGATGCGGTTCCCCACTCCTGTCTCTTTGACTGAGAGCTCTAGGCCCTTTGTTTCTTGGCAGCTAATCTGGATCCTGTCTAAAGTCACATTATCAACTTCTGAGTACCTGTGTACCCAGCTCATGATGGTGGTTAGAACAGACAGGCTGAGTTAACCACAACATGCCACTTAAGCATTTTTAACTATTGGAATCTCAGGATATTTACAGTCCTTCTTCCACATTTGCAGATTTGCTCTTCAGGAACTTCATTATCCACAAGGTGCCTGCTTGCCTCCCCCATTTCTCCTCCTCCCATTCCCCTGTCTTTTGCATGTGTACACATGTCTTCCTTCCATGAACCTGGGCAAAAGGCAAGCGAAAGCAAACTCTTTCTTTTGTGACTTAGGTGTGTCATAGAGATGAAATTATGCTTGCTGTCAATGAATTATGTATTAAAAGTTTTAAAAATCTGAAATTAACCCATCATCAGTGCACCCTTTATTGTAGGGTGCCTGGCACTGAAAAGGAAAGGGAGAATTTATACAAGATCAGCATACATTTTGGATGTGGTTGCTAATTCAGGATCATTCCAGGCTTTGAGGTTTTGGGGCCAAAACCTGAGCCCTGTGGACAGCCTCTGATGATGTCATTAACCATTATGCATTAAGTATCAACCACAGTTGCTCACAGCTTGTCATTCAAACACATGCACACATATTTTCCTGTTTGGAAATTAAGACAGAAATCTTAGTTTAAACGGCTATTCTCAGACCAGATGAAACAAGGTAATTATTTCTTCTTATTTAGGAGGAAAGGATGAGGAATATTTAATCTAGTCTACGTGCTTCTAGCCAGAAGATGAATGCAGAGCAGAGTAGAGGGTGAACCCTGACACCACAGTGCTTGCGAGGGAACGAGGAAAGTAACTAAACAAATACACAGAACCCCTGGTGGAAAGTCTTTGCAATAGCTTTATCACACTAGCCTGTTAGACTGCTATATTCCACTTTAACATCCTGTGGATTTCTGGGGTTTGTAGTTTGGTCAGGCCCAAGAGCTCTCTAGATGAGAATTCTAAATGCCCCTCCCTAAACTGCATCTCCCAGGATTCCATGGGATGTTGCCATGGCAGTTAAAATGGAATATAGTGCTACTTCAGTGTAGCATGATAAGGCTCACCAAAACTGGAGAATTTGCACTCTTGTATCCTACCTGGAGATGATCCACCAGTTTCAGGCCAGGCTCTGAGATCTGGCAACCCTAATTTTGGAGGCTTTTATAATGCTCCCACTCTGTGGAATCACAGTCGACATGCTCCTTTTATCTCTGGCAAACCTTCTGTGCTGTTTGTTTCCTGCTGCATGTTTTCACCATACTTCTTTCCCTGCAAAATACTTGAGCTGTCCTTTGTGGCACTCCACATCATGATTTATAGCAAGAGCCAAAAACAAGATGTACTTGGCTGGGATATAAACACTGCTAGCTTCATTGAAGACCAGCCAAAGGGTCTGTAGCACCAATGGGTGATAGAAAAACAACAAAGCGTCATGTTGCCAGGATATGCCAAGTCAGGAGCTGCAAGGAACCAAATTCTCTGGTTGCTATCTAATTTGCTTATTATAAAGCCTGGAAAAGGCTCTGTCTGCATCCAAAGGAAAGGAGAATAAATTTGGGAAGAGTATTGTATGGCAAGAAATAAAGTAGAATACGGACGTGATACTGATAATATCTGGATAAGTACTTGTTTGTTGGATGTTATACATAGTGCTTCTAGTTATAGTATCATGTAATTTATGTAAATGTGAAACACAATTTATGTAAAAGCTTTGGTCTCAGTACATACCATTTGTTACCTCAGCTGACCATGGTGAGATAAACAGTAGAAAGGGGCCCATCACAATATCCCATGTCTACTGTTAATCTACACTACAACAGTTGCTTCCCAAGCCTCTTGGGCCCTTTCCGCACGTGGAGGGGGAAATGGGGGAAAATGCACTGAAACGGAGCTTACTGGCAGCCGGGTAAGTCCATCCCCATGCGGAGCAGCGTGAGCTCGCTGTTCTGCAGTCCTCCGGCATCCAAAATGGCAGCTTCGGCCTCCAAAATGGCGGCTTCCGGCTGGTGGAGGCTCTCCACCAACCGGAGAAGCTCGCCAGCTGGAAACCCGCCCCTGGCAGATCTGCAGACACGCACTGGTGCACACCTGCAAATCTGCACCAGAGTGCGGGAACAGAGTGGCACAGAGTGGCATGCTCTGTGCTTTTGAAAAACTTGTAAAAACAGGTTTTTAAAAAGCATGCTGCATGACCGCTTCAGGTCGCTCCAGAGCGGACCAAGGTGTGGAACTGCAACAAGTAGTCTGACTCAGTCCGCTCCCAATGTGTGGACGACCTCCGTCAGAGGTCGCACCATGCCGTACTACTTACCCTGTGCGGAAAGGGGCTTGATTCTCTGTATTCTATGCCTCACATACAGCTAGTATGATGACTGGGCAGCTGAGCTGTATAAAGTGGAGAGGCAATTGATGGCATGTTATGGCGTAATATGCTAAGGGGGGAAAAGGTGTAGCTATGTACCAGTTACCATGGAGTGTGTGGCTGGATAGCATGGGCAGCAAAATGAGAACAGTGGGGCTATGAAGGTGTGTATGGAGTAGGTGTGCTCTGTGGTCAGCATAACATAATTGTGTTGTGGCACTCCCATTGTTGCTGCATGTTGATTGGTGTCTTTCTCCATGGAGAAGCTATTGGAGGTACTGTGATTGGTGGCTGTTGCTCCTGTTCCCAGGGATACTGTGGAAAGCACTCTTGATGTTGCTACCTTACCCCATCTCTGCTGTTTTGGTTTCTGCTTTGCTGCTGGGATCACACACACACACACACACACACAAATATGTGCCATGGTGGCCTAAAGTACCAGCCGCGCCACCCCCATAGGATTGGCCTGTTTGAATGTTAAGTTCTGTTCTTTCAAAATAAATTTGATGAGACACACAACATGTGAGACATAAGGTAGCAATTTACTGAACATTGTGCTAGGATATTTTCTCATTAACAAGGTTTCTTTTAGGAACTGAATATACAGAATTAAAAGTTTGCCAGAACAGACACATTCCAGGTCAGTTGATAATCACTGGAAGCAGCTTCACTTCTTTCCAAACTGGGGCAGTGGTGGTGGAATCTTGATATCTTGACCTTTCTCCAACTTCTTCTCACAGTCAATCATATAGTTCACTCCATCAATGACTAACTGAACAAGTTCCACCTTAAAAAACAAGAAGAAAAGTTTGTTGAGATTATATAATAAAGCTAAGGAAGTTCTGGATACCTGAGCTAATAACTAATTATTATTGATTATTTTATTCATTTATCCCATCTTTCTCCCAATAATAGAACTCAAGGTGACTAAGAACATATTTTAAAAAATACAGATTAAAAAACTTCAATAAAAGTATAAATCAAAAGTTATTTTACAAGCAATTAAACCACTTGTAAAGGTAAATCATAACATTAAAAACATTACAATTAATTAAAAGATGATACAGATCATAAAACAGCACAGCACATCACTAAAAGTCCACTTCATTCAGTTGCTAAAAGCCTGGTGGCACAAAAGTGTTTTCAGTCATGACAGAAGGAGAGCAAGGAGATAGCATTCTTGCCTTTGTAGGCAAGGAGTACTAAAGTCCGGAAGCAGCCACTGAGAAGCCCCTCTCCACCAAATGAGTCTGAGAAGGTGATGGGACAGAAAAAATGGCTTCTTCAGAAGATCTTAGAGTTCTAATGGGCTCATAAGGGGAGATATGGTCTTTCAAATAGCCTGGAACCAAGCCATATAATACGGCTTAATAGGTTATGGGCAGCACTTTGAATTGTGCCTGGAAATGGACCAACCACCAATTGAGGTGTTGCAACAAGGGAGTTGTGTAGCTAGCCCCAGTTAGCAATCTGGCTGTAGTTCTTTGGACCAACTGAAGCTTCTGAGCATTCTTCAAAGGCAGCCCTACATAAAGTACATTACAGGAATCCAAACAGGATATAACCAAAATATGTGTGCAGACTTCTCAGGGAATGGACACGGTTGGTGCACTAGCCTTAACTGTGTAAATGTGCTCCTGGTCACTGCTGAAACCTGGGCCGCTAAGCTCAGGGCTGAAAATTGTATTTTTAGAGGGCACTCACTACAGGACTTCTTTGAATAATAAATAAAATCATATAGTAGATTCCTTTCTGGATTATACAATTTCACATTGCTCATAGGGAAAATGTATTGTGATGCATGCAATAAATAAAATAAAATACAACTCACACTTCCTTTTATTTAGAAAAAAATATATTAGGAGAATTATAGGCTAGAACCTTTTCTTGCATATATATTTTCATATGCAAGAAAGTATCCTATCTGAAATCTGAAGTGGCACAGTCCAGAAAGATTCCATCGTGTGATCTTGTTGAACTTTGGATCCCAGAAGATGCAACATCTCAACAGTATTGCATGCCCCTCTTTTTCTAATATATTAAGTAGCTGATGTTGTACAAAATGCTAGCTGATGTAGTTAGCAGCCTTTATATATTCACAATCAATTTTAATTGCTACTTGTGAAAACATGGAGTTGAATCTTAAGAACCATCCGCAGAGGGGAGATTGTGGGAAAGAGGATTCTCTAGAGGGCTTGGGAATGCAGTAGGCTGCTGGACAGTGAATAAATGACCAGATCTTCCAGAATCTGCTTGAAGTACCTTATATGATCCAGGAACTGAACCTGAGAAAAGAGCCCAAACCAGGACGTTAAGGCCAAGGATCACACACAAACAAACCTAGGCCAGGAAGACATTAGCCGTATTTCAGCAGTAATCACCTTGCCTTCTTCAACATTCAAGCAGGGGAATATCTTATCCCATCACTACTTTGCTGTCATGAAAGGTAATTGCAGCTGGTGGCTTTGATGTTAGTGGTGTGGTAAATCCACTCCAGATTTTAGCCTAAATTTTAAAGGAGCTATTCAAGGTACTGAACCCTATCTCTAAAATAGGTCTAACATATTCAATAGTTCCTTTAAAATATGGACTAAACCAATTTACTGCTCCACTGACATGAGAACCACCACTCCCCCACATCAGGAACCTCTCCTCTTTAGATGTCTTGCCTAATGAGGAAAGCTAGGGCAGAGGTAGATGCTCCTTTGCTCACCTGTTGAGGAAGTGAGATGAGTAAAGCCTGAATATGGCACTTGTTTCTGAAGAAAGATCTCAGGCTAACCATGAGGTTTTATGACCAGTCTAAATGGGCCGGTCCAGTCCAGAAATGAAAATATTTCATTACTAGGAGGACACAACAAGCAACTGTTCTGAGATTTCATCACACAGGGGAGAGGCAATCAAGTTTCATCCCATAACAATAAGTGCATCCTCTTCTGGCACAATCTCCACACTCACGAATGTAAGGTCACCCAATAGTTGTTCCCATTATAGTCAATGGATATAGCAGGCATGCACCCATGGGATGTCCATGTTGTGTTCACTGACTACAGTAGGATGCAATACTTTCATTTTTTGTTATACATGAGTGTGGCTGGAACAGAACTCCCATATATAAGGTGGGCACATTGTATCTGACATTTGTTTCCTTTTTTATGTCCATCCCACTGTCTGATTATTCTGATGTCACATCCAAGCTGGGCAGCCACATCAAAGTCAGGCTAAAATAACAATGTGCTAAACCTTTTTAACATGTTTTACTTCCATTGATAATATTGAGGACAACGTACAGCTGATGTTTCTAAGTCTCATAAAATGGCCCATTATCAGTCTTGAGTGGTAGCTTCTTAAATAGGTCACCTAAGCTAAATCCCAATATTTTTTACTGTGCCAGGGACTGATTCTAAATTGATTTTTTTTTACTTTACAGTATGAGATATTTGAGCAATTTAGCCATTTATTTTATTGTCCCTTTACAAGACATCCATGTGGGGAAATCAGAGTTCTTGTTTCCAGGGTTGCTGAGTGAAGAAAAAAAAATCAATTAAGTTTGCATTGATCAGTGACTGAAGGAAACCAAAACTAAATAGCTTTATTTTCTATCTGTGGGGAAATTATTTAGCTGAGGGAAAAAACATTTATCTTATGATCACATTAATTATATCATATAGTGAAAAATACATGTCTGATAATGAAACTTTCTAGCCCTCTTGGCTGCTCTGTCTTGCCTTATTTAGATTGAGAGTTCTTTGGGGTAATGAATATGTCTCCTTTATTGGTTTCATCCCTTAGATATTGGATCCATTGTCATATGATTAGTACAAAAATGAGAATATAAAGGTGGCTTAAGTCCTGCTGTGGTATAGGAGAATTAATTAGATTACAGTTTAGGATCTCTTCCCCTACGCATGGTATTATGGAGCTCTCACTAACTTCATCAAAAAGATTCACATAGTGGTATGTTCATACACTCAGACCAAATTGTTCTGTTCTATTTTGCCTATCATGTAAGCTTTTCCATTCACTTCAGTGTAGGTCCTTCATTTTAGGAGCACATTTCGACACATCCATAAGAGTCATCTGAACAGAACTTAGAAGAGATCCCTTTAAGTCTCCAGCTCCCAGAATCCCAAGCCATCAAAGAATCATTTAAACACACTAAAAACATATTCACCAATGTAATGTTGAAACAAAACAGCTTAAAAGCCATGCGCATGTACAAATGTGGATGATATCATTAGGGCCCAGAAGCTTTGTTGTAACTTGGCACTGGAATGAAACTGACATCAATCAGGCCTCCGAGGGGAGGGTATTCCATAACAGAGCTGATATGTATAGGATGACTCTGCAAATATTGCTCTTCTACATATTTAAAAAATATCAGTTTATGTAAGTAATTGCCCCTTGAGCTTGGATCCTACCTCAAAATAGGAGTGAGGGACTTACCTCTGATCGGCCCATGCGATCTAGGTTGGAGATATCATATATGTCTGCTACAGCAGCTGTGTCTACTCCACCTGTGCCACGCTTCTGAAGTCTCAAGTTTTCCAGGATCTTTGCAAATCTAGGATCCTGTGATAAGGGAGATTTGATTATTTTTACATGTGGGTCATTTGTATTACAGATGTGCTGGAAAACAGTTGTTTATTTAATTCACGATTTACATTTTTAAGTTTGAAGACATCTAGAGGCAAAGATCTTACTGACATTGCAAAAGATTAATTTATGATGAAAAGTCATTTTAGGTGCTTACCCACCTTGCTAAGCTTGGGAAGTTTAACATGAACTCCTGCACGTAATCCTGTTCCCAGATTGGAAGGACAGGTCAAGATATATCCTAAGCGTTCATTCCACATAAACTCCCACCCTCGTTCTTTAATTAGCCTTTCAACCTGCAGGGGAAATAAAATGCAGTGAACCACAGCTTAGAAAATGTGTTGTATGTTGGTAAGTATCAGTGTTCCGTTAAAATAAATTCCATCCCCAGTAGCTTATATTATAATTGCACAGGATTGATGTTTGCCATTAGAGATGTACAGCCAAACCAGAGCTTGGAAAAATTATCGTTTGGACTCTCTCAGACTCTCCGAGCCAGCATGGCCAGTGACACCTGTAATTTCCCATTTGTGAAAGCAAGGACTGAATTTTATCTATATGTTGTATAAGACAAAAATTGGTACATAATACATTCTAAAAATGATTAATTTTGTCTTTAAAAAAGCTATACAATAAAGCTATAGCTTTGAAGCCCACTATGTTTTCCATATAAGCCTAAGAATTTCTGTTAAGAAAACAGACATAGTGGTTTCAGTCACAATTCACTACTGGCAAATGTGTGAGGTTTGTTTCTCAGATCTTTAATGTTTTATCAGCATGTGTATTCTAGCCATATTAGCCATTACCAACTTTTCCTATTTGAGATTAAAAAGCTACAGATTGGAAGTCTGGTTTATTTTATGTTTTTCAGTAGACAGTCACTGACATGTTTATTTTATGTTTTTCAATAGACAGTCACTGACATGTTTGCCTTAGGAGCTAACTGGAAAGGTGACAGTAGCTAGGCAGAAGGGACCTTGTCCAAAAAGTGAATGCTCTGGAAGCATCTCAGTTTTCTCCAGCACCCCAGAAGTGTTTAACCAGAATTTCTACAATCCCCAACCAATGTCCATACTTACATCTCTCTTTCAGGAGTCCAAAATCTTTACTGCCAAGCTTGCACATTATTACACCTTAGCTTTGTTATAGATGCTCATCTTTAGACATATTTTTACTACAACAGCACTGGTGATTTGGCTTTCTTAGGGATGCTTTCTAAAAGCACTTTGCAAATTCTAAAAAACATTAGTATGTAATTTGTATATATGGAAGCTCCAGTTCTGAGGGGAAAGTGAGATCCAAGTCAAATCCATTCTAACAACAACAATGCTTTTGGTCTCAGTTGTGAAAATTCTTAATGGGGCTTACAAAAATCAGGATACTCTTTTTGCAACTCAGTTTTGTAGAACATTCAGAAAGCGCCATGATACCAAGGGATATAGAAAATATATGTGGTGTAGGTAACATAGAAAAGAGTACATAATTTGGCTTTTATTTTAGAATCAGAATTTTTTTTCATCTTTTAGTAGTTAAGTAAAATCCACTGCTTATTTACACTAGAATTATTCTGCATATTTACACTGAAAAGTGAAACAGAAAAACTACAGATTTTGGATTTAAGCTTAGAAAACAATCTGAAGATACTACAGACTGCAAGGCAAAATGCTGTTTTTGGAAGAGACCCTAAATAAAACAAAAAGCAAAACTTCCTGCAAGAAACATTCCCCCTGTTCCTGCAAAAAAACAAACAAACACCTGGCACTAGGTTTTAGGCAAACTCTCTCATTCTTTTCTATCTGCAAAGTTAAAAATAAGGTAGAGAATTGAAAAGTACACACACACACATACCACTCACAAGCAGACATGGTACAGCCCATTTCACTGCATAGTTCTACTGTCATGTCATTCCGCACTGATGAGCTACACCTGCTGAAATCCCCTCCCCATACAACACTCTCAGCTCTGTCCTCTTCTGCATGTGGTGACCCTATTCTACACTTCTCTAAAAACTTTCAGAATATGAAGTCCTTAAGATAAACAGAAGTTACCAGCAGTTGTGCAAAGCACAGCCAGCTACTGTAACAATGATTTCCAGAGCCCAGGATTCTCAGTGGCAGAACTGAGTGATTACCTCTAGCAATCCATGGCAAAATCTTTCAAAGACCCTTTTCATATTGCCTCCTTTTTCCATTGAGATCACCCTTGTGTGGTCCTCTTCATTGATCCAAACAAGAAATGTTTTGTCATTATTGTGCCTGGTTGGAAAAGAATAAGCAATTGGTATTGCTGTCACACAAGCCTCAAAAGCAATTCTTACACATACACTGTCATTTCATCCCCTCTTCCTTCTCCAGGGTTGCCAGAAGCTTGGACCTGCCCTGTCTCCTCTCAGGCTTCAGGAAGAAGGAAGATGACAACACTGCCACGAAAAGAATTTGTTTTTCATTGTGGGATCCTGGCTCATGACTCCTCAGGCTACTTCAGAGCAGCTATTGTAGGTTTTCCAAGAGGTCTGCTGGTTGCCCTCTCCCCACTCTATCCCCATGTTTCCCCACCCACAGCTGACACCAGACCTCCACAGGAGGGAGCAATCAGTGTGAGGAAATTCTGACCTGCCTTAGCGTTCGCTGCCTCAGGAATCGAACTGTGTATTATTATAGGGTTACAGCTTTGTGTATTTTCCTGTTAATTTTCTCATGTTCTTCACAATAACCTAATAGTTGAAGCTGCTCTGCAATTTCATTCCTTATTCCGAGGCACAAGTGAGCTTCCTCACAGTTAGCTTGGTATGAATATCTTTTTCGGCTCTATTAGGCACTTGATCCCTTTGTTCTTTCATTGTTGATATCACTTTCTCATCCTCTTTCTCCTTCACCCTTCAACTCCTGGCTAAACATCTTCTACATCCGTTCTCTTTCCCATTTACACACATTGGCCAGAATCCTACCGAGAGTTACACATTCATGACTGCTTCATATTCATGACCCCTACGTATTCCCTCACAATTACTAAACAAGAAGTGAGGGAGGATTTCACAGCCTGACTTAAAAATGAAAAGGAAATGTGATCATAGAAGGACACTAGTTGATGGGGATAACCCATTAAAGGCAGAGTTTTAAAAACTTTATTTTTGCTTTGAAACGTTTCTTTAGTTATACTATAACTCCCTTGCATTTATATAAATACTTGGAAACCATTCAAAACAGAGCTGGGAAAGATTTCTTTCCTGTTCAAAGAAAGGCTTAGAAAGCATCTTTGGCTGGATTCTAGCTCCCAGTTTTTCTTAAAAGCAGTGCTTGGAAAGGTGTGAAAATGAGCTGGGCAAAGTTTGGGTTTCTCTGGTCAAAGCACAGCTTGGAAAACTCACTTTGGTTAATGTGTTCTCAGCAGAAGTTTTTGCTAAAAACAGAGGTGCTAACAGGCGCTAAAAATAGAGTTAGAAAAATTAGAATCACAGAATCATAGAAATGTAGAGTTGGAAGAGACCACACGGGCCATCCGGTCCAACCCCCTGCCATTCAGGAAAACCCTCAAAGCACTCCTGACAAGTGGCCATCCAGCCTCCGCTTAAAAACCTCCAAAGAAGGAGACTCCACCACACTCCTGTTCAACACAGAAATTAGAAAATATAGTTTTCAATGAGGGAAATCTGTTTGTATTGGTCAGATGTTATTTTCTTTGAATTACATGCTCTGAGGTACTGCAGCTAACAATTTGTCATTGCGACAAAGTTTTGGGGACGTGGCTATCTGAAGTGCCAAGGCAGCAAGGAAGCAGGTTGCTAGGCAACCAGAATAGCACCTCAGGAGAGAAACCTAGCACAGTATTGTGTGGGAGAGGCTTGTGGCTGAGAGAAAAAGCGATATAAATCCAAGTACCTGTGGGTATTGAGATTCCTTCAGTGACAGCCTAGCAAAGAGCTAGGGAATAGAGTTCCTTGTTCAGTCAGAGTGTGATTGTTTTGGAAGGTTTAGTTCTCAGCAGAAGCGTAGCAAGAGTCAGAAGAGTAATTACAGTCCTCCCTCCACATTTGTGGGTTTGACGTTAGTGAATTTGATTATTCATGAGGCATGTGCTTGCCTCCTCTGCCCTGTTCTCTTCCTCCCATTCCCTCGCATTCCTCACCCCATGGTTGTGTTTTTTCCTTTTGGGTGAACAAAGCCCTCCCCCACTGCTTAGAGGCATGTCCTCTCTGCCACATGACTGTACAGCCTCTTGTGTAATGGCTACTGGTTGGTTGGGTGCTCTCTTTGCTCCTACTCCTCCCTTCTGGGACGAATCTCCTTTCTCAAGATGGTGACCAGAAGTAGTAGAATGCCAGGACTCAGCACTCCACTCTTTCTCTGGAAAGTACCAGTAACTCCTTCACCTTGTCTTTTTTCTTCCCCCTTGGGAGTGCTGGGGTCAAAGGCAAGGGAATGGGAGGGGGGAGCTCCAGAAAGGAATGGAAGAGGTATCACAGGGGGTGGGGAGTTATTCGTGGTTTTTCTACTTTTGAGAGATTTTTGCACCCTGAACCCTCATGAGTGTGAGGGGGCACTGTAAACCCCAGTAGGATCTGGTCAGAGAATGTGACCTAGATTGGAGATTAAGCTTTTGGTGGGGGTTTAGTCAAGGGGCTATTACATGATACTTGTGTTTTATGTGAAAGTCTAAAGATATAATTGAATTGTTTCTGAGTAGGGAGGTACCTGTTATACTGTCTAAAAAAGTACACTGTGGAAATGTATCAACCATGACCTGCATTTGAAGTCTAACACACTACTTTATTCTTATTGTTATCTTAATACATGTTACAGTTTATCTTTGTAAACACTGACCTGGCTGAGTTGTTTACAATATATAAAGTAAGCATGCTATCATAAAATTATTAAGTGGTTCTAAATAATCATTGAAAAACCCTCATCCTTTTACACAAAAATGATGTTATAAGGGGGGAGGTAGAAGTGGATGGTAAAGACAGGGTGGCTTATCAGATTGGGAACTGCCACACCACAGTCATACTTAATGACATCACCAGGGCCTGCTGCTCATATGGCATCACAGTGGCCTGCCCCGTGTGACATCACCAGGCAGTGCACTTTAGGTCTTGTGATTTGGTCCTGAAATATCCAGGCCTGCTATGCTTTTAGTTCTAGCCTATCCCCCAACCCTTTCCTTCCCTGTCTCTAACATCTCAACAAGACACTACTTTGATGTCATAATGACCTACTCTGGTCTCAGGTATTGACTTGCAGAAAAGGATGTTGTTGACATGGCAAACTCGTGCTGTCTTGTTTCTGTTACTGTTATGAATGGAACAAGTGCTGAATGATGATATTACTCTGGCAAGGTCAAAAATAATATTAGTGAAGATTTCTGTAATTGTGTTCCATAGTAACAACATAATTGGTCTGGTTTCTAAGGGTTATATGGAGAGCAACCCTGCTGAGTACCAATCTCACTGATAATGAACTGCTGCTAGTCTAGAAAATACATGTTATTCTCTGAAACAAATGCAGCATGAGGCATGTGCTGCTATGGGAACTGAGAAATGGGAGACTGTGGACACCATTTTTTAACAGGTGGCAGGAGGGGGAATTTGTCCCTGAAGTTTAGAACATTTTGAAACAGGAACATTTGAGGTTATATCTTGTTTGAAGCCTAAACTGTATTTATTTTTATTTCTTTAAAAGTAATTCATTTTCTAGGTGTCCTACAACAATATGGGCACAAAACTTAATTACTTCCACCTACAGAGCAAGTATAGTGTTATGGATTGGTTGTTGGGCTACAATTCTGGGAGACCAGGATTTGAATCAACACTCAGCTATGGAAACCCTCTGGATGACCTGGGCAAATTATTCACTCTCAGCCTCAGAGGAAGGCAATGACAAATCCCCCTGAAGAAATTTTGTCAAGAGAACCTCGAATAAGTTAGCCTTTGAGTTGCTGTAAGTTGGAAATGACTTGAAGTGAACAATAACAGCAAACCACCCAATACAACAGCACATACAGTAGCATTGATATAAGTACATCAGCATGTCTTTTAAAGTAAGGGCATTCCACACAGTAATTCACAGTAATTCATTGATACTTCAAGGAAAGACATTCAAGATAGTGTGCACTATACAGGTAATTTATATACACATTCTGCCTCCCTATTTATGCTTCATGTTTAATACTTTTGTGTGATATCACTAAGGATGCTAATGGTTGGGCCTTGCTTAACAGAGTATAGCATAACATTTGAAAGCATCTTAGGATATAGGGCTTGATCAGCAGTTTGCTTTAACTGATGGTAACCCCTTCCACCACTGCCACCCCTATCCCTGAGATATTTCTTTAACTGCAGGTGCGAGAGGTAGAAACTGGTATCCATAAACAATGAAAGAAAAAGTAAAAACTATGGAACATCCAATGAAATCCACAAAAGAGACATGTCTCAATATGCACAAGGATGGTCTTTTTAGCTAATAGATTAGCATTTCAGCTAATAAAAAGGCCAAACTTTGAGGATCTTGAGATGTGTCTCTTGTTTCACCCATAAGCAATGCATATTCTCATGCAGTTTTCTATTACAAATAGTTTACAATCATCCCTCCACATTCACTAGGGTTAGGGGCACAGGACCCCCGTGAAAGTGAAAAAAATGTGAATAACACTAGCCCCCCTCAAACCATACTTAACACACACAAAAAGTATGATCGCCATATTCAACCCATTGTGGATTCGTTTGAGGCATCAGGGTTCCTGCACAAGGCAGAAGTGGGTGGCTGGTGGGGCTTACTACCAACTCCACTGCTGCCCCCCACTATTTTTAATAGGGACTTACAAGCCTTGTTTGCAGTTTCTCAGTCTCACGAGGCTTGCAGTCCCTATTAAAAATGGCACAGGGCAGCAGCAGAGGTGGCAGCAAACAATCCGTGAATAATCAAATCCACAAATGTTAAACCCGCAAATGTGAAGGACTGACTGTATATGCAAAATATGTGCTAAAAGGGTCTAAATCCTATTATTAATCCTTACTAGAGTAAACCCATTGAATCAATGAGATTTACCTACATGGGTATTCACCACCGAACAATTTATTGAATGAATGTACTCTAGTTGGGACTAGCCAGCAAGATACCAGCCAAAATCTTTTATACTGTAGATAACACAAGGTTTGCATAGATTGTAATTTATCCAAACTGGTATCTAATGATAGCAGACTTGTTCAAAGAGAAAGCAATGGAAACAACCCAACCCAAACTGACTTAAAAAAAAATAGTACAGTATCATCTAACAGTCCATTATATGGCAAACACATTTCTGTCCTGAGGTGTTCTTCATTAATGTTTATAGTACCAAGATATCAAAGTTATTCCCAGATACATCCAGTCTTGGTGGAAATCTTTCTTTCAAAAGGTGGCTAGCATCAAATATAGTATAGCCTGTCAAAATGCTGGGTAGAATGTAAATGCAATACAGCTAAAGATGTTGCCAGTCTACTCCATCTCTCCAGCAACTAGGCAGAAGGCCCTTTACATTGTCATCAGCTCTTTCTTCCACAGATACATACACACAGACACAAAAAAATATTGTTATCATGGTTTACAAAAATGCTAATGCAAAAAAATGAGTACAGGATGCATTGCTAAGAACAATTTTGGTCAACGTATATCAAAATAGGTCTGATATAAATTCTGCACAGGGGAGTCCTACTGTTTGGTCCAGAGAACTTTGGTGCTGGAGCTTCTAAAGTATCCCAAGCCTCACTGGTCTTGTACTGGCAGGGCTAAAGAGAAGAACTTGCAGTTTACTTTCCCCCCACTTTCCTTAACATCAGTAGGAAGGATACAACCTATGTCAGTTCTGGGACTTGGTGCCTGCCCTTCTAGCAACATAGGAGCATGAATCGAGAAACTTGTCCAGCACACCTGAGGAATAGTCCCTGATCCATCTTTGCTTCTGATGTCAAAGCTCTGATGCTGGAGTGGTAAAGTCTATACAGAAATGGGTCCCTCCCCCTCCCATTTTCCCACTCTTTAGATCTCCAGAGGCTTTTGCCAAACTGGAGGAGATATCCCAGTCACTTCTGGTCTGTATCTTTGGCTGTTTGGGACTTTTTTTTTTTTTCAGGTATGCCCCTCTGAAAGGGAATTTTACTAGAGAATGCTCCTTCCTGAGACCTCTGGACATACAGTTCTCTGTTTTGGTTTTCAGATTTTGCACTTCTATTTTTTGGAGAGAGCTGGATGATCAGGGAACTACACAGAAGTCCTCCAGGCTGCAAGCAGGGTACACTGTTGCCACCCGTACTGTTCAAGTTTCTAGGGGGTTGAGAGATGGTATCCAGAATCAGATTTTCTCCTCGTAAGTAACCTGAAAACCCTATGGCCCCTGGGACATCCTCCTAGGGATCATAGGATGTATTTAATTTAATTTATAGCATTCATATACTGTTTCATAGCATGAGATTTCCAAGCAAATGACAATGGAGCCTGAATGGGATAATTGTACACCAATAGCTGCCAGGTAACAAAAGAAAATAAGATAATCCTTCAGGACATAAAACAATTAGTGATAGGCATGTTCAGAAATTTTGAAATATTGCTCACTGTAGCTTTACTGCGGGAAGTAAGATTTCTCTGACAGCAACAATGAAATAAACAGACAGTATGTTCACATAGCATTCATGTAATGATACACCAAAAGACTAACAATATTAAAATCATGCCTGCAGCAAGCCCATTCACTTTACTCAATGTCTTTCCTTTAAATTAAAAATGGGAGGGGGAGCCAGGGAGGGACTGTAAAAAAAAAAGAAAGAAACCCAGTTTCTAAACATTTCCTTTATTGCCTTATTTTTGCTGTTGGTTTACCAGGATTTTTTTTAAAAAAAATAAAATGTACCCTGCTGTATTTCTCTTAAAAATTAGTTAATGAGAGAAGACAAAAAAGAAGAGACAGCCAATGAGAATGCATGCAAAGCAGGCAGTTAGAGTTAAGAACAGCAGCTGCTCTATTGAAGACGGAATTAACAAAACTGTTTGTTCACAAATTAAACAAACACACAATTCTCGTTTCATACCAAATTCCTCTGCCATCTGGCCAGTCACGAGCCATCCCGGCACATGTTAGCAAAGGAGACACTGGCTTATCAAACAGGAAGTGGTCCTGCAGACCAGCAGATATGCAAGGCAGAGGAAAAGAAAGAAACAGTTGAATTTTGGGTCTACTATTTATCATTGTAAAGAAGGTTCCACCAGCACAACCAAACAATGTATAAAGGTTACACTGAATTTTTCTCAGCGACATGGCTGTTTCCCCAAATAACTGTATAGGTTTTTATTTAGAAGGACTAGAGAGTCTAATAAGAGTTGTAACTGTTCTGTTGTATACAGTTAAAAAAATAAATAAAGAGAAACAATATACAGAATCAAAGGGTAGGAAAAGAATATTTGTTAGTGAATCAATTTATATTCCGATAGCTTTAAGACAGGAGTCTAAATATTAAGAGCCCCTGAATACACAGATTTTTCAGTAGGGAAGCTTATTAAAATTCCATAGTAGGAACAGAAAAGCAGTTTGATCTGACCTTTTCATTATTACTGATTAATCCTGTCCTTCATTCTCAGTTCTATTTCTGTTCAGTAAGTTAAGACCCAGATAAAAGTGAGTTTCTAATTGAACTTATTTCTGTCACATCATTAGTCCTACCATCAAATAAAAATACAGAAGCATACATTCAAGTTTTATGACAAATCTATGATCTTGGAGGGATTACAGATTTTTCCTCTTCTGAATTCTTTCCAGGATTTGGGGATCCAAACTGGCTGATCTTTTTGACAGAGTCCCATAACTGAGTATTTTAATTGATTTTTAAAATGTTTTTATCTTTGTATTGTTTTAATTGGTTTTATTTTGTTCATCACCCCAGGAGCCTTTGTAGGCTGAGAAGCAATACAGAAGGACTTGAAACAAACAAACAAATTGCTACTCTTCTTTGAATTTCTGACCTTAAATTAAGGATGTTCCTTTCATTTTGTTTCTGAATCTTGTTAGGACATCTTGACCATGCACAGTTTGCTACAGTTGTAGATGTATGTCTTTTTTTCACTTTCCAAACTACCACTCACCTAAGGACATAATGCACAGTAGCTGTGTTTAGCCAACATGATCTTAGGTCTGTAGCCTGGTTATTGAGATATGAGAATGGAAGCCAGAGAAATAATCCAGGGTTTGTTCAGTGGTGAATTCTTTGGCTCTCTCAGGTTTGCATGTCACATTAAAACAAATCACACGCTAAAAGTCTGTTGTTTTGTTTAGTGATGCTCGCTGAAAGTGGGAGTGATTTGGAGCAAATCCCTAACGTACCTTCATGTGTAAATTGAGGAATATATTAAATCACAATGGGAAAAAAATCCTTTCAGAAAACTAATGGTCCTAACAGTGTTAGGTGCATGTTGGCAGCTGGATGAAAAGTGTCACAGTCTGCACGTCTTCAGATTACACCTGTGTACACCCTACCCACACTACACTGTTATAGTGCTGTTATTCCACTTTCAGCCTCCTGTAGAATGCTGGGGTTTGTAGTTTACTGAGGCCAAAGAGCTCTCTGTCTGAGAAATCTAAATGCCCCCAAACGGCAAACCCCAGGATTCCATGGGATGTTGAAAGTGGAATAACAGCACTATGATAGTAGAATGGTCCTAGATAGAAGAAAACTGAAACTAGGCCTAAATGAAATTGGTCAAACAGGACTCTGAAGACAAGGCTGCAGATCCCCACTCTGTCATGGAAACTCCCATGGGCAAGTCACACTCTCTCAGACTCAGAGGAAGGAAAAGGCAAATCGTCTCTGAACAAATCTTGCCAAGAAAACCCTGTGAAAGGTTTGCTTTAGGATCACCATAAGTCAGAAATGACCTGAAGGCACACAAGAACAGTGTAAGTTTAAATTCTTTGGGACATTTTGGTCTCAGGACCTGTTGCAGCCAATATCAAGCTGTCTGGGATTCAAATGCAATGCTAAGTTATAGCTTATTTGTCTTTGCATGGCTTCCAGACTGGGCATTGTACTTACATCAATAAGCTGTTGTTGCTCCTTCTCAGACATATTGGTCAAACTGTAATACTTTCCAGCAAGGTCTCCTTTCAGTCCTGCCAGAGCAGTAACAACAACATTTTCAACTTCTCTCCTCTCTGCCCTGGAGCAGGCAGGAGGTAAGCTCAACCCTCGGATGCTGCGGCCAGTGCGCACACGAGATGATAAGACATACCGTTCATCAAATTGCCCTTGGGTAATCTGAACACACACAAAAATAGGGACAAAATGACTTGAGAGAACTTCATATTATATTAAGGATAGGCCTATGCCAGGACAAAGGGAGAATGTAAAGTTTGTAAAGTCGAAGGCTTTCACGGCTGGAATCCATAGGTTGTTGTGGGTTTTCTGAGTTTTGAGGCCGTGTTCCATTAGTATTTTCTCCTGATAGAACTAATTAGTTCTAGAACACGGCCTCAAAACCCAGAAAACCCACAACAACCAATGTAAAGTTTGTTCGTTCATTCATTCATTCATGTCAGCTCTGGCCCAAAACATTTTGCTGCCTGAGACAAAATTGCAAATGACACTCTTCCCCACAAATGATGCATCAATATTATTTTTGGCACTGGAGGATGCAAGTGGTCAAAGCCGTTGATATTATTTCAGCTTGTGAGACAGAAAATCCCACAACCACCTCTCCTTGAGAACAGAAGTACAATAATAATACATTTTTTATAAAGTAAACATTTTCTGCCCTTTCCTGCTAATGAAGACCAGCTACCTGGCACTCTGCTTAATGGTAGGACTGGCAGTCCTGTGGCTCTCTGTACACATTTTCAGATGATGGGGTTACATGAGCTGCCCTGTCTCCTACAATGACCGGGAAGCTCACAAAAGGTACACTCCTTCACAAAACTGCGACACTCTGCCCCCGCAATCTGAGTACAGATCACAGGACTAATAAATGTTCAGACAGACGGGATTGCAATTTCTCTTCCCATGAAAAAAAATAGTCTTCCACAGTTATTTCAATAACGCACAAAAAATTAAAAACCAGGAGATTTTAATTAAGGTGCTTTGTCTCTAGGTTAATTTAATATAACACTGCTCTTCTGCTTATCATAAGAAATATTTCATGGAAAATGCCTGTATAGATGTTCTCATTCTGTTCATTGAGGTAGCCTTATTTTCATTCATAGTACCATTTTCTCTACAGTTGAACACTTTTCTCCTTTGTCCTAAATCAATCCTACCTTGGAAGAATCCAGATCCGTGTGATGCTTCATTACTTTTGGATCATAACCGTTGTGCCTCACTTTGATAACAGGGTCAAAAATGTCCGCAAATACCTATAGAGTCAATGGCATATATCGATTATTATTTCCACAGTATCTGTATTTGCACAGAACTTGGAAGGAATTGGTTTCAAAGGAAAAAAAGTAGCTACTACAGTGACTGACTATTGGACTTCAAACTACAATACCAACAGATTATTTTCAAAAGTAACTTTCTGAGCTCTAGTTCTACTTACAGAATTCCTTTAAAAAAGAGATTTTAAGACCCCACTATTCTGGCACACGTTTAAGAACGCTTGATTTTTATCACATACTAACATTGTTGTTCTATTAGCAGTTGCTGTTTTACAATAGTTATTTGTGCTAGTCATTCTGAATTGTTTAAAAAGGCAAACTATAGATTTGACAGGAGCCAGCATAGTGTAATGTAGTGATCTGAGTGCTGGACTACAACCTGAGAGACCAGGGTTCAATTTGCTGCTCAGCCTTGGAAACCTACTGGGTGACCCTGGGTGTGTCACACACTCTTAGGCCATTTCCGCACTAGACTGTTATAGCGTGATTATTCCACTTTCAACATCCTATGGAATCTTGGGGTTTGCAGTTTAGGGAGGGGCCAGCCAGGGCCATTCCATTGGATGTTGAAAGTGGAATAATCGCGCTATAACAGTCTAGTGCGGAAATGGCCTTAGCCTCGGAAACCTCAGTGATAGGTTTGCCTTAAGGTCACCATAAGTTGGAAATGACTTGAAGACACACAGCAACAACAAACAATACATTTGACAAATGATACAAGCATAGTTCAGAGACATCAGCACCCCATTCTCTTTTTGAAGGAGATAATTGACAATCCTGCAAAGAAACAGACCCTTCTAATATTTCCTTCTAATCCACTACTTCAAGTAGTTATTTAGCAATCCTCCTGACAGCACTGCCTTGGAAGATGCAATTTTGATAGAGTAGATATGAATATGTTTCTTTCCAGTCTTATCATTTGCTCTGGTCATCTAGGAAGTTTAACAAGTTCTTTGTGAGTGTGTCATGCTGCATTTAAGTTAATGTATATGGTGCTAATACTGAACTCTAAAGCCAAAGAAGAATTCACAAAGAGTTTCCAGAGAGTGTTAGCAATTTAGTGTGGCAATCTCTTTCAGTCTTCTACAGAAATATAGCTCTGATCACTAAGCTATGCACAAGTTACATTAATTGGCTAGTGTATCTGGTAGAGTCAGTTTAAATATTAGGGAAAGCCTGACAAAATCTCATCATCCTCCTTTCCTCCCCCCCTCCAGAACCATTAATATTTTTCCTTCTGTGTTTTAAAATCTGCTCCATTTTAAAAACCACTATTGTACCTTAAAATATGCATTGTCTTTCATTTAAAGCAATATATGTATTCCCACCAATACAAATATTCAACTTATCCTACTATTAGCCTGCTATATTTTGAGGCAATTAGTCCTTAGAATGTCAGAACGCCATTCTAAGGTGATCTTTTACGCTGTTTTGGTGAAGCCACAACCGAATGAATGGCCAGTTGAATGTCCAGTCAGGATGAGAATTGGAGTGTTTTATGGTACAAGCATATGTAGGATTTTCAGGGAGGCTTTGGCTCACTGAACCTTACTGGATGATTACCACTGTCTATGAAGCTTTGGGTAGGAAGCTGAAGGGTTTGAGGCATAGGTGGCATTCTTGTCAATTCTGCCACTGAAGGATAGAGGACTGCACAGGGATGGGAAGATGGTAAAAGCAAATGACTGGCTATGTAGATGGTGTAGACAGAAAAGATTTGGCTTTTCACACCATAGTCTTCATTTCTTCGACAGAGGACTACTCTCTACAGATGATAGTAGCATGGCAGGTCTCATTAAGATGGCTTTAAACTAAATCCTTGTGTGGGGTGGATTGGAGATGATAGCTCAAACAGCCCAAATGTCTATGCATAGTCACAAAGAGTTCAGGAAGTAAACAAGATGAGCATGAAGTCCCAGGGCAGGAAGGGTAAGTATGACTTTATAGGTATAACAGAGACCTGGTGGGATGATTCCCATGATTGGAATATTAATTAGTGGCTAGGGCCTACAAAACTTTTAGGGCTTACAAAAACATTCCTAGAGGCGTGGTAAGATAAAGCGAGGCGGGGAGTTGAATACAAGAGCGCATAGGGCCTATGAGAACTTTAATGGAGCCCTGACTGGGAATGACACATTACATCTGGTGCCAAAGTAGTGGAGATGACAGCACAGCTGCAGAGGTCAGAAAGGGAGGAAAATTGGCAGATGCAGTCTTCCGGTGTCTGGGCTATACCCCCCTGGTTAACATGAATGTGTTGCATACATTAACCAAAAGAAACAAGACTGCCACTTCCCTCAAAGAACAGGGAAGGGAGAGATAGTGGAAGAATATTTACTTGATATTCACAGGATGAGACATCCTAAAAATATCAAAATAAGGGACAATTTGGTAGCAGTGATTTCACCAGGCACAATGTCCAGAGATTAGGATGAGAACATATATGGTATCACAGAACACTGCATGGCATTACCAGCGTCTGAAGTTATATCTTAGGTTTGATTAGGAGAGTGGAATGGTCATAGCAAGATTCAAAGGGCTGCTCTTGAATTCTAAGTTGCTGTAATAACAATATCTTTTAAAAGTGTTATGGCAGCTTTTTCTATTTAATAAGAATCAGAAATATTGTTGCTTTTCAAGAATTATCTACCCTGCTGGCCACTATACTTGTTCCAGTCTTTAAATAGGTAAGCTTGTGAATTCACTTTGAAAACCTACAATATTTTATTTTTGTTTTTACTGTTTCAAGGCAAAAATATGAGCTCTGCTTTGTTTTAGATTGTCTTTGGGGTTTTTTGGGGGAGGATGCATTGTTCTATAATTTGGCAAAATCCCTATAGGTTGTGTGTTTCCTCATTATTTCTATTTTTTTCCTGCCAAGGAGCAAACTGTTTACTTTTATTTATGAAGCTAATAAATAAAACAAGAACCTATTTTGTTTTCTGAAAATTCAATCCAGGAAAGGAGTGTATAAATATTTTAAAATATTTTTAAAGTATTTTTCCATTTGAGTTTTGACATTTCTCTGAATACGCACATACACATCCACTCACCCATACATACATACATACGTATATATGTATATATGCGCTTGTATTATCCATCTGTCAAAGTATCAACTGTTGGTTTGTGTTTTGTTTTATTGCTGAAAAGAAAAGCTACTGTGCTTTACACTGACACACATCTGTGTGAAGCAAGAACCAAATTTTTGCCTCTGTGACCTCCCACCTACAGTCAATACCCAGGCTTCCTGGTTCACTTCTGGACAGCATTTTTGGGCAACTTCTGGCTAAGGGAACAGGTTTTGGGGGATGGGTTGTAGTTCTGGGTGGTTAGGAGACAGCCATTCATATATGATTCTGGGCATTTGACCACACAGTTTTCAGATGACAATTGCCTAAAAATAGTGCTATTTTTTAAAAAAAATGAGGACTTGGGGGGCCACAAAAGTACAGATCATGCAGTCTCACAGTATGAAGGCTGCATGTTCCCTATCCTTGCTTTAAATGAATAGCCATGTGTATAGGGAAGGGCAGGGTCAACAGTAGAATTTTTACTCCACTCTATTATAGTGTTTCCAGGTTGGCAGCATCCCATTCCTTGAGAATGAGCAAAGGTCAGATGCTGGTTCTGTGTTTTGCTACAGAGGCAAGACAGGCAAGGGTTGGGAAGTAAGCTGGAACTATTTCTATGAAATGGACACAAGGGCATTGTATGCAAATGGAACCAGAACTTGTATAAAACTGGCTAACCAGCTATTGAACCCATATTGGCACCTGCAACACAGAGCTAGGACAAGAATACTTTGTTTTCCAATCAGCTTTGCAGGTGCCAATATGGGTTCAATAGCTAGAACAGTTCCTACCATTCCTACTATGGATTACATCCCATCTATCCTAGCCTAAAGAACATGCAACATGGGATTTTTTTTTAAACTGCTGCTGCTGGAGCTTGTGGAAGACTCACCACAAGCCCTTGCTGAGTTTTCTTTTCCCAGGCCCAGTGTCACTGCTGCCAGTTCTTGTACTACAAGAAGGCTCACATGTCATAGTACTGGTGCTCTACTCCTTGCCTTGCTCTAAATCAGTGGTTCTCAACCTGTGGGTCCCCAGATGTTCGTGGACTTCAGCTCCCAGAAGCCCCAGCCACTATGGGCAATGCTCAGGGCTTCTGGGAGCTGAAGTCCACGAACATCTGGGGACCCACAAGTTGAGAACCACTGCTCTAAATGGTATTATGTGCCCAAGTGCATGTATCCACCACTTCTGTCCCCATAGCCATCCCCATGCACCTGACATTTTGGTACACCAGTTGCACTTCTGTTCACACAAATAAAGAGCTTCACATAGAACCAAGGAATCTTGCAATTATTTGAGAGAGGTTAGAGGTGGGTGCCTAGACCCTAATGCCACCTCATATTCGAAAATCAAACTTCTTTTCCTCCACTGTTACTTGATCTGAAATTTGCTTCTCTGCCTGAGATCTAGTCAAGCGCAGCAGTTTCCTGGGGCCTCAGCTAGTTCTCTGAGATATTGCAACGTTAGTTAACAAAAGATCAACTTTTTTTAAAAAAATCTCAGGCTGAATTTAGCAGTGGGAGAGCAGGCAGCTACAGGCAGCAAATAAAACATTGGCTTTTGTGCCTGCTTCTGGATATCATTATCCAGAATAATGGGGCTTCCTCTTAGCTGAGCTTCCTACTAAGGAAAAAAAAAGACTAGAAACTCAGAACAAAAAATATTATCTGTTGTGTTTTGTGCATACTCTAGTGTCCTGTTTTCCCACAGTTATGTCACTATAAGCTACGGTTATGTCACATGAAGAATCAATATTTATGTATTTATGAATTAAATGTCCAAGCCAAAGACTTAAGCACAGCATATGAAAACAATATTTCACCTCGTAAGATTCTTCATCCCCAGCAACCATGCCCACAGTTTTAATGAAAGGGTGGCCAGGGTTGTCAACGCCTGTTTGGATACATTGATCCACGGTATATCCACCAGGAGTTGTCTTGTCTCTCAATTTGGCGTAGATTGCTGGAGTGAGACAATCAGCCATGCAGTTGTTGTGTTTACGAAGATCAGGATAGTCTGCGCTGTGTAAAAAAAAATGAAAGATGTTCATATTGATAAGTAAAGCTTACTCTGTTTTTAAAGAAAGGTGAAGAAAATCAGCGTTGTTCTAGTCTTCATGCCTCTGTGCCTTTGAGGGAAGGAGAGAGAAAAGGAAGAGTGTGTAAATATTTTACAGTGAGCTGGGTGATTTAAAGAAAACAGCGGGGAACTGGAAACTGTGATTGGTTGTTGACTCATGCATGCAGCTGAAATTTACTTGGGAAGCAAACATACGGTGCTTCCAGGGAGTATGCTGGCTTCCAGCTGAAATCACAGAGATAGTTTCAGTAGCAAACGGAAGCACTTAGGCAGATGGATGGAAGCATTTCAGCATTTCATTCTTTCAGAATTTATATTTTTGCATGTTTCTGCCAAATCCAAAGTGCAAATAAAGTTAATGAGCTGAATACACAGCTGGCAGAAATCAACATAGTCAAAATAGAATTGTTGAAACTACACCTGTTTATACAATTTGCAGATATGGACCTTTTGCATTAAAATATTAATAGATTCCTTAAGCAGTACTATCAAGGTAAGCCAGTGCAGTGTGGTGCTCAGGCCATTAAACTAAGGGCCTTTCTGCACTACACTGTTATAGTGCTATTATTCCACTTTCAACATCCTGTGGAATTATGGGGTTTGCAGGCCAAAGAGCTCTCTGGCTGAGAATTCCAAATGCCCCTCCCTAAACTGCAAAACTCAGGATTTCATAGGATGTTGAAAGCAGAATAATAGCAGTATAACAGTGTAGTGTGGAAAGGCCCTTATTCTAAGGAGATTTTTGTTCAAGGTGCCAAGCAGGCATGAAACATATTGGGTGAATACAGGCTAGTTATTCACTCTCTACCTGATCTACCTCAAGGTAGGAGATGATGCACTAAACTCCTTGGAGGATATACATTTAATAAAGAATACCAATTAGAAATTGGACATAATTATTTCCACTGAAAGCTCTGGGCATTTAAAAAATGAAAAACAGCTGCTTACACTTCTAAGTTCCAGTTTTATATGACTCATTTTCTGCCCCATTCACCTCAATTCATCCTCCCAACTCACTGCCCTGGTGCCATTTCCTTGTTTCTACAGTTTTCAGCACCAGAGACATATCTAGGGTGGGACAAATAGGGTAAGTGCCCTGGGCACCAGTGCTGGGGGTTGCAAAAAAGCAGTGCCAGAAACAGCAGAGCAGGAGGAAGCGGCGCTGGAGTTAGGGGCGCAACTTCCATACTTGCCCTAGGCACTGTTTATGTTAGATACATCTCTGTCAGCACAGTCTTTATTAGGTTCTGAGTAAGATTTTTTTAAAAAATAAATTTGTCTCTGTTTATTGTGCTTTGCTTTCTCCATTTCTGTATCCTTCTGCTGCCATTAGTTTGGCCCCAAATCACGGAAAGACCACATTTGTGGGCTGCAGCTCATGAAAAACCCTCAGCTAATGGCCATATATTTTCTTCCCTTACTTACTGACTGGCAGTGCTGCCCTGCTTCCCTCAGCTTCTCAGCATGCTATCCCTTTACAAAAAAATTGTTCAATAGAGATGTTAAGAACTGGCATTTGTTCATCATTTGACTCAAAATATTTACCTTGCAGGAAATAATTTGTGTCTTTCAAAGGATCCAGCTTTCACATTCGGTTGATTGAACAAGTATCCAGTTGTCAAGGCCCCAGTACTAACCGTTGCAAAGAGAACAGCAGTTCTTCGACCCGCCAGGAGACGTGAGAATGTACTAGCCATTTTTTTTAAAAAAATGCAGAGTTTCTGAAAAATTAAAAAAAAAGAGCATGCAAAGCTATAATGAGAACTGAAATAGTGAAATGGGAAATGATTAGTAATGAAAATAAGAATGGTGATGGAATCAACTGGATAATGACTGAGGCCACTTCCACACTACATTGTTCTAGTGCTATTGTTCCACTTTCAACATCCTGTGCAATCCTGGGGTTTGTAGTTTACTGAGGCCCGAGGGCCTCTCTGGCTGAGAATTCTAAATGCCCCTCCCTAAAGCATAAACCTCAGATTCCATAGGATGTTGAAAGTGGAATAATAGCACTAGAACTGTGTGCCGCAGAAACACCCTTAATTTAGTTTGGCGACGTATTCACACTAAACAGAGAGGTCAGAGTGCAGCACTTATTCTTTCTAGTCGTGTTGGATCCCTTATCCCTTGAAGGCAGTTGGCAAATTTCAACCACAATGCAATTATTTGAAAATAGAGAGCTGTAAGGCAGCTTAGTCATATTGCATCTAAGTCATATTGTATACTGTAATGTAATTGGCTTTGAGATTGTTTCCAGGCCCCACAATTCAAACTGTTTTGAGCATTAAATCCTTTAATGGCAAGGGTAGGGAAAGTGCAAGCATGGACACATTAAACAACATAGGTGACAGGTGGCTCCTAAGCACCACTTCTGGGGCCTCAAATCCCACCTGAAGACCTTCAAAGTCTCCATAAGCCCTTGTTTTTGTCTTTTTAAATGAGACTTGGATTTTTTTTTTCCTGAATGCAGCCTAAAATGCACCAAAATTGTACATCAATGTGACTGTTCAGCTTCCATGCTCCCTTGAATCTGCCATTCCTCCATCACTACTGGAAAAAATAGCCAAAATTGACTAAAATAGGTGACTAGGAATATTATATCACTCCCACAGGACCCAGAGACATGGCATTGGCCTGTGAAACGGGCATGTGGGTGAAAATTGTCCCCTGCTCCTTCAAGAAATGAGATAGCTAATGAGCTGGGTTCTGGTTATCTGAGCTCCTTCTCCTTTATGGCCTTCATCATTGAGATTTAAGATTAGGCGGTAGATTCCTAGGTTGTTTGAACGCTAGATTTTCATCAGCTAGGACAAGGTAAAGAAGGTACAGCCCTCCAGATGTTGATGGACTAGACCTCCAATTAGCCCTAGCTAGCATAGCTGGTGGTAAGGGATACTGGGAGCTCACCATGTGCTCCATTGTCTGTATGTTGTTCTGTTTAACAGTCACACTTATAACAAATTTTGACTTTATTGATAGTTTAACTATATTGTCAAATAACGTGGGATGTTCCAAACAGTATCACTTTTTGTAATTGTGCTGTGATCTTACCTAATGTGGTTTCTGTCAGATGTTTTGTCAGTACATTTGGAACTGTACTTAGAGCACTTATTACTATGGTGACCACAGTTGTTTTCTTTCCCCAAAGGCACTGAATGTGAACTTGTAGGTTTTGTTTCATAATCTTTTCCCTCTCTTTGACTTTGGTTCTGTTTTTCCCTGAGATTGCCACATTTATAATCCAACTGCTTGGGGTTTTTTTTCCAACTACAGTTATATCTGACATATTAATATTCTAATTACTTGTCAGTTTGAATCTTAAAGGTCTACAGTATTTTTACATCACAGATTTTGACAACTTTTTCAGGTCTACATTCTCACCAGCTCTTTGTTAAATGTTAGATCATATTTTTGCATAGAAACCAATACATTATTGCAGTTACTTTATTATTGCATCCACTTTGTCCCCTTATCATATTATTCATTATTATTAATAATTTAATTGGTCACCTCTTCAGTTTCTCTGGCAACCAAATTATTGTAAAGAATGACGTCTATATATTATTGACCCAAAACTTACATCGCATCTGGAACTATGTAAATGCTTTAGTAACTATGTAAACATAGTTACAAAAGACACAAGGGGCCTTTCTGCACTACGCTGTTATAGTGCTATTATTCCACTTTCAACAGCCTGTGGAATTTTGGGATTTACAGTTTAGGGAAAGGTGTTCAGAATTCTCAGCCAGAGAGCTCTTTGGCCTCAGTAAACTACAAACCTCAGAATTCCACAGGATGTTGAAAGTGGAATAATAGCACTATAACAGTAAAGTGCAGAAAGGCCCAAGGAACTGATCTCTGGCACTTGCCTTAAACTCAAAGAAGATGGTCTAAGCGGCAGAGATCTGTGGCATAGGCAAGTGAGGGGCTTCAGAATGATGTGGGTAACCTCGCTTTGCCTCCAAACTGTGGTACAACAAGCAGAAACAAGCAGAAATGTAACTAGAGGGCAAGAAAGGGCTACCCACATCATCCTGAAACACTCCACTTGCCCACGCCACAGACCTTTGTCACTCAGAAAAGCTCCCTTGAGTTTGAGGTGGGTTCTGGAGGGTGTTTACCATTATGGCAATAGTGCCATGTTCATGAAGATATAGTATAACTGAATATGGAACAGTTACAGATCCATAACTCTATGTTATGAATCCGTAACTGCAATGCAGAATGCTGGCTATTATCATACATGTGCTGGTAGGGTGCTTTGATGTTTTCCTTACCTAATAGCAGGCAGGAATGTGTAGTGTACTCAGTTTGTTTCTTATTACCCATCCCAATCTTGCATCTGATGATTGTTTACACATGTAGGAGCCTGTAAATGCCACATTGCACCTTCAGCAGCAGCAGTTCAAGGAAGGAAAGGATAAGCTAGTTGAAATCTATCAACCCAAAGTGTTTTTCTCTGAATGAATAATTTCAACCATTTCCCATGGTCAAAATTTCCCAAGGTTTTATTAGTTTACATTACACATCATTGCAAGAAAGCTAGGCCATTTCCACACTAGCCTGTTCTAGGCACACTAGCCGGGTGGCAGCAAACCCCAGGATTCCATAGGATGTTGAAAGTGGAATAATAGCCTAGAACAGGCTAGTGAGGAAATGGCACTAGTCTCAGAAGAAGTAGTTGAGCTGGATTGAAAGTGGGGAGGGAAGAGGCAGCCTCTTTTGGCATAATGCTTGGGCTTACCAGCCCTGAGTCATCCATTCAGTTTTCCTTTTGTGTTTTCAGAAGTGTCTTGCTTCAGCTAAGTCACCTCTCTATTGCTTTGTAACTGAAGGCTTCAACAGAGTTTGCACTGTGTCCCCAAACATCATCTCTGACAAAGACAATGTCATTTTTGAACAGCAGTCACTCTGGCCCTCAAGGTGAATCTAATTATTATCATCTAGATCTTCTTAGTGTACATATTATGGGGTGGCTGACATTCGTATGGTACTTTAGCTATTTTCACAGAAAAGCTCGTTTTGTCATAAGACTTTTCCTTTCCCTGCCATACGGCTGCAATCTATCATTCTGTTATTACTTATTATTGTACAGGTCTGCAGAGGGCCACTTTTGATGCTTGTTCTCTGCCTGCTTTAAACTGTTTGATGCCAGCTTTCCATTAGTCTTCAGGGCAAAGGACATTGGAAAACAAATCAAACTGTTTCTGCATCCAGCATGCACACATTTCACATATCAAGGCTTAATCAGAAAGAAGCACTGACCTAACGAATAAAAGGAAAGTTTTTGGATCAATAATCCATGTAGTTCAGGAGTAAAATTTGACCTAAATACAGGCAGGAGGTTCAGATTTCATGCATGAGGTTTCTTTTCATATCTTTCAGCTACTGGGATGTTAACCAGATCAAGCCACTACTAAAAAGACAGCACAATGTAGTGGACTAGGATTTTGGGAGATCTAGGTATAAATTCCCCACAGAGCCCTGAAACTCTTTGAATGACCTTGAGCCAAGCTCTGTCTCTCTGCCTGACCCACCTTAAAGGATTTGCTCTGAGGAGCAATTCAGGAGGAGGAGGAGGAAGAGAGCCATTTACACCATCTTGAGTTCATTGGAAGACAGGTGCAATATAAATATCACCAATAACAAATAATTTCAAATAACCGGAAAGTAACAACAAACCCTGAAGCAATGCTGAAGCTATAAAATGCTGTTCTTTTGGATTCCAGTTAGACAATGAGAGATACAGAGAAGGTGCAATTTTTGGGGTACCAAGACTGGTCTCCATGTTATTAACCTATTTGTCAAGATGAAATGAGAGCATCATTGTACTTCAACTAGCAGTTTACCTTAGTGTTTGTTCCTAGACTGTTGTTGCAATCACAGAGTACAATATCTGCTGAACAGCTGTCTTATGCTTTGATGACAGACCCATGTCATCAAAGAGAGACAGAGAGAAACATGGCTTTCACAAATTCACAAATTTTACACTTCATATTATGGGGTAGTCGATGTTCATATGGTACTTTATGGCATTAATGAGGCAATCATATGCCCTGGAGTGCCCCATGAGTCTCATGAGTAAAAACCAATAGATATAGAAGATATTTTCAAAAGGGTATAAAAAAAAACAGGTCTCCTCCTGTAGAGAGGGAGGGCTGTTTCTGATGTTCAGTTTCCCGTGTGCATCTTGAAAGTGAGAATAGAAGAACAACCAATTTATATAGCTTTGTAATTCAAAATGGTAACTTATTTATGATCTACCTTTAAAATACAACAAGCTGAAAGCAAGTGATATTGGAAGCAACCTTAAAGTTTCAAATTTCAATAGCAAAATCTCATGGAATGGGCAAACATTTCTAAATGCTCATTGAAGTCTATAGGGATCTTTCTTGTGACTTTAAAATGGCCATGAGGATCAAAACCTATTTTCTGTTGACCACCCAAGAGAATGAAATTGCTAGAATTGCTTCTGCCCTTAGTCTATCAAGGGACTGTCCCTTCCAGTGTATTCTCTTTGACTGATAATCTGTCAAAATTAAGAAAATAAAACCAGACAATGATCTTAGTTTTTCATAAAAATAACCAACACATTTCCTCTGTTGAATGCAAGATATTCCATCAAATAACAGGTAACCTTAATGTCATGAGACAGTCCGTCATACTTAGCTAGTTCATGTCATTTCTGCTAGCAAGGACGAGGAGGCATTACATGGAAAGCTGTTTTTGTATCCTGACCGTTCTTTAAAATAATGAGATGTGACACAGTCATCACGTGCATTGTATGAGCAATGATTGATTGACTGGCTATTATTTTTACATCCTGATGCCCTTTCATAAAAATAGGCTGGAGAGAAAAGGAAAAAATTAGAGTACATAGAAATGGCAAATGCCACAGTGCTGTTATACTAACAACCTGTTTGGTTTGTGCGCCCCAAAATTAGCATAAATCATCACAGTATTTATAAAAATCTCACATAGTGACATTGCCACTATTTTGTCCCAGGTATGATTTGTGTGAAAAAGTCCCAGTGCCCAAAACCTAAATGTTATTGTATAATAGAAAGCATATTTAAAATCCCATAGTTATTCCTCTGGCATGGTAAACTGGTCTTTCACCATGGAGATCATTTCATTGAACCGCTTCACCAGGAAAACTAAGAAGGTTGAATAGGTGAGGAATTTCATGCATTTCAAAATAATATGGGACTCATCCCCAATTCAAGATATTGGGAAAGATAACCTGCTCTTGAAATCTATTCATCTTATTTAATGTACTGATTGTAACATTGCTCAAATGAAGATACTCTGTATTTTGTAAAATGGCTACTGGCAGGTAGCCCGGTGGTTCTTTTTTCAATGGTTTATTTAATCTGTGATGTGTCCGTAACCTTTCTTGACATTCACTGACACAACACCTGACCCTGGAGCAAACTAAGCTGCCTCCATTCTCACCCCATGCCAGTTTCATCAACCTTCGCTCTTAACAAGAATCTAAAATTAGCCCATGTTCCCACATGAGAGGCAGGCATACCAGAAGGCACAGAAAAATAGGAGTGGGAGTAGAGTACAGGGAGGTTTGATAGTTGGTACACTTGCATGAAACGGGTGGGTGGGGCATGTGGGAATGAAGTGAGTGGAAGACACAACAAAGGGAAAAGATACAGGACAAGTTCTAAAGTGACTTTCAGAGGTAGTAAAGTTAACAGAAGATTAGTATTTTTTCAGTTATTTTATATGATAATTCTTTAATTTGAATGTACACTAACAATCACTTTTTGTGTATTTGTACCTGCAGAAACAATGTTTGTTGGGGGCAGGTTATAACATAGTACTGGGCTTCCCCCAATCTCCGTACCCAAATTATTCATTACAGTGTCTAAACAGATACCACGTAACTCATTCTGAACCTCGGAAGGGAAACCTAGCACCAAAATGCCCCCTACCACAACACATTCATTCCATATGCATAGATTATCTGAAAAGCCAGCCCAAGATATTTTGCTGCCAGAGGCAAAAGACAGCAAACCCCCACTTTCATATCTCACATACAGTAGCAAACAGGAGTGGCAGCTGAAGCTTGTTTCAGCACTAGCAGAGTAACAGCATCTTCCATCAGCCAAGGGCAACAGGCTAGGTTACAGGTTGCAAGACAGATGTACACAGAATTCTGACTTTCAACACAGAGGAATGTCCAGGAAGAAAGTTTATTAAATTATGAATTATGTCAGTGTGGCAACAAATGAGAAGAAGATAACTGACAGAGAAATTCTATCCCCCACATTTTTGTTTTAGCCAACTTTGATAGAGAGGAAGAGATGAAATCTGACACAAATATTGGAAAGATAGTCTGAAAGCGTTTGTCAACATGGGTCTATAACTATCTTTTTAAAGGAATGGATGTATATAGGTGTGGAGAAGTATGCCCTTAAAAGTACCAAAGATCGTTATTTTAAAAATAATTGCTTTGTTGACATAAGCAAGGAGAAAGGCCAATTCAAAGATCCATCTTTAAGGGAGCGGTAGACAAGGTCTGGAGCCCAAGTAACAAAGTGTGACTCCCAAGACCTACCCTGGGATGCAGCAAAAGCTAAAATTCCATTCAGGGTTTTTTTTGGGGGGGGGGCTTAGGCAAGTCACACACTCTCAGCCTCAGAGGAAGACAATGGAAAACCACCTTTGAATAAATCTTGCCCAGAAAACCCCATGATAAGGTCACCATAAGTTGGAGTTGACTTGAAAGCACATAACAACAACATACAGTGAACACTTGGTAAATAAGGAAAGAATATAGGGGCCCAGGGTTTGCAATCATAACATACATTGGATCAGAAAAAATAGCTTTACCCTCGCTGTTGTAGCTATTTTCTTTTGTGGTTTTTCACTTATTTGTCTTGCAGTTCATCACAGTTACAGTATTTAAGGTGTTTCCCTCATCTTTTTCCCCATATAATGCAATAAAAATTGCAGTATAGTCTCTTGTATTGTTGGTACCTTTATTATTTCCTTGTTTTCTTTTACTATAAATATAAATTACCATATTACATTCTATTACTTTTGGGGAGCTATCTTTACAGCTAGGCAGAATATATTGGTTACTTTTACTGTGATATGTCTGGATGCCCTAAAGTACAGGCCAAAGGCAAGTCATAGTAACACAGAATCCTCAAACAGATAACAGAAAAATACCTGTCGTCCAAACCACCATCTTTGGTAGACAGTTAGTTTGAGCTCCATCCCCTGCGAGCATCTGGGAGAAAAAGGGCCTTTCCACACAACACTGTTATAGTGCTATTATTCCACTTTTAACATCCTGTGGAATTCTGGGATTTGCAGTTTAGGGCGGGGCGTTTAAAATTCTCAGCCAGAGAGCTCTTTGGTCTCACTAAACTACAAACCCCAGAATTCCACAGGTTGTTACAAGTGGAATAATAGCACTATAACAGTGTTGTGTGGAAATGACTGATATGTTGTCAACTGAATAATTTGTGCTTAGTGTTATTGTTCATTGCTGAGTGTAATGTGTAAAGAAGATGGGACTGCAATATGAGTTGTCCAGGGGAGAGGGAGCTATGGTGATGGCAGGATGATGTGTCATTACAGAGGAAAGAGAAAGTGATTCTTAACACTTGTCTAACCTTCCAGTCATCCTGCCATGCTCAGAAACATGGAGAGTGAATCCAGCCATCTGCAAAACCTCACTTTGTGCAATACCAGGTCAGTTAAAAACAAGGTGCATACAACCTGTGATCTCCTTACTGATGAGAAGACTGAGCTGGCATGCTTTACAGAAACTTGGCTGGGAAATGATAGTAGCCCAATATGGGCACCATTTCTCCCAGTGGGATATTGTGTTAGGGTGGAGGTGAAGGAAGCGGGGTGGGGGTGGGGGAACAGAGTAGCTGTGGTCTATGAAGACTATCTTAACCTGACCTGATTACCTATTAAGGAGCTGAACCACACTGAATGTGTATATCTGAGCCTGAAAACCAGGAATAGACTTGGGATTCTGTTATTGTCTCTTTTGTCCCACTGACAGGGGGAGTGTATCTCTGCTGGTGCTTTTGGACCTCTCAGTGGCATTTGGTACCATCAACCATGGTATCCTTCTCCAATACCTGAGGGGCCTGGGAATAGGAGGCTTTATGCTTCAGTGGTTCTTGTCCTATTTCGCAGGTAGATTCCCAATGGTGGTGCTTGGGGATAGCTGCTCCTCAAAAAGGAGCTGCTATATGGCAGCTATATGGCATTTACCCCAAAAGGTGATCTTTACCACTTTTAACACAGATTCTTGAATTTGACAAGAAAGATACAGAGGCTAGATTTCCATTGCCTCATACCCTCCAACATTTCACAGATGAAAACCAACAAGTGTCTTAGAATGCTGCTCCTCAAAAAAGGAGCTGTTATATGGCATACCACAAGGTGCCATTCTATCCCCAGTGCAACTGAACATCTGGGGGAGATCATCCAGAGGCATGGGCCAGGGTGCTATCAGTATGCTGATGACACCCAAATATATTTCTCCATGCCTTCAAAAACAGCTTCAGCTAAGGTTAGTGTCTCTCACATGAATGAATGCCTGGAAGAAGTAATGGGCTGAATGAGGAAAAGCAAACGGAAGCGGAATCCAGACAATACGGAGGTGCTTACTGCCAAGAGTCCTAACCTGGGTTTGGAGATGTGTCAACCTGTCGTGCACAGGGTTACACTCCCCCTGAAAGACTGTGTTTGCAGCGTGGGAGTGCTTCTGGATCTGTTGCTCCAAATGACAGCTCAGACAAATGTCCTGGCCAAGAGTGCTTACTATCAGCTTCGGCTGATACACCAGCTGCGCCCCTTCCTAGAGCTGGAGGACCTAAAGATGGTAGTGCCCATGCTGGTAACCTCAAGGCTGGACTTTTGCAGTGCACTATACAATGGGCCAAATTCAGAAACTTCAGTTGGTTCAAAATACGACAGCCAGATTGGTTACTAGTATATCTAGGAGTGACCATATCACACCAATATTAAAGTCACTCCACCAGTTTCCAGGCAAAGTATAAAGTGTTGGTTATTACCTGTCAAACCCTGCATGGCTTGGGTACAGGTTATTTACATGATTGCATCCTCCCATATAATCTGCCCCACACATTCAGATCCTCTGGGGGACAACCCCTCAACCCACCAGGACTAGACTGGCAATGGTCACCCAGAGGACTTTTCCTTCAGCCGTCCCTAGGCCATTGAATGACCTCTCAGAAGAGATTTCACAGCTAAATATGCTGTCCAGATTTAAAACAGCATTAAAGAGCAGTCTCTTCCAGCAGGCCTACCCAGATTATTTTAAACTGTGAATTTTAGCAATGAATTTTAAACATGTATTGACTATTTTAATTGAATATTAGTATTTTTTGTTCTTTTAAACTGATATTATATATTTTAACTACAGTTTTTAATTGATGTTTCATTTTTAACTGATATATTTTAATCTGTTGTTGCCTCTTGCCTCGATCCATAGGGAGAGAAAGGAAATAGATAGATAGATAGATAGATAGATAGATAGATAGATAGATAGATAGATAGATAGATAGATAGATAGATAGATAGGCAGGCAGGCAGGCAGGCAGGCAGGCAGGCAGGCAGGCAGGCAGGCAGGCAGGCAGGCAGGCATGATGAGTAAGTTGGCACTTGGCAAGCCCATTTAGACTTCCCATCTACCCAGTTGCAGGATACATGGATAGCACCCTTGAGCAATTATAAGGAAGGGAAGGATAGCAGTAGGTGTAAAGGGATCAGAGTCTTGGAGATCACAAGCTGAAGATGAGTCGGCAGTGTGATGCAGCAGCCAAGAAAGCTAACAGGATTTTTGGTTGCATCAATAGGAGTATGGTGTCTAGATCAAGAGAGGTAATGGTACCACTCTATTCTGCGTTGGTTAGACCTCATTTGGAATACTGTGTCCAGTTCTGGGCACCTCAATTCAAGAAGGATATTGACAAGCTGGAATGAGTCCAAAGGAGGACAACCAAAATGGTGAAGGGTCTGGAAGCCATGCCCTATGAGGAGCAGCTTAGGGAGCTGGGTATATGTTTAGTCTGCAGAATATGTTTAGTCTGTTAAGAGGGGACGTGATAGCTATGTTTAAATATTTGAAGGGATGTCATGTCAAGGTGGGAGTAGGCTTGTTTTCCACTGCTCCAGAGACTAGGACAAGGAGCAATGTATTCAAGCTACAGGAAAGGAGATTCCACCTGAACCTCAGGAAGAACTTCCTGAAGGTCAGAGCTGTTCGGCAGTGGAATATGCTGCCTCAGAGTGTGGTGGAGTCTCCTTCTTTGGAGGTTTTTAAGCAGAGGCTGGATGGCCATCTGTTGGGAGAACTTTGATGTGTGTTCCTGCATGGCAGGGGGTTGGACTGGGTGGCCCTTGTGGTCTCTTCCAACTCTATCATTCTATGATTCTATGATTCTATAAACTGAACAATGATCATTTAGCAGATTTGTCCATGTTATGCCATTTTAAAGGCTCAGCAAAATCAAATTCACTAGTGCCAGGAGTAATTCCTGTCAACTTAGAGAAGTAAAGGTGGCTTTTTTTTAAAGTGCTTTAATTTGTCTTAACTTTTTGAGGTGATCTTATTACTCGTAACTCACCTTCTTGGTATTGGGTACATCGGCAATTATTAAGCAAATAAGAGCAGAAGAGTCCTCTTAGCAGTTGCTGTTTTAATCAGATTAAGTCAAGCATAGGATGCATCCAGACTGATTTTTTTAAAATAATTTTATTCAAATTTCAACAAATAAAACAAACAATTATCTCTGCAATGTTTACATGACATGTTTTCCGTTCTTCCTTTCCTTTCTGGATTACAATATTCCCTCTGTTTATTATACCACGTATAGCAATAAAATGTTAATAATCTATGATTTGTTGGTTCCTGCTGTATTTCTCTGCTTTACTTGTTACATGATATTTCGTTGACTATTAACCTGAATAGTAATTGATATCGTGAAAAATGTATTACCTTCTATCTACCCCCAACCCAAATCTGTAATAATCTTCCACTCTTTATTAATGTTTTCATCTGATTTCCCTTTTAGTCTTTGTGTAAGTATACCTGCATTTCTATTTTCCATAAAAGTTGTCCACCACTGTTCAGTTGTAGGTGTAGTTTCATTTTTCAAAAGTTGTGCATACTCAATGCGGGCCATCATCACCATGTACAATATTATTCTCCAGTATCTCTTAACTGGCATTCCATCTAATATATGTGTCATGTTTAACAAACAGAATTCAGGTGTCATCCCAAATTGGATCTTCAAAATTGAACTTATTTTCTTGTGTATTTCTTTCCAGTATTTTTGTGCTCTGGGACATGACCACCACATGTGAAATAGTGTACTAGAGTTCTCTTGACATTTCCAACATTGACCTGTACCCGTCTTGTAAATTGTCTTTAATTTTTCTGGTGTCATGTACCATCTATGAAATAGTTTGTAATAGTTTTCTTTTAAGTTTTGAGCAGCAGTAAATTTCTGTGTGCGTTGCCAACTCTGTTCTCACCATTCTAACTGTATTGAGTGTCCAACAGTTTGTGCCCATTGTATCATTACTGTTTTAACTGTCTCCTCCTCACATTCTTGGTGTAAAATTTCTTTATACTAATAAATATGGTGGATTTTCTCTTAACATTCGCAGTAAATGAATTTGTTCCTTTTGTTGTATTCCATAGGTTTGTACATCAATTTGAAATCTTTCCTTTAGCTGTCTATAGGGAAACCAGCTTAATTTTATTCCTTCAGTTTCCAATTTCTCTCTTGATTTCATCTTCACACCGAGGTCTTCTGTCGTGTCTAATAAGTCTTCATACCATAACCATTTGTCTGTATCTTTCCATCTCCCGAAAAAAGCTTCTTGCGGGGAAACCAAATTGGGTAACTGCCTTATATTCTTCTTGTTGTAGTCAGTCCATATTTTAAGTAGCGATTTCCTTATGAAATGATGCGTAAAATCTTTGTCTACTGCTGCTTTTCCATAAAACATATAGGCATGCCATCCCATTCTTAAGTCTGCTCCCTCTAACACCAGCATTCTCGAATTTTGAAGATTTATCCAGTCTTTTATCCAAGTGAATGCCGCTGCCTTGTAGTATGCTTGTAGGTCTGGCAAGCCTAAACCACCTCTAGCTGTTATGTCCGTCATGATTCTCCATTTAATTCTTGGTTTCCTCCCCTGCCATATAAACTTATTTTTGTCTCTCTTCCATTGGGCAAAGGGTTTAGTGCTTGTTATAATAGGCACATTTTGGAAAAGATAGTTCATTTTTGGTAAAACGTTCATTTTTATCACTGATATCCGTCCCAGCAAAGATATTTTAGTTGAGTCCATTTTTCCAAATCTTGAATTATCTCCTTCTATTTTTTATCATAATTGTTATGGTACAATTCATTATTTCTTTGTGCAATCCAAACTCCTAAATATTTGGCTTTCTGTCCTTTATTAAATCCTGTAATTTGTTTGAATTCAGCCTCTTCCTTCTCCCTCATATTTTTTGTTATGTATACTGTTTTTTCCTTATTAATTTTAAAGCCTCAGTAATCTCCACACTCTTGAATAATATCCATCAGTCTTTGAGCGCTCATGAGGGGCTCATCCATAAAAAGTACCAAATCATCTGCAAAGGCTTTAAGTTTATTTTGAAATTTCTTTATCTGGACTCCTTTTATTGCCACATCTTCTCTTATATTATCATTAAGTATTTCTAGTGTCAAAATAAATAGCAAAGGTGATAGGGGACAACCCTGCCTTGTTCCTCTCAAAATTTCAGTCGGTACTGTATGCTCTCCATTTATAATTAGTCTTGCCGTTTGTTGAGATATATTGCTTCAATCCATGAAATGAATTTTTTCCCGCTTGTGCTTGCTTAATAGTCATCTTCAAAAATGACCAATTGACCATATCAAATGCCTTTTCTGCATCAACAAATACCATAGCTAGCTTTCTTTCATTATGTTTTTTGTAATATTCAATTATATTTAAAACTGTCCTGATATTGTCATGCATCATTCTCTTGGGCAAAAAGCCATTCTGGTCTACATCAACATGTTCTTGGAGTACTTTTTTAAGTTTCTCTGCCATAATAGCAGCAAAAATCTTATAGTCCGTGTTTAATAGTGAAATAGGTCTGTAATTCTTTATGTCCGTTACATCTCTGCCTTCTTTTGGGATCAAGACTACATCCATCATCTGGAAAAAGCTTTTGGGTAGTTTTCCATTATTTCGCAGTATCAGTTTTTGCGTTGTTCTATCCACAGTAGGATTCAGTACTCCATTAAAGTCTCCAAGAACCACCACACTTGAGTTGCCTGTATCCTGTAGATATCTTTGTATTTCAGCATTTATTCTAGGAAAGAATTCACCTTTAGCTCCATTAGGTGCATATATTCCTACTATTAATATCTTATCTTGTTTTGTGCCAATTTCTACCGCAAGATAACGTCCATTTTTATCTTGAAATTTTATTTGCGCACCATATCTTGAATTCACATATATCAATACGCCTCTTTTCTTCTGATCAATTGTACCTGCAAAGCAGCTGCCTAGTTTAGGATTCCGTACATATTTCAAATCTTGGGTTCTTATCCAGACTTCTTGTAGGCAAATTACATCCAATTTTTGCTTTTCCAGATGATGGAAAAGTTGTCTTCTTTTATCTTCCCAGTTAAATTCTTTAATGTTCCAAGTATACATTTTGAGCCCCATTTTTTCTATTTTATTAATTAAATTTATGCAGTCCTATCCTATTTTTACTGCAATCAGACTGATTTTTAAAAGATCAAAAAGTCCCAGATTTTGCTCCTCTTCTTTCCAATTTTATTTTGGAGATCCATGCACATTTTGTTTATCCCAGCATATTTTCTCTCAGCTCCCAGCATGATCAGAGATCTTTTGTTTTTTTACCGGCTTGCCAGGTCTGCTTATTTTAGCCTAGTATAAAATGACAAACAATAGGAACAAAATCAAGGATTTTTCAGTTAGTCTCGGTGTGCCCTCAGAAATGCTTAAAGGAGAACCACATGATCCACTGTGGCCTAGTCACACCAAGAGATGCTGTTGCTGGCCAGGCTAAAGCTTCTCTCAGTTTGAGCTTGGTGGTAGTAGCAGTATACAAACTGAATCCTGCATGACATCTTAAATTCAGAACCTACTGTGGGCTGGATGAGTCCTGTCAGATATAAATGTGCCTATTTTAGAAGGTTGCTAAATCCTGTTTTGGAAGAGCTTTCTTGGTTCTGTATGTACTCTGCAGCAGGCAGAATGCCAATGAACTCTACAGTCCTTTTAGCTAATAAATCCACATGAATTCTAGACCTACTCTAGAAGGAGATGCAGCAACATTCCATTTATTTGTATAGTGTTGCTGTTGTTGTTTTGTGCCTTCAAGTCATTTCCAACTTATGGTGACGCTATAGTGAACATGCAACAGGGTTTTCTGGGGTTGAGAATGTGTGACACTCCCAAAGTCACCTAGGGGGTTCCTATGGCTGAACAGAGAATGGAAACCTCGTTTCCAGAGTCGCAGACCAGTGCTGAAACCATTATAACACAATTTTACTGGGACTTAATTGCTATTTTTCTATTGTACTCCATAAAACGATATGAGTGGAAAGGTAAACTTTCCAAGATAAATACAAATTAAATGCTTATAGGATGCAACTCAGAAAGCCATCATCCTTTCCTAAGATTCAGAAGACTCAATGAGTTGGTGACATCAATTTAATTTTTTCAGAGTTGTATGTGGGACCAGCAAACTAGCTCAGTAACAGGCCCATAGGAAACTATCTTATATTGGGAACCAAAATAGTTTTAATCTAGCCCAGTATTCTCTACACTAGCCTTCCCTAAGCCTGGAGACTATGGCAGTTTTCATTCCAAATATCTGGAATACATAAGGTTCAGGAAGGTTGGCCAATGCTGACTGCCATCCATTCTGCACTGTTTGAAGGTCAAACTAGATCATGTGGAGCACATTACAAAGAGGTACTCTTTCCAGCATTGAAAGTCAACTGTTCATGAATGCATGTGATTTTCCTCAACTCCGTATCTTCCATTTCACATGCTCTGTTTTGTCATCAGTCATTAGAAGGTAAGAATTTAATGTTCACATTTGATTGCTGAAGCAATCTCTGAGGCAGACCCACTGTGGGACTTGAAACAGGTTAATTGAAGGAAATATATGTTTTCCTTAGGCTGACCCTCAGACAGGACTGCTTCCTTGCCCTGCCATCAGGCAATCTCAGTGATAAAACTAGAGCTTGGAAACATTACTATTTGAATTCCTAGAAGCCACTGACTTGTATGACCTATAGCCATGATAGCTGATGGTAAATGGAAATTTTAGTCAAAAATATAACTTCGTCAAGCTCTGGATTGAACTTTGGACATTGACATGCAAAGCATATGATATCCCATTGCACTATGGTCCGTTCCTAATAATATATATTTTTAAAGTCACTTGTAGCGACGTGAAAAATGAAAGGTGTGTAACTATAGTAGCTGAGAAATGTGAAAGAACAGGTCAACAACATTTGCTAAACTCACCTGCTGCATCCTAATTCCACACAATGACCAGAATTCTGTTAGTGTCATACTCAGACATAAATCGTCTTATTTGTGTGGTTGTGGGTTTTTTGTTTGTTTGTTTTTGCTGTTGTAGCCATAGTCGATCCATGCGTGAATAACTATTGCATATGTAATTGCAGATGCTCAGATGGTGTGTTACTGTCGGTGGTTTCAATGTATCGCTTGATTCACTGGGATTGCTCATTGTACATACCCCATGGCAAAGTGGGACAATGTAGAACCTAATGGCAGATACGCAATCAGTTGTCAATGTCAGTAGTCAAGAGAAGGGCGGCATAATGGAACTCCTGCTTAACTACATCTCAGCTGACAGATTTTTTTAAAAGAAATGAATGTATAATTATCATGCAGAAGAACTTCCAGAATACTTGCTCCCTAATTTTCAAATGGATTTTTACATGGGAGTGATTAACAGAGAATGCTAGTGACTGAAAACAAAGCATACCATTTTAATTCTGTACACAGATTTCAAATACTGCCCTAGGAGCTAATTTGTTGTCATGACCTTTCGAGCTGATGCAGGCAGCCACAGAAGAAAACGAAATCTCTGAGCAAATTTAATTGCTTTTTCTAGAGCAACATTTCTTCACCCAGACCTGTGAAAGGTGAACTTCAAGAAACTGATAGCAGCCAGCCAATATAGAAGGTCACACACTTGAAAGCTTTCACCTTTTCCCACAATTTCTTTAAACAGATTTGTGCATCTGCTGTAAGCCAAACTTCTCAGCAGACATTTGCTTGGGCATTCAATAAAAATCACATGCTCAGCAGACCAGGCTGGAAGCTTAACAGTGGCAACTTCAAATGTTTGGAAATTTATTAAAATTAGCAAAAGCTATTTCTAATTGTTACCCTTTGGACTAGGACCAACACTCAAGAAAAAGCCTTCCTGCTTCTTCTGCTGAGAGATTCAAACCATATCTTTAAGCCTAAGAGTCTTGCATCTTACAAAGTATGTAAAGATTATGGTTGCCATCTTGTGAGTGACTTACAATGGCATTAAGTCCAGCTTATATCATTTTAAGTGTCTTTTGGTCTTTATGGAGATAAGAATTCTCTAGTGATCTCATGCAAAAAGAACAAGACAAGCCACCACAATTGGGGGCTCTTTGGAAGATTTCTTGAGCATGAGGGGGGAGGCAGAAAATCAGCTACCCTTCCCCCCCAAGTGGAGGAGTACCTGCATTTGTAGCCTTTTGATTGGTTTGTGAGCGCTCCATGTAGCCCATGAGCCACACCTTTCCCATTTTTTTTTTACAGCAGAAGTAGTCCTGTGTCTTAAAAGTATATTAGAATAGGGTGTAAAAGAGTCATCCACTTGGCAGTGGGGGGGGCTCATTTACAAGGCCTTGAATAACTGAAAGAAAAATACGTAGCTAACACTGCATTTATCCAACAATTGCAGAGAGTTATTAACTGCTTTTGCTGTTATTACTGCCATAGAGTAATCATTAAAATGAACTCCAGCCCACACTTAGCTGTTTTCATTCTGAGACCTTCTTCATCTTTGTCTGTCACCTCTGCTATCTGCTGTACCATGAAGACCTGCAGAAGCTCTAAAAAACCCCAAATCACCCATCACCCAGTTCTAACCACTGGCAATTCCAGCAGAAGTAGAGTTCTAAGTTCTAAGCACTAAAGTTCTAAGCACTAAAATACAAGGTTCAGGAAAATTAGTTAAGGAGCTTGGAACGGTTACTTTTCTGAATCTGAATCTGAGTCTGATCATAAACTCTCTCAACTAGAATGGCCACTGCCCACTGGCCATAGAGGATTCTGCAAATTATAGTACAAGAAAGTTAATCTTTACCACTTTTAATACAGATTCTTGAATTTGACAAGAAAGATATATGGGCTAAATTTCCATTGTCTTATATCCTCCAACATTTCACAGATGAAAATCAGCAAATATCTTGGAGTGCTGACTGAAATCTCAAGGAATTGTTATGGATCAGAGATTCCTAGGAGTCCTTGAATCTGCAGGCAGAGACACAAATCCATACTTTCCAACATTTCATAGATGAAAACCAGGACACACATGGACAAACAACATCAGAATGTGGTCAACCTAGGAAAAGTTATTAATGAAGAACACACAGGCTAAGAGAGGCTGCAACAGTTTGCTTTTGCCTGAGCATACTGGGAAGGACAAAATTCTGTCCTTCCTTTTCTCCCTCACACACTCAGTTAATTGAGTACAAACTACTTTTACACCTTGAGCTCAATTTGCAGCAAGTGATGCAAACTAAGGATAAAAGAGGAAGAAGGAGGAGGATTGAGAAACTTGGACTTTTAAAAGCAGCTGGACGAGTAGCCCAACAAAAGATTAGTCAGGGCTGTCTTTTCCAAATGAGGGTTGACTGGAGATACGTTGCCTAGGAAGAAGTTAATTATATCCTGTTTATTTCTTTGAAGGCCTGCCAAAATGTGGGTTCTCACTTATCAACAAAGCTCACATCCTATGGCTGTGCTGATTTCATTTCCATAAGAAGGGCGTTGTATTTGTATTGTGTAGAGAACCCCCTAACTGGAATCCCTTATTAAAAGCTGAAACTTAACAACTTGCTTTTCAGTTTGCAAGTTGGTCTTCATACAAGTAGACAAAAATTTAACAGGTGGGCAATGGCCATAATCCTATGTCATTCAGGTGGAACATAATAACGCTCTATCCATTCAGGGTGCATTTGTCCTGCCCCTATAAGGCAGCTTACAAAGACTGGAGCATGCCGCCATGGTTATGTACTGGTAGGAGCGGGAAGAGAGAGAGGTGACTAGGCAGCAGCTTTGAAGCCAGGGAAGAGAGCTAATATTGGCCTCCAGCAACAGAGATCTGGGTAGGGGATGTCAGCTTTCCTGCTCCAGCTCCAGAAACTCAGCTATAGCTAGGTGTTTTCTGAGGCCCTGTGTCCCTTTGCCATCTGTGGCTGTGGACATTGAGCAAGGAGTAGTGAATAACTCCTCCCACAGCTCCAAAATACGCACTAACACATGCAAAGCCTCAAGTCACCAAATTCTCATACCTGCTATATGATCTGACACATTATATAACTTTACATATATGTGGCTACATAGCAAAGAAACCTCTTTACTGAATTGTGAAGATGCATAATGGGACACTGGTAAGACCGCCCAATGTATGTCTGTGCAGTAATGCACATCGGGTAATTTGCAAGCTCTGTTCCGTAGTAACAAAGCAGCACCTATCTACTAGATATGGATGCTATGCAGCTGCATTATTCTAATTTATGATGGTATAAGTCAACTTTCCAAGATGTAAAGCCCCAACAGGATTCTAGCTATTATGTATGTTGGCAACAGGAGTCTTACCAATATCTGTTATCTTAAGAATTACAATTATGTGGGATTAAACAGGGTTTTCCCTCCTTTTCCTGTTGTTCCTGTTCTCTGTCCCCTTTGTTCCAATTCTCATTTTCTACCTACCTTTTTGCTTTCCTTGCCAAAATGTAATTTAAATGTGCATGGGGAGGGAGGGAGATCAGTGGCTCTTAAACTTTTCTTTACTGGGGAACCCCTGTAAATATAATTTGTTGCTGGGATGCCCAAGACTTAACTCAAGATTTAAATATTTAAATTTAGATTTAAATATTCACACATTTATTTATTAAAGACTTTTGGAGACTAGAATTCAGATTCCCACTCAGACACTGGATGACCTTGGGCAAATCACATTCTCTCAGCCTCAGAGGAAGACAAATTCAACCCCCCTCTGAACAAACCTTGCAAAAAAAAAGTATGATAGGTTCCCTTAGGATTATCATAACTCAGAAGTTACTTGGAAGCAAATGAGGGAGCAGTTTTGACACCTGCATTCCCCCTCCTCCGCTGCCACATCGCTGTTGCTTCTGTTGGTATCCAGCAGTAGATGTTTGCCGACCCCCTGTGGGGGCTCTGTGGACCCCAGGTTAAGAACCACTGTTCTAGAGAATTGTATTCCACTTCAATTCTGTTCCAAGAGCAGTTAACAAGAATAAAATAAGTAAAAAAGGAAATACAAGCAGAGGTCATGATAAACTAAAAGTCCACACATTCACAAAAATAGGATTTAAAATCAGCAAGATTGAAATTATACTTGAAAAGCTCAGTACATTTTTCTTAAAATCTTTGCCAGCCCCTGCCCCAACAAGATAACTGACAGGGAAAGGTGAATGGTTCACTACTGGGTTGCCATAACCCAACAAGGGCCTTTCTCCATGTTAGCCATCAACTTGGACTGCTAGAGGAAGTCCTGAGAGACATAAAAAGCTGTGATATATGTGTAGGTACTTGTGAAGAGAAGCAGTCCTTCAAACTGAAGTTATCCTGTTTATACTTACAGACTTCTTTTATGCCAGTCTTAAGTTTCTGAAGCTTTGAAAGCATCATTCTGCTTGTGTGACATTAAGAAAGCACCAAAAATATTTGCAGAAGCATTATTTCTGTGGATTTCCACTGATATCTGTGACCTACAATCAATTGAGTAGACCCACTGAATCTATGGCAACTTGGTAAGTCAGTACTTATGTACATTTCAGTGATTCAATCTTTCTTCTATTAGGGATTAATAATTGAATTTAGGGCCTTATCCCCAGAGCTCAACATGTAACTGGCTTTGAACAGAGGACTCACCCCAAGAACATGTCTGAAGCATTGCACTAGTATCCCTTCCAGATGAAGGCAAGTTCTCTTGGATATCACTATAAACTGGCTGCCTTGATAAGCATGAATAATACTAAGGTGTTCTTTTGCCTGTCAAACTTGATGAGTGATCAAGTACTTAATTAGAGGGGTGTTTCTTGATGGTTCTAGCCTGTGGAATGATGATCATTAGGTGAGAGAAAGGATTGTGAACACATTTCCTCTCTCATGCATACAATTTTGGGGAGAAGGGAAATCAGGAACATGCCAGCTGAGCATGGCTTCTGATGGAATGCATCCATGCTGGGGCATTTATCCTTGCACATCAGTGCCCTGGCAGGCACAACACTGCAGGTTGTGTGGCTAAAAGGCATGGCCCCTCTTCAACCCAGCCTCCAAGGCAATGCTTCTGCAGAACGAGGATGTCTGCGCAGGGTTAGATAGGAAGCTAGACAAATTTTTTTTGCTGTCTGAATTCAAACAGAAGCATAGGAAGAAAGTTCTAAAAAAAAAGCACCCTGGGGTGCACTTGCCCTTTGTAGATTTTGATGCTTTGTTAGCAGCTGTGCTGCCTGTTTTTGCAGTGTGTTTGCTTCCAACAGGTTTTGTTTGTATATGTGTAAATATACAGATACTACAAATGTATTCAGTTCTTTATCCCTCCCGCTCCAACATACACAAATACATCTGAACATGCTTGTTCTTTCTCATATAAACACCTGCACATTTCCCCTTAAAAGTCTCATGGTTTGGGGAAATGGGAAATATATAATCTTCCATCCATATGGGTTAGAACTAAACTAAACTATATTATACTACACTACACTACACTACACTACACTATGGCTGGAATCATGTATCAGGTTGTACTCAACTAAGTATTTAACTAAGTAAACTTCTTCTGCCCCCTCCAAACCTGATGGAAACATCATTCAGCTGTGCTCTAATTCTCAGCAGAGGATCTCGTGCATCTAATGCCTGGTAAAACAGTTTGGGTGGGGTGAGTTATGATTGTGGCAATAGTGTCAAAGTAGTGACTAAGCAGTGATTGTGCATATGAAACCATTACAGTCATTACTTAATTATGCTTTGGACATTATAACCATGATCATAATTCAACCCTAACCCACAGCATCATTAGGAGTGGGTGGGTGCGTGGGTGACACAGCCAGAGCTTAGTGACACCAAAATGATTGCTTGCCCCTTCTTTCTCCCCCCTAACCCATGAGAACCCACATAGCTTCGTGTAGGACAACTGCTCCTATTTTTCTTATGACTAGATGAGCTCCCCAGTGCCTTTGTGCACACAGAGCCAGGCAGGTGGCTCAGGACACTCAGAGCACAAGTTCCCATGGCAGTAAACTGGGACCCCTGGAATTCCACCTCCTGGATGGAAAAGCTCAATGGGGGTGACACCCACCCTAGTGACACCACTGCCCAACCTACGTTAGTGAGCATCAGATGTGTGAGAGGGAGGAGGGTCATTCTGCCAAAACTCAGGGCATGGCTGAATGACGCTTCCATCAGGTCTGTGAGGGTCAGGCCAGGAGAAGTTATTTAGTTAAGTACTTAGTAAGTATAAGCTGATACAGCATTCTGGCCTATAATTTTATAGCATCTCCAAAAGTCTTGTCCTCTACAAGGAGAACACAGCATATCTGCAACCAAGGTCAATGTTGCTAAGGCACTTTAAAAATGAAACAAAAGGAATGGGAGTTTCAGTCTTCATTCCAGTCCAGAGCTCCCTAGCATCAGGTTGCATACTCTTTTTTAGGTGCTGGTGCTGAGCCTTGTAACATGAGCCTCCCATATTAGGTTAGCTTGGACTGTAACATTTAACACTGAAGGAACATTTCTCCACCATTTATACAGCACAAGTAAGTATCTCAATCCCACCATCCAAAAGAGGATCTGTTTTCTTCTAGACCTGAACCCTGATACCTGCCATTTGCAATTTAAGAACAGCAAAGATTCCCTGTTATTACTTCCACCAGGACTTCCATAGCTGACAGAGAGTTTTCACCTCACATATTGGCAGCAATTTCCAGGGACAGTTGCTCTCTTAGCTTGCATGTTCTAATGGTGTCAGATTAAGTCCAGTGAAATTATAAACTGCATGTCAGATGTTAAACTAGGGAAGCTAGAGATGCTTAAGAACAATCCTGCCAAAAGAGAAATGGGAGAGGTAGGAAGATTCCATCTTCTTTATGCTTTTATTTTCTTCCTGCCTTAATATGAGGGAGCACAGAGGCATTAAATGGCTTTGCTTGTTATGGTGGACAAGAATCTACAGGCAGGAAGATGGCCATTTATAAATGGATATAGATTACACAATGGTTGTGGCAGGAATAGAAATGCATCATGTGAACCTTGTGACTTTTTGAAGGCATTTCAAGATGTAACAAAATGTTATGTGGCTACTCAAAAACTGTATGGTTATAACTTAAACAGGAAGACATCAACATATGAATACAAAGTTACTATACAACAGATCTGCATTTTCAGCTGTGACTGGGAGAAAAAAAACAAAATCAATACATTCCATGGACAGTAACACTCTACCTAAGCACTTAATATTCTCCATTATAGTATAATAATTCCTGCTTTGTTCATTTATTTCATTTCTTTTTAATTCTGCTTTTTTATAAAAGATCCTGAGTCACTCTGGGTGTCTAGTTCATATATTCACAAAACAAAGAATAAAAATAAATCTGAATTTTGTTCATAATACTTTTATACCTTTGATACAATTGAAATATTTAAGTACTTAAAATAATTAATTTCAGGACTCCAATCTGTGCATTATTGTTATCTACTAATAGTTTAGGCAGCAATCCTGTTATCTTTGTACGTGGAGGTAAGCCCCACTGAAACTAGTGGAATTTATTTCTCAGTATAAGATAGGATGGCATTATAGGAACACACGATGGCATTCACCTTGCATTCACTGTTAATATCAGGTAGCATTTAATTATTCAAAGTAGCATAGCAGAGATCAGTTCAAATCTGCATTTAGTCTACAAACTATTGAATCACACTCAGTGATAAAAACCATTTACACCAATTATTTGGATATGGTCTGGTGTATGATAAAAATCATTTCAAAGGGAATATGCATTCTATGACCAACTACGCTCAAAATGTACTTGGAAAGGTTATCGGCAGCTGGTAGCTAATCTGTCTGGCTCCACTATTGGGACATAAACCTGATTACATGATTGCCAGATTACCATTTTCCAAAGGAGCATTACAAGGAAATCTCTAGCAGAACAATTCTACATTTGCTTATTGAGAAGTTAAGTCTCGTTGCGTTTAGAGATGCTTATGAGTGTTTAGGAATGCAACTTTAAGATTGTGCCATGATATTCTTTGGGATAAAAATGTTCTTACATATGGAGAAATTAAATAAGGCAATATGCCTTCGAAGGGGAGAGAGCAGATCTGAAGACAGGAACTTGTGACTTCAAGATAATACAGTTTCTTATAAACTAAAGCAACAATTGTTGTTTACATCAAAACTAAAAAAAAACAAGGTGCACAAGTTAATATTCTTTACAAAAAGCTAAACCGATTTTGAAGAGGTGCTGAGCAATTCGGGGAGAAATAATTCTGGGCAGGAATCAAATCTTGGGATATACTATTATTTTTTAACAATAAAGCAGACACCACGACAATACTTTATCCTCCCTCTTGTTAATCCAAGACATTTATAGACAGTGTTGACATTTTAAAGCTGTCTGCTCAGCAGGTGGCCTGTAGAAATGTTTATTACTATTTGCATAAGACAGGTTTTATTTTCATATATTTAACATGTTTGTTTCAGTATCACTATCTGGAGCAGAAGCAGTGTGGCCTGACAAAATATCACTGTCACCGTTTTCTGAGCACTTATGCAAATGAGCAAGCTCTGCCTCCCAAAAGGCTACAATCTGTGACATTTTTGAGTCCATTTTTAATAACTCTCTCCTTTTAAATGTCAGCGCCCAGAGTGAATAAACAGACGCAAGTCCAACTGACCTTGAAGCTGAAGCCAGATATGTCCCGCAAGCCTAGGAGCCAAGAAGTGCAAAGTGAACGAGTAGTTTGTGCTGTGACAAATTACAGGTCATATGAGGAGCAAAATCAGAGTGGGTGGGGGCAGACGGGGAGGAAGTGTTTCTCCCATTAGCCAATCAAATTCCTGCCAGGTCCCTTTGAAACATTTTGGTCACACAGCCGTGTCCTTGAGAGCACAACAAGGATGTCCTGGTGTGGCACCCTCAAGACTCTGCTCTTAAATAGACATTTAATGCCAGCCTTAAGTCTCCCCTCACCCTTTTCCTTTTAGAACTTGAAGGAAAATTCCTCTCATCCTCAACCAATTTTGATGGCAACTTAATAAAAGACACATACATGCAGTGCTTAGGAAAGCTTTTTTTTTTTTTTTTTGGGACAGCTCCCAGAATCTGGAAGTTGTAGCTCCAAAGGGGAACTTTTCCAAGTTCTGAAGTGGCTTAGACTCATATGGTCATAGAACTGGAAGAGACCACAAGGGCCATCTAGTCCAACCCCCTGCAATGCAGGAAGAGACAGTTAAAGCACCTCTGAGAGATGGGCATTCCAATCTCTGTTTAAAAGCAAGCAAACAAGGAGAGTCAAGAAGGAGAGTCAAACTCCAAGGCAGCCTATTCCACCATGAAATAGCTGTTACAGTGAAAAAGTTCTTCCTTGAGATACCTACCTTAGAATAAGGTACCTGAAGATTATTTTGCTTCACAATAGAAATAATGGGTGTGCTAGCATGAGTCTACACCATGGGTGTGATCCTTAGTGTGATGAGGTAATGCGCCCTCAGCCTCTCTTTTTTAAACACAATATTTCTGCTCTCTTTCCATATACATAATTAGTATGATGCTGCATCTTTCATAGACATTTCATGATTCTTGTCTCCCATGGCCTTGTTGAAGTGGGATGACAAATATTTGGCAAGTTGGGTGATAGCTACATTGTCATATAGGCTGTTCTCAGTCACACACGATCCCCTTTTTCCACTTAGATTGATGGAAGCAAAGCACTGGATGACTGGCTACTTGAGCAGTGAATTTTTTTTTTAAAAAAAATGTTTTACTCAGTATTCACAATAATATATAATTTGAAGTCAAAGAAGCAGCTTTGCCCTGCCTGTCAAATATTGTATGCATATATCTTCTGTGGTGCACAAATGTGGTAACAGGACTAACTTGCTGTACAATTTTTGAATATTAATTGTTGCCTTTTTTTTTTAACATAGTTGCTGAACTGGTGTTGCATTTACTGAGATTTTAGTTTCATCTTTGTGCATAGTTAATGAAAGAAAACAGCAACATTCAGGTGGTTACTAGCCATTAAGTAAATATACACTGTACAGTTCTGAAACTGCATATTTCAAATCTCCATCCCCACCTGTAAATATTCAAAGATCAACTTATCAAGAAGATAAAAATTCAAAATAAAAAAAATCTACTACCGAAAGAGTGATGGAAAGTATAGTTGGTTGAGGTCGTGGAAAGTGAAGTAGAGGAGATAGTACAAATGGATGTGAAAAGAGCAGCAAGTCCCTGAACCTGTGTATCAGGCTAAGCCACTTCTAGCACTCAGAAATAACAACAGTGTGTCAGTTGCACACACAGGAAAAGCTGGTATGAAAAATACAGGAACAATTCCTCAAAACAGTGAAAAAGAAGAAAAGGAAGAAGAGGAAGAAAAGATAGATTAAAGAAAGGGACACGTTCATAGGAATGCAACAGATTGGCAACTATGTGATGTCAGTTTGGAGTTATGGCTAAAATAGGACGGAGGGAAGGGACCCGGCCTCGGTATTGCTGCAGAAGTCTATTCAGTGTTAAGAATTTAATTGTCAAATAGCTATCCCTATTTAACTACTTGGTAATATCGTTCATACAGTAGACAAAAGCATATGAAAAGCTCTACTGGATTACACCAAATGTCTATCTAGTCTTCCATTCTGCTCCCATAAATACCTGTAGCTTAAAAGCCATGTGTCTTGCATCACAGAAAACTATCCTCTACTTGATGGATTATACAGGCCAAGTTTAGTTTGAAGCTAAAGTATTATAAAAATGGAGAGGAGGTGCCTTTAATTTGCCCATCTAGAGAGTGGACCAAGAAGCCACTTATGGTATAATACATTGCATTTCTGCTTAAATCATTTCTACATCTTAATGTATACATATGCAGTTACAGTAGGCCCACATTTAACATGAGTTCATTTTATGTAGTTTCAATTATATTCTGGCTGCAGTATCTGGCTGCTGCTATTTTGTCAGTGGCAGAACTTGGAGTGTGTGGAGGGGGGGCAGGAAGGGGCGTGGCCTCTGTGTGCGGGGTGTGGGGGTGTGGGCAGGGTGCATGGGGGCATGGCAATGCACGGGGACACCCCAGAAACATTGCTGCCCAGAGTGAGTTGCCTCACCCCACCCCCACATCCCTATGGAACTGTATTTTGTGCTGAAAGCTCTTCTTATGTTATCTGGTGTTGCTAGATGCTGGAAGTGGTTCTGCTATAGGATTTGATGAAGTTTCCTCTTCTGATACATCAGAAGGTCAATACATACGATGATTTGCAGTGGCCACAATGCCTTCCTCGTTCGTTTTGGGTAAGAAAGGGTTCCACATTGTACATGAAAATTGCATAATGCACTAGATCCTGGAATGGATCTCTCATATTATATGTAGGCCTATCGTATGTGCTTCTTATGGAAAACCATAATTCACTGAATACACAAAGATAGGAAGGTCTTTTCATTCCCAATCTTCTAAGAAGGCTTCATGGAACCTGATTTTAGGATAATGCAGGAGAATTAGTCTCCTACCGCCCGCGTGACCACAAGTGGAGGGGGGAGACAACTTTGCTGCCCTCCACGAAGAAGAGCCAGGTAATCACCGTGCAATGGGGAGGGGGCGGGGGCTGCAGACACCTTTTAAGGCTGCCCCGCCCCTCCCTCAGCCTTTTGGTCTGCTGGCGACCCACCCTCCCACCCTATGGTTTCAGTGTAAGACTGCTGGTCGCTTTGGGACCGGGTAGGAATTCCCCCCCCTTGAGGGGGTTTCGTCTACCCTACACTGCGCCAAGGGATTGGGCAATTGGCTTTACAGGGTGGTGTCTTAATTAGGTTTTAAATAGGTCTCCACAGCCAGACTTGTCCTTACTCAGGGCTGGTGGGGGGGGGGTCTAAGGGTTTTGATGAGTACCTATGGCACCCTTTGGTGTAGGATAAATGCTGTCCTTGAGGCGGGCCCGGGACTCACCCGAACCGTTGTGAGACGGAGGGGGGGGTTGCGGTTTGTGGGCTCGCCTTCCAGAAAAGGGCTGGCCAAAGTTTTGATCCACCCTCATGGGTTGGCTTTGGGGCCCAGTATCTCGCTCAAGGAGGGCTAGGGAAGAGGTCTGGAGCTGACCCTTGCCTTAGCCTACCCATGCTGTTGACCCCTCCTTCAGGTCATAAATTCAAGTTCATGGTCAAGTTCACTTCCAATTCTATGTTAATTAGGCATACTTTAATAAATTGCCCTAGTTCAACCGAAGCCCTGTGTGTGGTCTCTTCATTTCGTGGGTTGGGCAGCAATGGACATCTGGTAGAAGAAGAATTTCCTCCCACTTCCCTTTCCCTTAGCGGCTGTATTTTGCATTTTTGCCCCAACTCTTTGTTGGGGCAAACTTTTTGTTGGGGCAAACTGTGTCTTTTGCCTTTCTGACTGTTTCTACACATGAATTGCTGCCATTGGACTGGAGTGGCAAAATTACTTCAGATTCACTAAAGGTTTTAAAATGAAGAGGCCAGTTATTGACAACAAGGACTACATAGTAACAGTGTGAACCTATATTTTAATGAAAGGTGTAAAATAAATAGGTTAAAAACAGATAAATGCACCTTCTGCAGCACTTCAGTAACAGGAATAGCAAATGGCCCTCATCCCAAAGTACAAAGCTGATACTGTAAAATGAAATACAAGAAATTTAAACAATAAATAATCAACCACAATACATCACAAATAACACCCATGAAAGGATTCTTATGTTGTATAGATTTTTATGGTAGAGGGCCACTTTCTGTGAAACACAAAGAAAAACAAAGACAAGTAAAAGAGGTACTGCCTTTGAGATTAGTGTCACTTTGTTCAATATCTGACATATGGCATTTTTAAAAAGTATTTTGAACACACCAAGAGTATGCAGTAAATTAGCAATTTGGTCCAAATAATCCATGCTTCTGTTTATCATGCATCAGGATGCAACCATCATTTCTTGGTGGACATTAATGAAAAGAACAAGCAGTTTGAACTAGAAAGATAAATAAGCATCTATAAATAACATTATTTATGTTCACCTCTATGATATTCATTAACCAGAAGTACTTAAACATGCCTTAAGGATTTTCTATTTTCTTACTCTTCCCCCCCCTCCAAGCTTAGGACTTTTTGAGACTTTATTAGTGCATTCATTTATAAAAATAGGCCCTCAATAAGTAGAAATGACAAAAAAAAAATACTACTGACATATAATTTATAAAGGCTAGCATTTACAATTAGACAAAAATTGAGTTTATTGTTCAGCTCTTTCTGGGCTGGCAATATAATTAAAGTGCACAGAAACACATACAAAAAGCAGAAGCTAAGCAGTTTTTTTTTTCCCAGTGGTGAGGATTTAGCAGCTCAGTTAGTCTGGTAGGAAATATCAGCTCAAATATGCCTAAGTCACAATGTTTTTTTTAAAACAGTTGTCTACCTGAGAGGGTTAAAGGGAGGTAACTAATGATATTTAGCCCTATTTTGTCAACAGGCTGATAGTGATTGGAAAAGTAAGGGCACTTTTCCAGCCTTGTTATTCAACAGTGCTAATATCTGCTTTGTGTCTTCACGGTTATGTTTGTGTTCACTTTCCATGCAATGGCAGGAAGAAGCAATGTAGGAAATTTCACACATCATAGGAAGTGTCACATATCTCTTAAAATATTAAAGGACTTACTCCAGGCCCACATAGGAAAAAAGGCTATTAGTAAAGACCACAAGCCAGATCTGTTCCCCTGATTGCAGTGAGAAATAATTAAGTACATTCTTATTGGATTTAATATGACTTAAAGCTCATCCTTTTTGGGATTCTGCTCCACATTTTTGTCACTTAAGGAGTCAATGTGGGGAGGGAGAAATTATTTGCTGTGCAAAAAGATTTATAATTCCTACAAGATCGCAGGTGCAGTCTAAGACTTGCCTCTGAGTTCCAGTTTGTATAACTCCTTTGAGTTCTTGGTTTGGCCTAAAGTGTGGGGAAACTCTAAGGAGGGGCCGTACTTACTGGTTAAGTTCAGAAAGAGAAGGAGAACTGGGGAGGAGAGAAGCTGCAGTTGCCAGGGATAAGGAACAGCCCCTTTCACCTTGAGTAAGGTTGTGGTAAATTCAGTTATGTATTTAAGGAAGGAACAAAAGGGTAAATTCCTCACAATGGAACATCTATTATGCATTGCCACCTGTTAACTATCTTTTATTTAGGACATTAAGATTTGCATCCAAATGTTGCAATACAAATCAGCAGCCACAGGCAGAAAAGTCCTGAAATCAAGGACTGCACTGACACCTCAGTGGATGCTTGGAACTTTTGGGACAGGGCATATATGTTGAATTTAATATATAATTTAATGTACCATTGTTAAAAATATACATTAGAACTATAACTGTGATTGAGGTCGCAGTATTCAATTATAGTTGGGCCCACAGAACTCAGAAAGAGGTATACGTGCATGCCATTTTATGCAAGCAAGGGTTCCCTGCTAACAAACCGTTGAAAAATGTGCATTCATGCCAATAAAGTGGGGCAATCCCAGCTCATGTAGACACCAGTGCAAATGCTCAAATGCAGGCTCTTGGATTAGAGACTGCAATGGATGCAAATACTACATTTAAGCTGACACTGGAATCATGCCTATGTGTATACACACACACACACACACACACATACACACAGAGGGGAAGAGAGAGAGAGAGAGAGAAATAATTGGTCACAGTTTAGTGTACCATATCATGAGGCTCAATGGTACTTGAACACACATCACAGTGAAATGGGCAGTGGTCATGCTCTGTAGTAGTTAAGCATGACAGATTAGCTTAACAAAGGCCATTTCCGCACTAGCCTGTTATAGTGCTATGATTCCACTTGCAACATCCTATGGAATCCTGGGGTTTGCAATTTCAGGAGGGGCCAGTAGGCAAGTGGAATCATAGCGCTATAACAGGCTAGTGCGGAAATGCCTAAAGTATAAACCTTGAATAGTTAACAAAAAATCAAAGGCATGTATAACTAACATTATTACCATGGCTGAACTATTTATTTCTAACAGGCAGTCACTAGGCTTTGATGCTGAGGCAGGGGTGCAGGTTATCCACTGGCTTCAATGGACATGGAAGTGCAGTGTTCATGCTGGGATATTTGCCTGCAATTACTTTTCTAAGTGAATGAAATAATCTCCACCACCATGTAAGGTGCCCTAGAGTTGCCCTGGAACTCATGCAATGCTCTGTATTAGAGCATGCTTTTTTAACAAAAGTCACAGGAATAATGTTAATGGTGCAAAAACTAGGTGTAAAATACTGAAAGAATCAATCTATTACAATACCATCTTTTGCTATGAAATGCAAGTATCAGACTTAGAAATCCCACCTAAGCTTTATATTTCACAACCATGAAAGGCAGTTTATGCATTTGCATCCTGAATTACTGCATCACATTCCTAGAAGGTGAAAAATCTATTTACAGCATTGAGCTAGCTTTTAATAGGTCACCTCAGTGTTTCCCAACCTTCTTTTCATTTGGAAACTGGAGATGTACTCAAATTAATTTGTGAAGGAGACATTTTCAACTAAAACAGATCATTTAGAAGGCAAATGTAGTTGCCTTGATGTTGTTAAGGATCATATTATAGTCTCTACAGAATAAAATAGTACTCTTAAATACCTATTGTTTACAATGGACACCATTAAACACAACTGTGTCAAAATATATAGATGCTTTCATTCTCATTGTGGATCATGTGTCTTGTCTGAGTCAGGTTAGGCAAAGCTTCTCTCTTTAATGCTGGCCTACCACACTTACTGGCATATACAGGAAGTTGGTCCCTATGCTTCATTTTACTCCCTTATTGCCAGGTTCCATATAGTTCTTACAAATGTTTCTTACAGTCTTCTTAGTTCCCAGTCTTTTTCTCATGAAAAGTTTGCCTTACAAAGCAACAAGCATTCAACCCACGTCCCTAACATTTTGCCTTGCACCTCTAACAGCTTCTTCTCTGCCTGAAAAGAAGTCTTTGTGAGGCTCTGATCCCTTAATGGCGAAAGGAACTTGAATTCTTCTCAGCATTTCCCCCATGCATTGTTTAGGGGCATGCCATGCATAATTTTTCCATTACACTAAAGTTCTCTGTGGGATGAAGGACAAAACTGATTTCTCAGGCAGGCAGTCTGGGTTCAATCTTTAGGGATAGTTCATACAAAGTATCTTCATCTATGATCAGACTCTTGTCAAGTAAGTACTGAGTGACCTGGAAGAACAAAAATAGGAAACAATTTGTATGTAATAGTGGAAAGACCACTTATATTCTTGTGTTCAATTGCAATCCCTTTCTAAATAATGCAGCCTTCCTTCTTGTCAATAAGAAAGCAAACAGATAGGTGGTTTATTTTGAGAGTATACAGGCATGCTTTATGAAAGCAGAGGTGTGAATATATGTCAAAAGGGAATATATACTTCTGATTTGGAATAATCACTTCTAGGATACAAGCTTTGGAATAAAGTCCTGACTGCCTGACTGACATGAAGTTCAAGGCTTGTGATCCTTTTCTAAAATAATTTATGTATATTTCAAACAGAAATGACACAACAGCCCCATCTTTCTTTCTAACAGTATATTTGGGTGATTGCATATATGTTGTAAAATAAAGCAGGGACACTCAAATACTCAAAATATTGGTGCAAAAGGAGAAATGAAAATATTGTACCTTTGGTTGATGTTCTATGCGATAAGAAGTCTGTTGGAACTGGCGTATCTCCCTGATAATATGTGATATCTTTTAAAGAAACAGATGTAAGATCTTTATTTAATTTGATAAATGGCTTAATAGGCAGGCAGACAGATAGAGACAAATAAAAAGATCTGGATCCTAGCTTGTCTTCCTCTGAACTGACAATACCTAGCATCCTTTGCTCTTGGGTTGAGGGATAATGGGAATGGCAGTGGTTATGTTGCAGAGGCTTTGTAGCTGAAGAGGGAACTTGCAGAAATCACCTGTTCTCCCATGTAAGGAGAAGATCAACTTAGGATCCAAGCAACCAGAACAAAGCAAGGAATGCATTTTTCCTGGAACAAGTATTGTTTCAGTAATCTACATGTGGATCATTTTTCTGAAGAAATTCTCAGTCCCATTCAGGCCATAATTGCTTAATTATTCACCTCCTATGTTTTATGAATGCAAAAAGAAAAATGATTTAATCCCTCCCCCAAAACTAGTTTCTTCTCAAATAATGTTGCATGGGCAACACTGATAATTAATGCAATCCTATGCACGTCCACTCAGAAGGCAGTGCTAATGAATTTAATAGGAATTTAATAGGACAATTCTATCAAATTAAATGGGGCTTCCTCCTAGATGAATGGGGATAGCAGGGGTGGGAATTGTGTAGATCTCCAGATGTTGTTCCAGTATAACTCCCAGCATTTGTCAGCACTGATTGTGGCAGCTAGAGCTGCTAAAAGTCCTAATTCAACAATATTTGGAGGGCTACCCAGTTCCAAGTTCTAGCATATAAGACAGCAGCCAAAGAAATACTTGTTCTGTGCATCTTTGCTTCCTAGAAAATAAACATGTTCCTAATAAGCAGATAATTTCTGCAGTAATACAAATCACATGTACAACTAATTATGCATCTTAATAAATAAATAAATAAACAAAAGACTACTATAGAAGAATTACCATTCTCATTTTGGAAAAATTAACAAGGCCTTCTTCAGTAAAATTTGGTGTTCCTTCTTCAATAAATGCCAGGTCTGTTAAGTACATCCCAAGATATGGCACAGAAGGGGGATTACAACTGCACAACAAGAAATATTAGCTTTTATTACTGTATGGCTTTACTATTATACATAGGGTGTTTTGGCACAAAAAACAGCTCAATCTTTAAAATAACATGCAGCTCAGTTTTGTGTATGTTTACCTTCAAGTAGGTTCTACTGTGCTAATGAAATTCCCTAACATATATGTAATAGGACTGCAACTTAAAATAACATTGTGAGTAAGCCTGAATTAATCTAAATATGCATCAGTGATAAATTGTATTTTCTCTAGATCCATCTCAGCCTGGCTTTAAGCCCAGTTATGAAAAAGACATGGCTTTTGTCCCCTTGGTGGATGACCCACATCAGGAACTACACAGGGAAATGTGTTACTGTTGATTTTGCTGGACTTCTAAGCAGCTTTCAGAACTATGATCTTCCTGGGCCATCTTACTGGGATGGGACTTTGAAGCACAATTTTTCTGTTTCTTTCTGAAGGGAAGGTTGTGCTGGGAGATTTCTGCCAAACTCCTTGGCCTGTGAAATCCCTCGGGATTCCTGCAACTTCTGGAACAAGTTGTATGGAATTTTGCCATCTGTTGCTGCTAGTGTGTTGATGGCATGCAACTCTATTTCTCATTTCCATCTAAACACAAATAAGTAATTTGGTTTTAAATTGGTGTCAGTAATGGATTGGATGGGGGTGGGGAATGAAGCTTAATCCAGTTAACCAGAGGTGTTCCTAGTCAAAAGATTGATAAAGGAACAGCAATTCAGCCTTTGCTGGGTGGAGTTACAGTGGTGGAGCTTGGAGTGTGTTGAGGGGGTGCTGGGAGGGGGCATGGCTATGGTGCAGGAGGCATGGCCAGTGTGTATGGCGGGCATTGCTTTGGTGCGTGGGGGCATGGCCAGGGCATGCAGGGGCATGGCCAGGGCATGCGGCGGCATGGCCAGGGGGCGTGGGGGTGTGGCCGCTGGGGCAGATGTCACCCCAGAAACATTGCTGCCCTGGGCAAATTCCCCCGCCCTATGCGACTATGAAGTTACACCTCCCTGACCGTGCAGGTTCACAGTTCTGGTGTACTCCTGAAATCAGGCCTGAGCCTGGATGCTTAGGTGTTGATGGAGACCAAGAGTGCATTTACACAATTAAGATTAGTACACAAATTGGACCTATTCCTGGGGTTGTCTGATCTGGGGACAGTGACTTAATTATGTCTTGTCTGGATTACTGTAACACACTGTTTGTGGGACTGCCTTTGAATAATTTTGTAAACTTCAGCTTTCCAAATTCTGTAGACAGATTGTAAAACAGTGCCTGTTTTTAGGGAGCATACTGTTTCCTGTTACGGGAGCTCTGCTGGTTACATGTCCATTTCCAGGCACGATTCAAAGTGCTGGTTATGACCTATAAAGCCCTATTTTGCTCAGTGCAGGCTATCTGAAGGACAATATTCTCCCATACAAGCCTGTCTGATCTCTGAGTTTTTGGATGGAATCCTATCTCACAGTCCCACCACTCTTGTGGGGTTATCTGGTGGGAATAGGAAAAAAGAGCCTTTTCAGTGGGTAATTAAATAATTAAAAATACCTATTTTGTGAGTGTCTCTACATATGAGAGAAGGACACCTTCTGTGGCTACAGAGCCTACCCAGAAAAAGTAGCAGCAACAACTGATATTGATATGTGAACACACCACATGCTTTGATGGTCAAGAAAAGAACAATAACTCAACAGATTTGCTTGATATACACCCATTCCAATGGTATGAAGTCATAGAGTATATCAGTTGTGGACCCTAATCACTATTGTATTTAAGCAACATGATAACCCTTGCACAATGAGCAAATAAAAGTGCTTGCATACTTTCCTCTTATTTAAGGAGGGCTGCAATACAAATTCCATTAAAAGGAAGGAACTTGCATTGGTAGACATTGCTTCACAGAACGTCCACACAAAGATGGAGTGGTAGTGACTCTAAACTTCATTTGTTTATGTGAGTCTCAAATAACAATAGCAATATTGTAGGACAATTGTCCCATTGGACAATTTTTAAAAATCAAGGCAGAAAAGTTTATCAGTTTTAGCAGAAAACAGTAAGTTGAATACACATTTGATCATACTTAGAAGAGACTCACTGACATCAAAGGGACTTAGGTTAGTCATGATTAGCTTAAGTCTCACTGATTTAATCAGGTCTATTTTAAGCTTGAGAGCCAGCATGGTGTAGTGGCTTGAACACTGGACTACAATGCTGGAGACCAGGGTTTGATTTCCTGCTCGGCCACAAAAACCCACTGGGTGACCTTCGGTGTGTCACACACTCTCAGTCCCCAGAAAACCTCTTGATAGGTTCACCTTGGGGTCACCATAAGTTGGAAGTGACTTGAAGGCACACAGCAACAATTGTCTACTCAGTATGAAAGTGTTACTGCAGTTTAGATCTGCCTGGCGATAGCAGTAGATATCACTTTGATATCATAATTTGGCCTTACCATACCACCCTTCTCCACATGTTTGTGAGGCCCCCGGACAAGCACGAAACTAGGCTTGGCATTTAACTGCTGAAATATTCTCAAACAATATAGGCACACCAGAAATTGCCAGATCGCAGCTTCAGGGACCTCCCCGGCAAACACCATATTATGTATGCGCGCTACCTACAAAAGGCTCCCTGTCCTGAGCAGGCAATTTGACAAAGGCTGAACCATCCACTGTCAAGCGTTGTGCATTTACATACTGGCTACACTATTGTTAATTTGGCTCTGATTCCATCATGCTAAATTGTGACCTTTCGGAGACATTGTCTCGCACCCAAAACTCATTGTTGTGCCCGAGTAAGGCATAGCCTGCAGTCACACATCTCCCTATAAAAACCCCTGATTCCGAGACCTTCCTCGGATCGCTCCCGAGTTCCAACCGCCTTGCTGCCACATTGCTTGGCGAGCTTCCCCGCAGCTCCACGCAGCCACACTGAACCCCAGCATCACTCTCTATCTTCTTCTGGGCTTCAGGAACAGGTGTCGTATCACCCAAACCAACTATCCCTCTGAAAATCCTGCTATCTTACTCACACCTTTATTTTCCTTAGTTATCTGTGTGCATGTGTTGCTTACATTGTGTGCCTGTATTTAATAAAAGATCATTCATTATTTTCAAACCGGTCTGCTCCTTGACTTGGCCTGACCCCGTAAACACTGGGTTATAAGATCCTGCTAAGTTACCCTGCCTCTCGTAATGCTAAAGCAGTGCTCTGAGCTAATTTTCCCCACCTATAGTTGAGCACATTTTGGTATCCCTCCCAGGACCCTCAGGAAACAGGGTAACAAAAGGAGTGCTACTTATTTGGAGAAACCCAGGCTGGCTCTTATCACAGCATTCTTTTTTTAAGTGGGTCACAAACCAGCTTTTTAATGATCTTGTCCAAGGACTTTCCTGGCATGTCAACAAGCTGACTGGTGTCCTTGTGCTCTCCTCACCACTTTTGAAAATGGAAGGGATATTTTGCCCCATCTAGTCTGCATAGACTTCAGCTTTTCTCCAAGTATTTTCAAAAACTAAGAAATAATGGATTAATAAATTGAACAGAAAACTTAACGTCATAACTACCCAATATTTATAGCAAAATATAATTGGGACATACTTCTTGAGTGTTTCTCTGAGATTTTTAAATCTTCCCTCTGATGATACAGTCTTCTGAAGTTTATCCATAAGAGCTTTAGTCTGCAAAAAGAACATGTAAGAAGAGTTACTGCTCTAAGGGAATAGAATATGACACTAAGCAGATTGCAAAGGTGTTTTTTTAAAACTAGTTTGCTTTAAATAAACATGTAGCTCTCTAAGTAATTGGGGAATTAAACAATTTTTTTCTAAACATAGCTCAATTAAAATAAGTTGCTAGCCAGTGGCAAAGCATTTGCCCATATAAGCATTTCATCCAGATGGCAGTTTATTTGAATGTGTAAATAACATGCAACACTCAAAATTACAAGCTAGATATTTCTGACCTGGGCAAATATGTCTGTGGTATGCTAATGCTCTGTAACAGTCCAAGTCATGCCAGAAGTATTAGACAGAGGAATAGCTGAACATTTTGCTCTGTAACTTTGCTTACGTAAGAGACTTGGGTTTTAAAAAACCTAAAACATGAAATCTGGGACAGATACTGATTCAAATAGGCACCACGTTGTATACTTAAAACTTGAGTGAAATTTTAAAAAAAACAAATCAGGTGGGATGAGGCAGCAGCAGCCCTAGTCCCAATACAGCGTGTGCATTACTCCCATTATCCAGCAAAAATTAGTTTGAGAATTATGTGGTTTTGCTCTGAATTAAGATTTGAATCTCCCTTCCCTTTGAGTATTTCTGACCATGGTATATCACCTAATATTTCCCTAAATCTACTAAAATCAGCTTTCTTGAAGTCCAGATTGAGTGTCTGCCTATGTCTGGCTTCCCCTTCCCCCTGTATAACAAATATCAAGAGAACATGGTCTTTTCTCCCAAGGATTCCACTGCTTCCACCTCACTGACCAGTTCATCTTTGTTGGTTAGGATTTGTGATGAACACTAGCCTGCCTCCTGCTCTTGAATAGGAAAGCAGATCCCCAAATTCTGTCCAGCCACCAACTATTTCACCCCATGGGACAGTCATCTAGGGGGTATTATTGAGAGGTTTAACTTCAACTTTTTCCACCTCTGACTCTGTAGAGGCGCTCTTCCCCCTACCATAGGAGATGATAAGGCCCTTTTCTCACGTGGGGGGCTGAAACGGGGCAGCGCACGCAGGGGTGGAGCTTACCTGCTAGTGTTTTCCTCCATCTCTGCTCTGTCCCTGCGGGGAACGCGGTTCCGCCGCTTCACACGCCGCCGAATTTCGGTGGTGCTCTGCGGTGCTCTGCGGCGCCCAAAATGGCGGCTGGCAGTTTCCGGCGGCGCTCTGCCAATCAGGGCAGCGCGCCAGCCGGAAGCCCACCCCCGGGCAGATCTGCAGAGACGCACTACTGCGTCTCTGCACATTCTCACCGGGAGCTGCCACGGATTAGTGTGGGCGAGTTTGATAAAAACCACCTGGGAAGGTGGTTTATAAAAAACTCGCAGCGCCACCCCTGCGGCTGGGCTAGAGCGGTTGGAGGTGTGGCACCTCACCGTTTGCAACTGCGCTAGCTCATCTCGAGATGTGAATGACCTCCGTCTCCGGTCATCGGACCGCGGGCTTTTACCCCCATGTGAAAATGGCCTTATATGCATACATGTGCACACACACTCTTCCTAAAAATTGTGGTCAGAGTTCATGCACATATTGAGCTGTTGTAAGGACACCATAATGCACACAAGCTCTTTGGAAGCTCAAAATAAAAGCTTCAAGTCATCACCAGCTTGACCCACTTGTGCAGATTGGGGGGATTAGTATCAGGAGAAGCTCCAGCCACATCCCCAGAGGATAGTTCCACTGCCTCTGGTGGGAGTCTTAAGCAGCTCAGGATTCTTGATTTCATTTTCTTGCTGTCTCAAGGTGAGCTCCAGAAGGCAAAGTTCCCTGTCTATCTTCTGCATGTCAAGCTGAACTAAACAAACCAAGTTGCTCCAGCAAAAAATATTTTCTTAACATCTTCTGTGACTCCCAGAAATTAGCAGATTGCACTCTGGTAGCAGTAGGTAGTGCCAACGCTTAAGACACCCCCTCATCACCATAGTCGTGAGACCCAGGTTGACTGGCACATCCTCATGATCAGAAGCCATTTTGCCAGGGAGAGATTTTACATTTCTTAGCTTCATACACTATTCTTGCCTCTCTATACCCACAGTGTATCAGCTTCCACACAAGAAACAAATGTACTTTGGCTCTATTGATTCAAGGCAGACTTTATTTTCCTTTCCAGAAAGGAAGAGAGAGAAAGTATAGAATGGAATGTAAAGGACAGGAAAGTGTAGAGAGGGAGAAATCCTGAGACAGCTCTCCCCATTGCTTCCAATACTTCCACTTCCCCAACAGAAGGGAATCAACTGCTTTCAGAAGGCAAAGCAAGCCTTGAGCCTGTGACTCCCTCATTTCTTATGGTGAGAGGTGTCCCTCTGCTGGAAGAGAGCCTCACCTCTTCCCAGAGCAATACCCTGCCCCTGTCCACAACCAAAAAGAGAAAAGGAAAAAAATACATATCTGCCACTGGCTGCCAAAGCAAGCCTGCTACTTCAAAGGGGATCGCAGTGGGTCTGAATTCCTCCATTTTCTCCTCTTAGCCAAGAAGCATCCAAACACCAGAAAAAAGTTTGTTTTCCTTCTCCTGCATCAGATGGAGACAGCCCCTCCCTTCTGGTAGAGGGCAGCCCCCCTCAGCAAAGCACCATAAAAGGACAATAAATAGAAAAAAAAACACTCCCTTTCCATAGCAATCCAGACACTCCTGCTTGTACCTTCCACTGTAGGATCCAAGGGAAAGAACAAAAGTGGGGGGAATCCTTTGGCATCCAGCTGCCAGTGGTGATGCATAGGAAGAGCTGGCTAGACACGCACACACTTCAGCCTCTTGTCTTAGAGGACAGACTGAGAGAAGCCAAGAAGGAAGAAGGGCTCAGAAGTAGCTAAGCTCTCATGACAATTTGAGTGAGGAAAACCAGTCTCATGCACACAGAGAAGTTGCTGCTAGCCACTCCTCCCCTTTGCAAGCAAGCTGGCATGCCTCTTCCCTCCCTTGTCTGAGGATGGGGGGAAAGTTCCCAACTAAAGCAGGACAAACAACACTTCTGCATACACACTCTCCTTCACAGCAAGGAACCTCTCCGCTTCAGAAGCCACACAAGAAAGCAACATAGAAACAACCCTGCATGATTGCAGCTTTCTCCACTCTCTCTAAGATATCAAGCATGTTACCTTAGTTTTCCTCTACCACCACCCCTTCCGTGAGCAGTGGACTGAGCCACTTGGAGGTAAAAGGCACCACCTCAGAGAAGGAAAACAACCTGCTGCAGCCCCCGTTGTGCAAGCGTGTGCGCACACATACAATGCCAGATCCTGATTTAGAAATAAAGGTAGCCCCCCCCCACATTCTTCTCTTCTCCTGGTCTCTTCCAAATCTTCACTGAAGTAGGAACAAGGAGACAGAAGAAGCTAGAAAAAGCTAGAAAGTGATCACATATACCTTCTACACTTTCCAACTTCACATTCTCAAGGTCCTCCATCACGCCACCCTGTAACATGCTATTGAGTAGGAGAAGCGACTTCTGAATTCTAGGTTAGTGGGAGTTGCTGAAGCGTTTAACTTGCACTTTTTTCCACCTCTGACTCTGCAGAACCTTCCCTCCCCCTCCCATGGGAGATGAGAATCCTCTATGTTTACATGTGCGCACACTGAGCAAAGGCACATGAAGAGAGGGTGGAAAAAAGGAGGACTTTCAAGGAAAGCTTTTAATCTAAGCAAGCAATCCTACATTAGAAAAAAAAAGTATCTTGTACATGAAAGCACCTTCCTTCAGGTATTGCTTGGGAGTGGTTGCATAGACAGTCCAAGTCATATTCAGCTGAGGTTAAAAGAAGCATAAGCTCTAACAACTAACTGAACATGCATATTCTATTCATGATACAGATGGTGTTCAGCATCTTTGGATGTTCATGGGAAGCCGTGAGTTTGGACTCCTTTGTCCAACCTATGACCAAGCTTCCTTATGAATGGTGAGGCAAGCAGCACCTCTCTCTACCTCTCCATCAATCCCAAAGTCTCTCAGTCTCCCTCATGCCTCACGGTACTGTGTTTTATATTCTCCCGTCTTGGAAGCATCTCAGAGCTTCCACATGTCTCCCAAAACTGGTAATTCTCATTGGGCAATTGTCTCTCATAATCTTTGTTGCTCCTATATGATGCTGACCGCCAATAAATGTAACCTAAAACCATCATATCATTAACTCTACCTTGAAGAGAGACTATACCCTTTCACTGTGTTGCCCAGATAATGAAGACCCCATTATCACAAGATCAGATCCAAAACAGCTGATCCCCTTGTTGCTTCCTCCATCTTTTGTACAATGAGGTTGTCTGCAAGACAAGTGAGGAATTTGCTGGAACTTACACACTTGGCAGAGTGTGACTTTGAACAATAGTTGAAGCATCCAATTCCTGCTATATCTTTCTTTTTTTAAATATTTGGTCATTTGTTTTAATAAGGCTTCATTCAAATCTTCAGTCTAGCTGGAGTAGATGTCCACAGTGAAGTCATTGTTGTTTGTATGCTCCTTAATTTTTATCCAAAGGCCTGTTTTCCATGCTCTAAGTCATGAATCTCCTCACAGGTTGTATGTGTTTTCGTACCTCTCAACGAATAACATCCTCTCTTCCTGTAACCCAAACCTTCATATGAACATGATCATTCCTTCTAATTACATGTGAAGATTCCACTTTTTTGGAGGAGCAGATAAAAGCAGAGTACCTGGAGGATGTTATTGCTCTTTCCCACCTTCCTGAGGCCTTTTCCTCTCCTTTGCTAAAAAGATCAGGATTGGTCAGGCTCTGTACTCCCTAAACTGTGCAGAACAGTTGCTGGTGGCTTGCAAGTAGGCCTCTGAAGCTTGTAAATTATAGAACCAGAAGGAAAACAGTGGCCTCAGTTTGCTGTGCTGTATTGTGCCTCATGATCCAGCCCATCTGGTTCTTGATTGCTGAAATTTGCTAGTTATGTGGTGACATCATCTGGAACTGTGGTAATCCATCAAATTATTTCTTCACTTAAAATTATTTATAGAACGACACATACAAGTAAGAATAACTCATTTTGTGAAATGTGCTGATCAATACATATTCTTTACCTGTTTAGAAACCTTAGCCCAGGTTTTCTTCAGTCTGTAGATTGCACTTCTGTTCAAGGCTGATGTGATTTCCAACACACCATTGTAGTTGTGCATACATCGGCAGATGTCTGCCACTGCCACCCATTTCTCAATTGCATTGGCACGTGAGCCAATGTCAGCATAATTCATAATCTGCGATGCAACAAGGTTGCTCATCTAGGTGAAAGAAGTAGTTCTTGAGATACATTTACAACACAGAGTTAAACAGTATAAGTGAAGTGAAAGATTATGGCTTTTCAGCAAGTAAGATTAATAATACCTTTCATGAATGTCTAAATGCAACAGGACAAGAGAAAGTGAATTAAGGAGTAAATGACAACAGCAGAATTATATTCACCAAATAACATGGCTCCTGACATTAACAGGGTTGTTATTGGCAATGGTTCTTAGCTGTATGCTAAAAGCAAGAATTAGGAGGATTTGTTCTAAGAAGGAATCATTAAACTAAGTGATGTGTAACAGACATTATATTATTTTAGTTTGTCTTTATTAAATACAGATATAACTTAATTTTTTCTGCCAGTGCTCATAGATTTCAGCAAACTGCTAGTACCAAACTGCTTACCAGCTGTTCAGAAAAAACTGAATTCTCTAGAGATCTCTATGGTGAATCCAAAGTACCTGTATTCCTAGAAAGTGTTCTGTTTTATGGTAACTTACATCATTAAAGTGTTGGCTGGTTTTCATAATATAAGGTGTTCTTTCATTTTTGTCCAATTTCATCCAACCCTGCCCAAGAAACTCTCTGGAAAATATGGAAGAAGAGAGGAAAAGAAGAAAGATGGGGAAAGGCAGAACAAAATATTGATTGATTGATTGATTGATTGATTGATTGATTGATTGATCGATCAATTGATCGATCGATCAAAGACAGACTCCTGGTTTACAAAGAGGGCTTTAATCCCCATGTTAGATGTTCCTCTTCTACTTGAAGAAAGAATTGAGTCTGGCCATTTATATGGATTCAATAAGCAATGAAGTTTTGGCTACAGGAAAGGAACTCATATAATTATATATCCCAAAGTGTGTTCTTATAACTTATAGCTATGGTCAGATTTAACATCTAAATGCTCAGTTCTTATTTGGTGGGCTTTCTATAGACAACTATTTAAAGCAAGGAAGCAAGCTGCAAGTCTTTTGTACTGATGCTAAAATCAATCATAGTACAATTGGTCTTGTCAGAAAGATCATGAAGAACATGTGAGTCACTGAGTTTTTCTTATACCTTCTTTGGATTTAATAAAAGAATTATGGTGTAATTGTATGCACACTTAAGCCAGGACTTTGTTCACCAGTTGCAAAACATAAAATTACACAAGTGTAGCCATGCTGAAGTACTAAATCACACTGCTATTCCACCATGCATTCTTCTGTTGCTTGACAGCCAAATCAATTCACCACTCACCAATAAGTGCTGCGTTTACAGAACCTCCTAGGCACTACAACTACATGCAACATTTATGCAATCTTGAATAAAATAGCAATTTGTACAATCTCAGAGCAAATGCATTGCTTGTGTAATAAAATTTACATCTTCATAAAGCCAGAACAGGATTCTGGTTTTAAAGACCACTCTGGTATAGGAACTTCCAATTTTCCATAAGACTTATTGGGATCTTGCTCACACAGCAAAAGTGAGAAGGGAGCTGGTTCCTTTTCCCACACATGGATTTATTTTCCTCTCCATGCTTTTCTTTTTAAAAGAAAAAATCTCTTCCATTGCAAACAATCAAAGGGAGACAAGTCTAGTCAGTTCCAGAATTGACACACATTCTGTGTTTTGTCTGTGGTGAGGATGCAGCAGGGATGACTCTTCATCCTCTCACTTCCTTCCTGCAGAGCAACTGCCTCTCTCTCCTACCTACTGGAATGTCCCTCACACACCTCCTGCCCTCTCACTGAGGCTGAGCTTCCCTACTCTGAGTATGGACTTCATGAGGAAGCAGCTGTTATGAAAGTTTCTATGGTGGCCACCTTCAATCTACTATCTCATACGTTCCTCAGGATACCCTCGTAGGGAGCATATGAGATTGACCCCTTGTTGGATTCTGTGAAGCCCCTGTGTGGATGTGGCTAATTTAGGAACTGGTAAGAATAGATGGGTTATATCAGGTATGGCTCCTAGCCCTAGTTGGCTATTGGTCCTAGCTAACATAGGCAATGCTGAGGAATGCTGGCACTGGCCATCCAACAACATTGGAAGGCTACACTTTCTTTATACACTCAACTTTTCCTGGCCTTGTTCCCACATATTTCCTGAGCTGGCAGCAAGCGTGAGAGTATTAATGTCGGATGTTCTTTGCAGTTTTACTATACACAAATAGGTAAGCCTCTTCAGGAAATGAACTGCATCCTGTTCACAAAGAACTGCTATAGAGATACTGTGCTACTACTCAACATGTTGACATCAGTCTTTCATAGTCCATTTATGCTTTAATAGTTCTTAAGCAACATCAAACACATCTCTATTATACATTCAAATTCTTTTTGTAGGCTTGCCACTAGTGTGAATCACTCTATCATTCAAAACTTCACTTACAAAGTTTTTTTCCACATTGATTATAATTATTGGAAAACCACTTACTCATAAGGTATGCTTCTGAAAACAATGTGATCTAAGAGAGTTATTTGTTCAGCAAGCTCCATAGCTGATAATGTTTCAAAGCATTCTGGCTTAGGACACTCTAACTGTAAGTAAGGAAGTACACATTTGATTAAAAAAAAGTTTTAGTATGTTTCACTATTTATTTTTAGTTCAGCCTATATAGTTTATGTTAGACCAACGACAGAGTACCATACTAATTTTATGGCGTAGTTCCTACTATATGTAGAATGCAAATCAGTAAGAAGAAACAAGGTAACACAACCAAGAATTCTACTATAGAGGAAGAATAGTCAGTCTGGGCACAGTATAGTCTAAGTTAAGTACATAGGGAACAGATTTTGACAGAAGTAAAAAAGAATACTTGTAATCCATTTGAAAACACATCTTCTGTAATATAACTCTGCATCACTCTAAACCTATAAAGTAAACTTTTCTTCACAAATGTTAAAATCTTAGTTTGTAAAATGTTTCAGAATGAAACTTATTATGAAAAATATTTCCTCAAATATAGTAATATTTTTGCCAGAAATGTATGATTAAAAAATTATTTGCATGGGTTTTTACATGCATTTACATGTATCTAATGCATACCAGCATTAAATAAATGTTGAAGATCTTATTTCTAATAATAATAATATTAATTATTAATATTATTAATATTAAGTAATAATAATAATATTTTTATCCCACTTTTCTCCCCAGGGGGACTCAATAACAGAATTAAACTAAGAATTAAACTAATGACCATATAGATTTCATTCAACTGTATCCTTTTGTTGTTTGCTTCGCAATCTGGAGCACTGTGGTTTTTGTGACTTTTGCAAATAAAACCAGTTCTGCAGGATTCCAGACATTCCTGTTCTTCTTTCCATGCCTTACTTAACCATCCATAAACTGGGATTAACATATTTTCTGATACAGGTGTAGATTTGTGTAGATTACACAAATAAGCCAATTGTGCTATGAATGTGTCATCTGTATCCTTTACAGAGCATAGTATAATATTGCTACTTAATAAGGGCTAATAGTAAGTAAGAACCAGCATGGTGTAGATTTGAAACTTCAGCTATGTCTCTGGAGACCAGGTTTCAAATCTTCATGCAGCCATGGAAACTCACTGGGTGACTTTGGGCAACTCACACTCTCTGTTTCAGAGGAAGGTAAAGGCAAACCCCATGAACAAATCTTACCAAGAAACCTTAGGGTTGCCATAAGTTGGAAACAACTTGAAAGCACACAACAACAACAAAGAGTATATAAAAAGTGGGAACTACAAGAAAATGTTGCAGTATATAATTACTCCCTAAAAGGAGTATACCTACTCAGGATTTTAGCCATGTCCTCCTTCATTTTGTTCCCTAGTTATCTCTTTTCTCCTCACCACTGCTGTTTTCTGTTTTTCTTTCCCAACAGATGTGCATTATTCTGTGTCTGTTCAGCATTCTCAGTTCTCATGCAGCTATTTTTGATTCCTCTTTAGGTTTTATTCTCTCAAAGATTTTTTAAAAATAATTCCCCGTGTACATGCTGGTATCTTCCCAAAGTATCTTAGTGGTCTTATTTGCCTAGAATTCTGTTGGCATCCACTGCCTCAGTTCATATCAGGAGTGATAAAACAGTCAACCAAATAGCAATTAAGCTAAAAGAAACAGATAATTATGCAAGAATCACTAAAATATTAGTACAATGGAGGCTACTTAAAATATAGATGCATAACACATGCAGCTGCTTTTAGTATCCACTGAGGCACAATGGCAAAACAAAGGAATATAGGAAGCTCCTTTATATTGAATCAGATTTGTGGTCTATTCAGACCACTAGTGCTGACACTGACAAACAGTGGCTCTTATGCAGGAGTCTTTCTTCTGCCTACCTAGAAATGCCAATGATTGAAGGAAGGACTCTGCATGTCAGGCCTGTGTTCTATCCTTGGGATACAACCCTTCCCCAGAAGAATTAAGAGGAGCTTAATTCAGTAACTGATCTTCTCTAGCTTCTCAACTTCAAATAGAGTTGAGAGCTTGCTGTCACTTTTACACCAAGTACTTTGACACATTGATTGGCAAGGACTATAATTACAAAGCTATCTGCTTTCTCAGGATGAAAGCTTTCTGTACTTCAAATTTCCCCTCATTTGATGCTTTCCTCCATGTAAATAACTTCTTTGTGGTTTTAAGACAGCACACTGAGTCTTTTTTTCACTAATGTCCTTTTGTCTGTGCTTTCACTTGCAAATTGACACTACAGTCCGCAATAATTTGTCTAATAACTGGAATGACCATATATAAGATGCTTATTCACAGAATGTGACATCCACTGTATATTCAAAAGAATGGCCCATATTTTGCCTGACTTCCCACTAAGCCAGCATTCATGTGTAGAGTTATCATTTTTTGAACAATTGCTACTGAAAAATTTAAAAATGCAAATATGAAAGGGGCAATAACTTCCTACAAAATCTGCATTGAACAAAGATCTTAATGCTATTGCTAGTGATTTCACCAGTTTTACATAAATATAAAAAATCTGAGATAATGTTTATCTAAACTTACCATCTGCATTATATCTTCTATTTTTAAGTGAGTGTCATCTTGATCTTCCTGGGAAAGTGCCCTAAAAACAATTGGCAAAACATGTAACCAAAAAAAAAAAAAAAAAAAATGAATTGCCCTGTTTACAGTGACAATATTTCAATTGAAACCATAAGACAAAGCTGTGCCAAACTATTATTAGTGCTTTAGATAATTTCTAATAACAACATAATACTATATATTTCTACTTAAAAGTGAGTCTCATTGACCAGGATCCAGTGAGATCATTGTTTTTGTCCATGAAAAGGTGTGGTAGAATTCCTAATACCCACTCACTCTCAGAACTTGCTCTGAAGCACTGGGAAAGCCATAAAAGCCTGCTTTCAGACAACACAGAGGTTGAAAGAGGAAGGTAAGAAAGTCTTGTGGTGCTAGAGCTGGATTTACATCTAACTAACTGTGGAGAGGATCGTATTTTAAGAGGTGTTTGTGAATTGTCTGTAGGACTCTAAAATGTTCAATAAAGGGTATATAGTGATTATACTGGAAAGTGTTGCCAGGAACAGTTAGACCAGCAAGAGGCAACAGAAACTGCCCGATAACATAACCAAACAATGCAGCCCTCAGTTTTCACAGCTTTCACCAAGCAGTGCAGTGACAGTCACACAAAAATCTGCATAACAAATCAACTCTGTAGTCATAAAACAGCAGGTGGGTCTTACATAAACATAGGCTTTTTGTAGTGTGGAAGTTCTGCAGTGGAGCTTATAATGTTAATCTCTAGTTATACACTTCCCCCAGATGCAAATCTAGGATGTCCCAAGTAACATCCTTGGGGAAGGGGGAAATAGTAAAATAGAGTATCTGCTGGATCCTCCTACAGCCACACAGAACTGCTTGTCACTGCTAATCACCCATCTGCAATACAGTTCTCTCCAGATATGTCAAGACTATAATTCCTATCATTCCCAATAGGCACATCCATGCTGTTTGGGAAAAATGGGAACTGTGGTTCAACACATCTGAAAGATACCTGGCTGTGCAAAACTAAGGGCAAATTTCAATGGGTTTTAGCTTTCTCAAACACCTAGTAGATAACAAATTTAGGTTTTGACAATTAAATCAATCTATGGCCAAAAATAAACAGAAAACAGAGCATAACAATCCTGAACAGAGGAAGGGGAGCAAATAAATAATTATAAATCTTGTCGTATGAGTCCTCTCTAATGGTTTAAAGAAGCAAGAGAAGCCTCATCTTCATTGATTTCATTAATAGTTTGGTGGCATCAAAGTAAGTAGGGGGACAGTGGATATAATCTTCTGCTGAAATCAGTAGAAACACTGGAGAAAAACTGGACTGTTAAATCTAGAAGGAAGACTTTGTTTGTCTATTCATGGCATATACATATTGCTTCTTAGCCCTCCAGGGATCCCAAGGCAATGAAAAATGGATAAAAATATTTAAAACAATATATAGATAAAAACTTTTAAAAGCAAAGTAAAAATCTCCTTAAAAATAATTGAAAATGAAATAGTTTAAAAAGACAGAGCAATTTCAAGGACCAAAGGCCAGAAGAGACACAGCCAACCTAATTTCTTTGCTGGGGAGTCCTATTGTTGGGGTGCTTCTACAGAGGAAACCCTATCATGTACAAACCAACTGAGCTGTGCAAGGTGTTGGGACATGCAATAGGGCCTCTGTTGAGGATTTCAGGCAGGCTCAAATGGGAAGATGTGGTCTTTCTGGTAACCAGACCCTAAACTATTTAGGACTTTGTGGGACAAGACCAGTACCTTGAATTGAGCTCAGAAGAAAACTGGATGCCAGTGTAGTTCCTGTAATATTCGTGTTATATGGTCTTTAAGATGTATGCCCAACAACAGTTTGGCTGCAACATTGTACAATAGCTGCAGCTTCTGAACACTTTTCAAAGGCAGTCTCACACAGAACACATTACACTAATCTAATTGGGAGGTAAATAATGCAAGAACTGTTGTGACCATACTCTTTAGGAAGGATGGCATACCAATTGAAGCTGGGCAAAGGCACTCTAGACCTTCATGGACATCTTGCCTTTCAGGAGCAGCACTGGATCACAGAGCGACCCCAAACTATGAACCTTCAAGAGGGACTGCAATTCCATCCAAAGAATCATATAACTGAAAGGGACTGCAAAGTCCATCAAATCTAACCCCTTGTCATGCAAAATTACACAACTAAAGTACTCTTGAGAGATGGCCAGCCAATATCTTCTTTAAAATCTCCAAAAAAGGAGAGTCCACCACTCTGAGGTAGTCTATTCCACTGCTGAACAGCCGTTACAGTCAGGAAGTTCTTTCTAAATCAACACAGGCTGTAATCCCAACTCCAGGTACCATTCCTATTGACCAACAACACTTCTGTCTTGTCTTGACTGAGCCTTAGTTTATCCATCTACTGCATCCAGACAATTGTTCAAAATTTCCACAGCCTTCTTGGGTACCATCAGCATACATGTGACACCCAGTCCCAAAACTCAGATGATCTCTTCCAGCAGCTTCATGTAGATATTAAAAAGCATAGGAGATAGTGTTGAACTCTATGAGACCTCACAGCCTAATGGCCAAGAAGCTGAACAGGTACTTAGCACCATCTTCTGGGAGCTTCCAGCTAAATAGTGCCTAGCAGTGTTCCCAGATCTCATATCAGTCTAATAGCCCGTAAGTACACCACAACTGATAGTGCTGAATGCCTCTGGAATGTCCAACAGGACCAATAAGGATGCAGTCCTTCTGTTCAGATCAGGAGCAAAACATCTACCAAGATGACCAAAGCAATTTCTGTCCCATAATCAGGCCTGAATAGCAATCCATTTCATCCAAGAAAGCCTGGAGTTGTGCTCCCACCACTCATTCTCAGATCTTACTTTAAAAAATGAGATTAGAATCTGGCCGATAATTATATAGGGTAGTGGGTTCAGCAAAAGTTTCTTAAACAGGGATCTTGCAATTGCTTGTTTTAGAGGGTGTGGAACATACCCTTCTTTCAAGGAAGAATTTACAACCTCTGCCACCCGATTTGCCATCTCTCCTCTGGTAACTCCTAATCAAGCAGGATGAACATGGATCCAAAAGACACTCTCCAAGCAACTTCCACATCATTGTATTGAACAAACTAAAACATATCCATCCAAACCAGACAAATATATGCCTCAGTTAGTTCCTCAGACTCTACTTTCCAAGTGGAGTCTAAGTCAGAATAGATCTGAATGATTTTCTCTGCAAAATATTTAGCAAATTTGTCACTATGCACTTCCAATTCCTCCTCCTCAGCAGTGTGAAGTCTTGAATGTGACAGCCTCTTGCATAACCAAAACAACTGTGATGGACAAAACTGTACTTATTTGTTTGAGTAGATGACTAGAACAACAATGAAAGAAGACTTGGGATAAATCTAGTTGAGCAAAGGCTAGGGCCCATTTTAGAGCCTACTCCACACCAGTGATTCTTTGCTGCTTTTATTACATCAGTACAATTTCTAATTTAATTTCTTTACCTCAAGATGTTTGCTGTAGCTTTTCTTTCTTGTGGCAACAGGTCAGGGTCTCTCAACACTTCTTCTAGTAGATTTAGAACATTCATTTTCAGTTCATTGTTTAGCTCAAAATCCTACAAAAAGAAAAATATTTTTTATAAAATGATCACGTTATATACAGTAGGTCACCCATAACCATAGGGGATATGTCCCATAAATTATAATGGAGAATTAAAAATGTGGATGATACTGAACACTATTTTTCAAAATAGATGAACAATGTAGGTATCCAGACAGTATGAGACAGCAAAATACCACAAGCAAACGGGGTAACATTTCTCTCAATTTTACATTCTCTGCCATTTTTCATGTAATACTGTATGTACTGTACTATATTTCCCTTTATTATTTTGATTTCTCATTTATGACTATTACATTCAAAGTATGTATTTTCAGATCACATCTTGTTTCAGGTAGCTGAAATAATGTACACTGATAATGTAGTCATGGAGGACCTACTATATTCTTATTTGTGAGCCTTTTGTTCTGCTTTGGTGTTACTATTATATTAGCTACAATAAACATTTAGACACAGAGACTACTCTGTGAAGATAAAAGATCTGAGAATTGAAGTCTTGTTTTCTGGTTATATGTCAACTTATCTATAAGTAATTTCTGGATATGTTTTAGGGCCACTTCTCTGGTTGTGGCGCACTGGTAAACACTCCCCTATAACACAGCCCAGGCTTCTTCAGCAACATTAGAACAGTGAGATCACATGAAATAGAGTAACTGCTTCTCACATGAGCCATTCCGAAATTACTACAAGTGTGTGAAGAAGAACAAGTGAATAGCAGCCATAGTGCTCTTGTAACTTATAACTGTCCCTAAGTTTTGCCATTTGTAAAAATGGCTTCTTTATAAAATGCTTCACAGTCTATATTAGGTGGCACTACAGATTTGACTCTTATATAGGTTTATCTCAAATAGTTATTGTTTGGTGACAGAACATCTGTCAAATGCTTACTATTCTTAATTTTAGATTACTGCACTGGCAAACCGCTAAGTAAGCCACACTAGCCTTCCATCTCTAAACTTATTAGTTTGTTTCACACATTACATGGCAGCAAAATTTGATGCATTATTAAGCATATATCTTCAACAGGAGTAAGCAACCAACCCAAATATTTGACACACTATTTTAAGAACAAGTCTTCCTTATAACTAGTAATTTGTAAAATTAAATAAAATAATAATATATGATTTTAAAAAATATTCATGTACAACAGTAAAAACAGTAAGCTGGTCTATAAATTAAAAGGCAGCATAACTAGATCGGCAGTCATAAAGCCCTTTAACACAAAATAACATTGACCTCTATACAAGAGGACAGCAAAGAAAGGACCACAATGTTATGCCCTTACAACACAGTTATATGAGAGCTGAAAACTCCAGAGGTGTGAGCATGTGTCCGGAGTCCAGTTTCCTTTCAATGAAGTTAGTGGAGACAGATGGCATTTCACAGTATTTGCTTTTATTTAAAAATATATAGGTTGAGCATAGGATAGAGGTTCAAAGGATTAACGCTCCAGCAAATACTGGTTCTCCACTGAGTTTATGAAGTGTCCTCTAAAGACATCTCTGTTGATCCAACTACAAAACCTCTACTTGAGTCCAAACTTCTCTCACTCTCAATCCACATTACAACTCATTCAAACTGCTTTATTTTTACTGCAAACTCAGTTAGCAAATTCATTAGCAGAAAAGGCAGGAGGAAATCTTGTGGAGTCATGTTCCTGCCCTTTTGGGACATTCACAATGATAAGAAGCTAATAAGCATTTAGTGAACATAGGACCCTTTCTAGGCAAGAAGGGCTAGATCTTTTGCAACAAAGTGACTGGGTCAAGGACACAAGCCATTTAAACCAATTTCAGTCTTATTACAATAGGACAGCATTCCACCAGACCAGGCTTGTGATGGGAAACCTCTATTTCTTGAGAAGACTAACTTAGCTTTCCCATAAGATATAATCTGAACCAAGGCTTCAATTGTAGTTCTTAATTACCAGGAAGTTCTTACCATATTAGCCATTTTTCCAAGATAATTAAGACACTACTCCTTTATAGGTGCTAAAGGTGACAAAAACAGCATTTTGGCTTGGAAATGCATGTTCAGGAAATGATCTTTTAAAATAATCAATACATGACTATTCCAATTCAAATCTCTTGATATCTAGTCTCCTAGGGCAATATGAAGAATTTAAAGAGCACAAAAATTTGTCTACACTGAGTCAGATGTATTCACCTGGCCCAGTAGTATCTAAACTGACTGGCAACAGATCTCTGGGGATAGGAGCTTTATCCTTCCTAACAACAGATTCTAGGGATAGGACTTGGACTTTCTGCATAAAAAGCAAGCATGCTACCACTGAGCTATAATTGTTCCTCAAACTACTGACCTATTTAGTTATATAGCTCATATGGTCAAGTGAGGCAACCTCTTTAGGCAGCAAATGTCTGCAGCAGGTGGTGGGGTCACCACTGACAGCTTCAATTCTAATCTTCCTTGGCCTCCTTCCTCAGCCATTCCCTTCTCTTAGAGGACAAAGCTAGATATGTTGCACAGTTCTGCACCTCCTATACAGGTCTGATACCTTTGTGTATGGTGAAGTACCCTATCTTGTTCCTAGTACTGAATTCAATTTCAACTATCAGCTCAGTCTGCTGCCCTTGGGTATCAGGGAGAGCACTATCCAGTGGCATATTTAGCATAAACAGCACCCAAGGTAAACATGGAATTTACTCCCCTACCTTCTTATCCATATCCTCACACCCCTGACACATGCCCTACCCCAGGGCATATACCCTCCTTGCCCCACCCTAGATAGATACCTCTCTGGCACTATTTCACTGCCAAGGCTAAATTAAAATGTAACTATCTGCCCAGTGAGCTTACTTGGAATGGAAAAGGTACCATCTTGTCTACTGCCTTAGGCAGCAAAATATCTTGGGCAAGCTTTTCATGCTTTAAAAAAATTGTTTCCTTGTTTCAAATTCAGACAGAGAATAAATAGTATGTTTTCTCTTCTTAAAAATACTTGTTTCCCTTTCCAGAAGAATCAATATTTCCAAAGATTAAACAATGAGGTGGAGTGAGGCTCAAATGAATCCATGTGCAACGATATCTTCAGTGGATGTTCATGCTTGGAGTCATTGAGAAGCATTAATTCTAGCCATTTGCATTTGAGCTTAGTGCAGATGTTTGTATAAAGGATTTAAACTAAAAGCCTCATCTATCTAGTATATTTGTAGCAGTTCCTTTTACAGTGATTGTTCACTGCCATGTGCATAGCAATTCAGCATCTGTTTCCATAGAAACAGAAACAATAGTCTCTAGGAAAGTTTTTGAGAGTTCTGTGCATTTTATTCTGAATGTATGATTCAGAGAGACACATGCTATAATTCCATATATATATCTAAAATTTTTAATTCTGGTTTCTACTGATTTTTCTGGAGCTCAGCAAACAAATCTTTGCTTTAAATCATCATCTGAGCAAAGGCTTTGGGCAGATACTTGCTACATACCAAAAACAAAAAAGTTGATCCTTTAGGAAAATGTTTTCTCATTATTGATATCTGAATTCATTATGTAAAGCATTATGAATATTCTGAATTAAGCTTCATTATCATCACATTCAACATCCAGTCTTGATCACTTGAAAGATCTGTAAGACTAGATATGGGTAAGAATTTCCTGCCAATTTTTTAAGCCAAAATTTCCAAAATTCCCAAAGGAAAGCATACCAGTAAGTGAAATTGACTAAACTGCCCATCCCTAGTGAAGGCCAGAGAGCCAGTGTGTTGTTGTGGTTTGAACACTGGACTATGACCTGGGAGACCAGAGTCCAATTCCCTGCTCAGCCATGGAAACTCACTGGGTAATTTTGGGTATGTCACACACTCTTAGCCCCAGAAAACCCTGTGACAGGTTTACTTCAGCTGGATGCTTTGGGGTTTTTTAAACATATTTTAACATTCAAGGAGCTTTAACTTTTTTTTGATAGAAAAAAATAACTTTTTCCCAAAATAATTAATAAATATGTACATGTCATTTACATTGCAGTTAGAATAGTCAGGGATTTCATATATATATAATATATTTTTGTAATCCCATTTTACCCCATTTTATCATCTATCTGATGAAAAGAGCTTAAAAGAGCTAGAACTCTTCAAATGCCCTTCTGTCCAAATGTTTATCAGTTCAGTTTCTGAGGATATATACACACTGCAGAATCTGTATTTGTAGCTACAGGCAAGAACAAGGGATATACAACGACATGTTCTAATATGGAATGTTCCATCTCAAGTCTTTGGATTTTTGATCCCTAGCTCTTGGCTCCTATTCCACAGTGCCATTGGATTTAAAGAAAACTCCCCTCTGTTGTTTTGTTTTGTTTTGTTTTTTTCTCCACTGAACCACATTTGCACATTTACCTGGAGTAAAACGAAGCCAGCAGTAGTGCTCTGGCCACTGTTTTTCTTCAGTTTGGCAGGATCAATCTAGCTAGGAGAAAGGAAGTTACTAGCTAACAGTCTGGGAGTTACATCATCCAGAATTCTCAGTAATAACTAGTCAAGGCATGTAACAGGTGGCCATGGAAACAATCCTTATGAGCAAATTTTTTTTTAAAAAATCGGCTGCAGATACATTGAATGTTGGAGGATATTTTGAAGATTCAAATGAAACCTGTACTCTTCTTGCTTGGACTGACAGACGATCAGGTAGGCAAGAAATATGGAAGAATTGTTCAATACATGACTACAGCTGCCAGACTTATTCATGCTCAGAAATGGAAAGACTTAACTACCTCATCTCAAGAAGGTCGGCTAATGAAGTTGCATGACTTGGCAGAACAAATTGACTATTTTGATTTTGAAAAAAATCACAGGGTAATTTCAAGAAAGATTGGGATAGGATTATTTCATATTTGAGAGGATATTGGGGAAGAAATTCAGTTTGAAGATTAGTAGTTATCATTTATTGTTGAAGCCTATTTTAGTCATATAAATTTGAAGAAGCAGACTTACACCACTTCCGCACAATGATACTCTCTCGCATCATCTCATTGCAATCCTGGTAGTGCCTCTGCCAGGAAGGTAGTGTGATGGGAACACTCCTTTTGACACCTGACCAGCTTTCTGCGGAAGGAAGCACGAGGGACATGCATTTGCCTTCCACAGTGCAGCCGGGCTCTTTCCCAAACTTCCTGCCCTTTTGCATGGCAGATAAGTATGGGAGTGTTGTGCAATCGTGGACACTTAATGGATTTAATATGTTAAGCTAATAGCCCACGATTGCAATGCATGAAGATGGGATGGCAGCAGGACCACAATGACATCGTCCAAAAGCATGACCTGCGGACTGCTGACATCCTGTGCCCATAAGTGGGACTGTGATGCCATGCAGAAATGGTCTTAGTATCTTGTCTTATAATCATCAATTGAAGAGCTAGAAGTCATGCATCCACCTTTCTGGCCCTGTTTTAATATAGTTTCATGTAAGGATTTTGTTTGTTTAGTTTAGTAGTTAGGTGTTGTTACATGTCTTGTCTTTTATTTTTTTGTCATTTGTGGTTTTTTTAATCCCTTCTGTGTAGCTTTCTGTATTTAAACTGTGTGTTTAATTTTTTTTTTTAAGGGAACAGCATATATAAGTGAGTACAGATGGCTAGAACTGACAGGCAGCTGTGATGGTCCATGCCATCAAAAGGGCCAATTGCTGTTTAACCATCGTCTTTGATCTTCTGTAGCTATTCCACTTCAGACACAGAATATTATGCACACAAGCCTGAATCATCTTCCTCTCCTTCTTTTCTGGCTTTACTGCAAGGAGACAAGAAGCATTTGCTTCCATTTTCAGCTAACTGTGTTTTTTATTATTATTTCCGAATAAGGAACTTCAAGTCCAGGGTATAAACCATGGTTTAAAACGGTCTTATACAAACAAGCATTTGATATTGGAGGGAAAGTGGTAGTAGTGATTGTGATGAAGAGGAGGAGTAGGAAGAACAGGAGCATGTCATCAATTTCGATGCCACTTCTCCTACCTAGCAATATTTGAATATAGAATACAACAAAATAAATACAGTTAAAAACATACAGGAAAATATATTTTAAAAAACCAAATTCGTCTTAGCTTAGATATAGTTGCAAATTGAAGGAAATACTTGCTATCTTGGCATCAGCAGAAGAGAATAAACAGGGAATACATAAGCCCAAGGCTGGTTTACACAGCACTAAACAAGGAGTGGGCACCATCTAGCCTTCCAAAAGCTGTTAGACTGAAAGTTTTATCAGCTGTGCCTTTCACTGTCAATTGTGAATAACACTGGCAAATGCCCACACATAAACTAATTTGTAGTTTAGTGTTATATTGTGCTTCAGTTAACACGTAGCGTAACATGTAGTGTTATAGTTTACTCACAGTTTAGTGTAATATAGTGTAACAGTGTAGCATTATATTCCATAGACCCACTACTGAAACTGAAAGCTCTTATTTTGATTGTACAAAACATGCACATCAGAATAATTCAACTCACAGTGGGGAGTCACTGCGGCAAAATTCAACAAAAGTTCACCCTTCATTTAGTTGTCTTTGTAGGCACATTGCTCATGGTGAAATAATAAATGAAAAGTAATAAAACACGTATTTATACTGTGAATCTTTTGCAAGCTCTACTCTATTCATGTGAAAACAAAGATATTTGATCTTCAGGCAGCATCTATTGATCTATAACTAACCTGCAGAAATATCCAGCAAGCAGAGCAAGTGAAGGTTAAAAGGGTTGATAGACATAACAAGCAAACAGGGTGTTGCCATGCAGCCTTCCACTTTACCTGCAGTACTGCCATATCAGTGTGCAATTTCTAGATACAAACCTTGCCTTCTACATTTATTGACAAGATTCTTTTTGTGCCTCTATTTTTAACCTGTTTTATGTGCACAGCCCCTCCCATACTTTAGGGTTTAAACATTTAAAAACATACTTGTTTATATCTTGCTAATAATAAAATAATTGTAAAATAAACTGACGCTTATTCATTTAAATGAATTAGCAAATATATAAAACAGCATAGAAAAAGCATGTAATACTTAACATTTATATAGTGCTTTCAAGCATTCAAAGAACTCCATGTGGATTATCTTAAGGTAGTCTTTACAACAAACTTGTAAGGTAGGGATTGAGAACTGTTCTTGACCCAAGGGCTTCAGTACTTCCATATTCATTCACACACATACTCACGTACACACAAACACCCTTTCCAGCCCTATCTCTCATGCTGATCCATACAGATTAGCTCTCTCTCAAGTGCTGTGGTCTCTATCAGGCCCACAAAGCAAAAAATTACCAAATCCTGTTGTTAAAGTATGCTACCGCTGCTGCTGTTGTTGCTGTTGTTGTTGTTATTACCTCATGCTGCATGGGGTATGGGGAAATGACTGTGCCTTGCCTACAGCCTTTGACAACTTAATGATCAGCACCTCTCTCTCCAGGGACTTCTCTTACTACTCTGCTAAATCATTTTTAAATACAAAGTCTAGCCATAGTTACCATTGTTTTAACAAACACCACAAACAAGCATGTAAAATGTGCTGTAAAATATCCTGACACTGTGCTATCACACTGATGAAGTTACTCACAAATGACAACTGGGTGCAGCCCACACATATATCCCTGTTACAGTTGTGTAGCCTTCTTAAATTGTGAAGCATCTTTGCAACGGCAAGGCTGCCTGTTGAAGTACATTCTGCAGTCCAGAATATTCTGCTCTGAGCACAAATTATGCCTTGCTTAATAGTTCCTTATGTTTTGTGTTCTTCATTACACCCTGTCCATATATTTTGTGATGTGAGGGGAGATATAGGTAATGCATGATAAACAGACAGCAGGGTGTAGCAGTTAAACTTCTGAACAAGGACCAAGAGAAACAGAATAAATATCTGCACTCATTCCCAAAACTGACCATGTGTCCTTGAGCTTATCAGTGTCTCTCAGTCTAACCTACTTCATAGGGCTGCTGTAAAATGGGAAAGTAAGGGAGCAATACACATTATGCTGAGAGGATGGCAGAATAAAAAAATAATAAATAAATGCCCCTGAGCCGGGGAATACAAGTGGGACCTATGCAGAGAACTGAACGGAGGGGGGGGGTCTCTGTTGGTTTTGCTGGACCTCTCAGCGGCTTTTAATACTATTGACCATGGTATCCTTCTGATTCACCTTCTTGGGATGGGGCTTGGAGATACTGGTCTACAGTAGCTCCATTCTTTATTGGAGGAGTGTTCTCAGAGGGTGGTGCTGGGAGATTCCTGCTTGACTTCTTGGCCATTGGCCTGTGGAGTTCTTTGGGGTCCAGTTTTGCCGCCTGTGCTATTTCACATCTACATGAAACCATTGGAAGAGGTTGTCTTGATTTTTGGGGTCAGATGTCACCAGTATGTTGATAACATCCAGTTCTATTACTCCTTTCCACTTAATTCCAAGAAAGCTGTTCCTATGCTAAACTGGTGCCTGGCAGGTGTAATGGACTGGATGAGGGCAAACAAACAAACTTAATCCAGATAAGACAGAGGAGCTCACAGTCAACTGAAAGACATATCTAGGAATAGGGGTTCAGCCTGAGTTAGACAGTATTACAATCCCCCTGAAAATACAGGTTCTCAGTTTGGGAGTACTCCTGAATTCAACTCTGAGCCTGAAGGACTACGTTTCAGCAGTCACAAGGAATGTTTGGCACAGTTAAAGCTAGTATGCCAACTGTTTCCATTCCTGGAGAAGTCAGATCTGGCTACAGGGGAACATGCCTTGGTTACAACCTGTTTGGTTTCCTGTAATGTGCCCTACATGGGGCCTTCGAAAAGAAACTACAGTTGGACCAAAGAGCTGCAGCCAGGTTGTTAACTGGGGCTGACTATAGGGAGCACACAACTCCCCTATTGCAACAGCTCCACTGGTTGCCAATCTACAATTCAAAGCGTTGATTTTGATCTACAAAGCCCTACGTGGCTTGAGCCCAGGTTATCTGAAGAACAGTTTCTCCCTTTAAGAGCCCAGTAGAATTCTAAGATCTTTTAAAGAGACCTTTCTCTCTGTCCCATCACCTTCTCAAGCTCATTTAGTGGGAACAAGGTAGAGCAGTGGTTCTCAACCTGTGGGTCCCCAGATGTGTTTGGACTTCAGCTCCCAGAAGCCCTGAGCATTGACCATAGTGGCTGGGGCTTCTGGGAGCTGAAGTCCACAAACATCTGGGGACCCACAGATTGAGAACCACTGAGGTAGAGGGTCTTCCTAGCAGATGCTCCCAGACTTTGGAACTCCCTCCATAGAGAGGGCAAGATGACTCCATCCTTGTTCTCTACCCATCAGCAGATCAAAAGCTTTTTGTGCCATCAGGCTTTTACAAACTGACTAGGGTTGGGCTTTCAATGCTGTGCAGTTCTGTTTTTAAGGTTGTAAATAACCTTTTAATGCCTTTTAATATTTTTAATGTTTTAACGTCATAAATTGTTTGTTATAAAAATCTTACATTTATACTTTTATGAAATGTTTTGTATTGTTTTCAATTTGCATTGTTTTAAATATGTTGTTAGCTGCCTTGAGTCCTGTTATCAGGGAGAAAGGTGGGATATAAATGAATAAAATAAATAAAAGAAAAAAATAAATAAAAGAAAAAAGTCAAAGGGAACCAAATTCTGCATTACAGTACTGAACCTGTCAAACATTGTGACACACCTTTCCATGTCAAAAACTGACAAAAGAACAGCAGAAGACATCGGTCATAGTCCTGTATTCATTCCATTACAGGACAAAAATGGGTTGCTGGTTATTTTTTTAAGAGAAGCAACATAAAGTTTAGAAGAAATACTACTTTCATCCACAGTGCCTGTGATAGTCTCCTGCTTTAATTTGTTGAGGCTGCATTTTGTAAAGCGAAACACTGGGGACAATGAACACATGGTTTAGCTTCATATATAGTTTGTCCTTCAGCTAAATCATTAAATATAGCCCATTCCATGATGGCAGGGGACAGTGGGAGTTCTGGTCCAATACAACTGGAGAGCACAAAGAAGGGGAGTGCTACTCCAGTACTGAAACTTGTAAGTGCAGTTTTCTTACAGAAAAGTTTAAAACACCCACATGGCAGATCTGTCACATTACACATATAAATATGACAGACTTAATACCCATTATTGTCCCATATTGCTTTCGATCACTTAAGAGCAAGGTCAACTTTCTATCTTTGTTCTTAAGAATTTTTGCAGAGAAAACTTTTGCAGTGTTACTGGTGGCAGGGTCTTTCAACTTCCATGTGAAAAGGAGGAGGAGGAGGAGTACTGCTTGTCAGCATAATTCTTAGAACTCTGCCTCTTACATATAAAGTAAGTGCGTTTGTTAGAGCTTGTTACATAATACTGAGCTTTGAAGAGGCGAGAAATGAAAAATACCTTTGGGATGCTCTGCTAGGAAAATTGTAGGAGCGTTGCCTTGTGGGTGCTAAACACTCATATTCAGCCCACTACAGGGGCCACTTTGCACATTATGGGACAACCAGTGCATCACCATGGAAACTAACTGCATTTTGAGATCATGATAACATACACATGCTCTTGCCTTAACAGAAAAACAAGAGGAAAATCTACACATAATTAATAATAGAAACTGACAGGGAGAAAAAGCCTTGCATGGAAGGCTTGTGAAGAATGTGGTATAAGTTAGTAAAGTGTCACTTGGGCACAATCTATAGAAAAAGGTACAGATCTTGCAAAAAATCAGTGGAATCTATATGCTCGGGACAGAATTAGATTTTACAAGTGACATATGGTGCTGCCACTGCAAATGTCGCCCCATGTCCATTTCTCCTCCATGTCTTGTAAAGTCTAATAAAACTCAACATGTAGTGTGTTGTCATAAAACTAGTTTTCCTTGCTCCTTCTTCACATTCATCTGCCAGTCTCAGGATAGAGAAAAATCTTGCCAAAGCAATTTAGTATTCTACCTTCACAAATTTCAGAAGAGGGGAAGAAATGGATTGGAAGACATCGTCTTCAGTGATGTCCTATGTAGCTCTTAAATAGCCAATTTCACCTACACTATGCTTGTCTTCAGTAAGGTTTAATAGTTTGAGGGCAGGAAAATGTCCAATTAACAATTTATAAATGACTCTAGGAGCCCTTTTGACTGAAGAGCAGGGTATAAATTCTCTAATTAAATAAAAATAAAAATATTATATATTTGGTGGGGGTGCATGTCAAAAGCATCCCAAAATCCAAAATAGTTAATAATTGGAGAGATACATCTGCTAGTGATGAATCCCAGTGCAGACTATAGCAAATTTTCAAGCAGGGATGGGCAGATTCCCAAGGTCCAGAAATAACGAAAACAGCTCATGCTCATTACAGATGCACTCTTAACACTCAGAAAAGGAAAGAGCCTTTAGCAAAGAGGAAAATAAAGGGTATATTTTCACACACTGGTTTTCAAAATATGTCAAATACTCAGATTGGTACATTCACATAATACAGAGATGTGTCTTCTTACTGGCAACCTGAGTGAACAAAGAACCCATGTAATGACAGCTCACGATTTCCACAGAAGCACTAAATGGGATCAAAATCATGTTTAGTCAACAAGTGTAAGGTATAGTTTGAACATCAAACTGAGCATTACTTTAAAAAGAGAGACAGAAGCTTCCTGCCCCCATGCCTTTTTTCAACAGTAAACATGGGTTACCCAATGAAGATTAGGATTCTAGCATAGGGAATCAGATTCTTACCATATGGAATAGGAGGGCTCTTTGGGGACGGAGAGTAGGAGGGTTCAAGGGATTCTTTGTTGGTGATGCAAACTACAACTGTGGGCTTCCCAACATGGACTGCACCATCAGGAGGGAATTCAGTTCAAATTAATTATATGCTCAATTGTTCCGCTTATTTCAAAATTGATTGAAAGTTACTTTTATTATGTGTATCCTAACCAGTTCTTGATGTATGAGGGTATTTAAATAAATAAAAAATACCTTCCATACTTAGCTTTGTCTTAGAAAAATTAAGTCATAGTTTAATTGAAAATGCATACATGAACATCTCTGTTAAAGAAGTAAGTATGTTTCTGGGCATTATTTCTTTAATAGAAAATTTGGTACCAGAGGCAGAGATAACATAGAAAGAATAAGGATTGGTTTCCACATCACAAAAAAGAAAAGAAGTTCAACAAGTTCCAGCAATTTTTTTTATCCAAAACTAACACTATGCAGTTCTGAAATGAAATAGACAGGTCATAAACACTTTGCCTAAATTTAAAAAAAAGAAAAGAAAGAAAAGAAACATTCTGACCTTTTTAGAGACCACTTGAAAGCTTCTTCCAAAAACCATCCAGGGATGACTTTTTTTTTCACCAGTCTCCAAAATAATTTCCGTTTTGACCGAATGGCGAAAGAAAAAGTAATCACAAAATGACTTCCATTTTGGTAACCAAACATGCTTGTGCTTAAGATGCTGGGGGGGGCTTTGAGGCAGGCTTATCTCCTTTCTTCCTTTTCTCGCTATTTTGCTATTCATACATGCTTAATAAGGGATTCTGGAGGCAGCTGCTGTTTAGCTTGCCTGTTGTAGGCCGGCACGCACAGTTGGAGTAAAATCCATTATTTCCCAGCTCAAGCGATTTTTCAATTATTTACTCCAGACACTTCAGGTTCCTTATCATATTATTCTACAATTGTAAGTCTATTTGTAGTACCTAATTTAGAAAGTGAATCTTTATTAGTTTGTGTCAATGAATTATGTTCCATAAACTTGAATATTAATTACAAATGGAAATAGCTCTAATTTGTCCTTGGATTGCTGCAAAAGTTTTCTCTTTTAATTTCAACAAAAAGTTGGTATCAGCATTTGGGGAAAGTGCCAGCTCTGCTGCTGTGCCAGCAGCCTGTCAACATTTATTTACTGATTGATTTTTAAAGCTGTCAATCGAATATAATCGCAATAATATACAGAAAAGTCTGATTGGATATAACTTTTTAAATTTACAAGCTGTGCTAGTAAAATGACCTAACAATTCTGAAAGGCCTTCGGCTGTTTCATCACTGCATAACCTGGCACTGTACAGTAACCTTGAAAGAATGATCCAGTCACAACCGGAGCTGTCAGAAAAGCATTTTCAGTAGTTATAGAAAAAAGACACTTCTGCGTGCAAATCTTCTGAGTTAGAACGTCTAATGTCATCACTGAACAGCCCACTTGCTAATGAAGAAGAACCTGTCAAACTTGAGCAGAAGCAACTCTAGTGTACTTCTAATTAGTTTGACTGATTGTATGCTTGGTTAGTAGTCTAAGGGAACTCACATTTCCTGAAGGGATGCAGAAGATCAAAAGCTTACACTTCAATTTGTTTGCTGGAGCAATATTATAACTATCTATATCAAATATTTTACATATGACTATATAGTTTACACATAACCCAATTTGGCATGTAGTTGTACAAACAGACTGGATGTTCCCCCAGGAGAAGATGAAGTAATTAATCAGAATGTTCTTTTGTGGTTCTTAAATTTGAATTTAAAACCCTCATAGATCAATATAGAATTCAGAAACACTTCTTGTAAGTTTCCATGTGTCCCCTACTCATGAGAGCCTTAGAAACTGTTTAGAGGAAACTTAAAAATTGTCAAGTTAATGTAAAATCCAGTAAATAATTACAGTGAAACTTTCTAACGTATTGGGCCAGATTCTGGGACTCACTCATATCAGAACTGATACTGCTAGATCCTTCAGACTGCAGTTCTATAGCTATGTATCTGGAATTATAAAACCAGAAAAATTGGGATTCATCTCTGAGGGAATATACATACAATTGGGCTGCAACTCTATAGTTTATGACATATATTTTGATAACTGTAAATGCATACATTTCTCTCAAAGATTCTCAACTACATTTAAGACAGAGAGGAAAAACAAAACAGAGCATTTATTTTTGTCCATCAATATATTATAGCCAAGATCCTGCATCAGAGATGTAGCTAACATCTTCTAATCCAGTCTGTGAGACCCTCCTTAAAAGCCAGTCAGCCATCTCAAGAGCTGGAGTTCTGCAGCACTGGTGAACAGTGTGCCGTTCAATGGCATGACCACCTCCCTCTCACCAGTGAATATTAGTGTGACAAAGACTTGCGACAGCGCCTTGCAGGTCTTTTTGCACAGGTGTTTGCTGACAAGAGGGGGCTGGTCACATCATCTTGCAGTGCTCCACTCTCCAGCACCACAGAACGCCATTGCAAAATGCTCAGTGATTTCTAAGGTAGGTTTCAGGAGCATTTACAATTGAGTAATGGTACCACGATCATAAGTGTGAACAGGAAAAATTACACAGTCACCAGCCTACTTTATGATATCATAACTGACTAACAGGATGTCAACCTATATTAAAATAAGGCAGCTGTGATGTGATGAACTTTATTGTACAACATATATACTGGATTGGTTTGTAACTGCACATGGGTAGTTTCTGTATTGGTCAGTGTGTTCTTATAAATTTCTTCTATGAACTAACACTTCTGAACTCCCTTCTCCCAGTTATATTCCGGGATGGTGCTTCTCTTCTTCCTCTATGCAAATCAACTGTTATCTCAATGATTTGCACAGGAGAAGATATAAGGGCCAAACCCCTAAAAATGAACAGATGGAAAAGCCTGGCCCATCAGCAACGGTCCTATGGAGGGGAGTAGCTGGAATGCCAGTGGGATGGGAAATCTACCCCATGTTTCGGCAGGGCTTTTTAAGGAGCTATCCAAGGTGCTGAAACCTATCTCCCAAACAGGTTCAGTCCTTTCAACAGTTCCTTTAAAATCTGGCCTAAAACACAAAGTGGATTCACTGTCCCATTCATATCAGAGCCACAAGCCCCACCGCAAGTGCCCTTGGAGCACCAGGGTCCCTACTGAGGAGGTAGGTTTTCTATTCTAGTAGCCATTTTAGAAGATACATCCTTTATTCTCTCTTCCCATGAAGCACCCCTAATATACACACCTCCAAGGCTCCTGCTAACAGAGTAGCAGACTGATCTGAAGGTGCATGTGGGGACAGCTGTCAAAGCCCCCATGCACATCTTACAAACAGTTCCTTCTATTCCAGACAGCATGAGTACAGACTGTCCTGAAGGCATAAACCAGGGCCTTGACAGCTGCCCCTTTGACACATGCCTTTTGAGAAGTTCCTGCTAATGCTGATGGTGGCAGTCTGTCACAGAGTTATTCAAAGACCTCTGAAGGCCCGGGCAACCCAAATAAGACAGTGCAATGAGTCTGAAGTGAAACACATCTTGTGTGAAGCAAACCAAAGCGGTCCCTTATTTGAACCATGAAACAAAGCTGTTATTTTGCCTCCGTACATGCACCTAGTATATTGCTTCCAGTATTAGGAGCAGCATGCCTTTAAATACTAGCTTCTGGGGAATGGCAACAGGAAATGGCTATGACCTTCATATCTTTCTTGTGGAGTTATTTATGTAATTGGCCACTGTGGGAAAGAGAATGCTTCCTAAACTACGCAGAGTTTGGAATAGTACCCTTTAAAAATCTTTTAGCCATATTATTGACTGCCATTACATACTTTCCATTACTTGTCAAGATGTTTTAAAGATAACTCATTGTGGGAATTTATTACAATATTAAGGGGAGTAACTTGCTATATCATTGGCTGGAATCTTGTTGGCTAGTCTAAGAAAGAATAAACCTATCGAATCAATTGTTGAATGCTAGTCAACATGTAGGTTAAATCTAAATGACCCACTATTTAAAAACCCCACTTTAGATTTCAGCGCATGAAACATTTTATAAAAAGGAAAAACCTATGATAGATAAATGGCTTACTTGTAAAGATCTTATAAAAAATTAGGAGGGAGATATACAATTTAAATCAAGATAGGAATTAAAAGAGAAAGGTTTAGATACTCATTGGCTATTAATAAGACAGTTAAAAGAATGGTTTAAGATTGACAGGAAACAAGATGGATTCGAAATGAAGGAAAATAAAATAGATGGAGTACTTAATAAGGATGTGGAGCATAAAGTGGGGAAGATTTATAAGATATTGTTGGAGATAGAAACGGAACAAGAGATAGTCAAAGAAGGCATGATAAAATGGGCCAGGAATATAGGACATACCATTTCATTGGAAATTCATTGGCCTAGATCATGGATAAGGACATAGAAATTGTTACAACCTACAAGCTTAAAAGAAAATCTTTATAAAATGATTTATAGGTGGCATTTAACACCGGTGCGATTAGCAAAAATTTATAGAGGAGAGAAAGAAAAATGTTGGAAGTGTGAAGCTAAAGGCACATTTTACCATATATGGTGGATGTCCATAAGAGCTAGAGAGTATTGGGAAGAAATACATAGGATAATCAAGGACATATTTAATATTAATTTTCCCCTTAACCCAGAACTGTATTTACTAAATATATTGGATTTAACACCCAAGTTAGATAAAGCAGAACAAAGGATTTTATTATACATGTTCACAGCAGCAAGATTAATTTATGCACAATGGTGGAAACAAAAGGAATCACCAAAGATAGAGGACTGGGCAATGAAGCTATATGAAATGGTAGAATATGATAGGATTTGAGTATGGACAACAGAGAGACCCATGACTCAGTGTGAAGATAGATGGAACTTGGTAATACCTTTATGGGAACGGTTATGGGGGGAAAATGCTGTTTGGGGGATTGAATCATAAAAGTAAGATAAATATGAACTATGGAATATTTAATATTGGAATGATTGAAGTCGAATGTTATTTATTGATATTAAATAATAATGACTTGTAAGCATTGGAAGGAAAATGAGAAAAAGGAAACAGAATGAGTAGATTAAGTAGGAAATTATCTATAAGACAGAGTATTGATATGGTTAGAATAAAAGTTTAATTTACTGAATTTTTAGATAATGTGTATAGATAAGGTATGATAGAAAGAAATTTCAAAATGTTAATTATGAAGAAGGAAACTACTTATGAGAGGATATTTATAGGAGGAGGTTATGTATATAGAGAAATAGACCTGAACAGGGATAGGAGAAGTTAGGGAAAATAATGGTCTTGCTTATTTATTTAAAAAACAGAAATTTAGAGAATGAAGTATATATATATTAGCACTCACTTCTTGAAGAAGGGGGGAAGGGAAAATGGGGGGGGGTAAAGGAGAAGCTATCATGATATCAAGAGTATTAAGAAATGGGAAATTAAGAACTAATGGCAATTTATGATATTAAGAAAAATATTGTAAGTTAATTACAAAGAATGTTTAGGATAGTATTTATGATATGTCATAGTTTGTTTATTTTTTGGAGGATTATTGTAATAAGGTTATTTCTGAGAGGGAAATGTTGTACAATTAAGCTCTCCTTTCTCTTTTAATAATGTAATTGAAATATTTAATAAAAAATATAAAAATTTAAATCTAAACGACCCAGAGGCTCCATTTTAGCCAGAGCTAAGAAACAGGGTATAGGTCAAAGTGTTGTTGACTCTTCTTCTATTATTTTTAAAAACACACACTTTAGAATTGATAAGAGAATGGCCCTTAAAACACATTTTAAAGGTAAAGTTTAAAGCAACTGGAAATAGTTACTCATTGCACCAACAAAGTAATTTCATCCCACTCGTTATAACAATTTGAAAATGTAACTACATTACACTCTCATTTCAAAAACAACAACTGAGAAGCTCATTACTTTGAAGCTTTGTGACTAGGCAGGTTTTTCTCTGATCTAGGAGGGTGGTTCTTCTTCAACACACAAGCAACCTGAAGCTAGTGCCAAATTACGAGGCAGGCAACATTTGTAGTGGGACAACTGCAAGCACCAGTGCGGCCAAGAGGAGCTTTTCATTGCCACCTTTAACCACTGTCAAGGAAATGTGGTACTGATGTGAAAACATTCCAGGACTGATTGATTCATTTTTTTACTTAAATTCTGTTCTCTGTTTTGTGGAGAGCATGACAAGCGTTAGAGTCTTTGTGCAGAAATGTAATGGCTGAATCACACAGGTATAAATTTGGTATGCTGATGTTCTTTAGAGCGCTACAAGTTGAGACCCAAGTTATAAGAGGACGCCACAGAAATATGACCTGAGAGAATTAAAATACACTTAACCAGTAACAAAGGAGACAGACTTTTCTGTTCCAGTGGTGGATTCTTAGAAATCTTGAGTCTGCTTCATGAACTGATAGGCATAAACTTTTCTTACTCAAGACAGTGACATGCAGAGGCACTCCTTTTGACTAAAAGCAAGGTTTGCTCACTGGAAATCACAGACTGGCATAGAAGAGCCGTTTTAAAGAAGAGCTATTTTAATAAGGTGACAAGCCAAAAATTATATTCAAGTTATTATAGAGCTTTTAACCATCAGACTTGACAATTCTGTCACACTAAGGGAAGAAACGTGTACCACATCCCAACAACACAAAGTACAAATCTTTTACATGATTCAGATTTTGCTAGAAAAGTTTCACATAAAAAGTACCTGAGAATGTTTTGAGACCCAGTGGCGAAGGACATTCAGGACACGATTAGTGGCTGCTCGACGTATTATGAACTCCTTATCACAGGTTCTTTCAGAGTTATTAAATCCTACAAAATTTAGAAGACATATCATGGTGAAATAAATGAAAGCAATGGGGTGGGGGAAATCTAAGGAAATTATCAATGGAAATTTTTTCATTACATAACCTACTGGACAAGAAGTTCCTTGAATTTTAATATAAAAGGACTTTGAAGATCTTGCTGTCAAAATCGTATCAAAAAGTGTAGACTACAGAAAATATGCACACAGTTCACTTTGATTTCCCTCCCACAAACATGAAGTTTTCATTTACTCACACGGTTTCCAATCAGACTGTGAACATGCATAGAAAAAGGTTTCTCCCAAACTGCCTCAATATGTTGGTCCTATGAAGGGCATATCATAGAATCATAGAAATGCAGAGTTGGAAGAGACCCCAGGGGCCATGCAGTTCAACCCCCTGCCATGCAGGAACACCCTCAAAGCACTCCCGACAGATGGCCATCCAGCCTCTGCTTAAAAACCTCCAAGGAAGGAGACTCCACTACACTCCGAGGCAGCATATTCCACTGCTGGACAGCCCTGACTGTCAGGAAGTTCTTCCTGAGGTTCAGGTGGAATCCCCTTTCCTGCAGCTTGAATCCATTGCTCCTTGTCCTGGTCTCTGGAGAAGCAGAAAACAAGCCCTCTCCTTCCTCTACATGGCATCCCTTCAAATATTTAAACATGGCTATCACGTCCCCTCTTAACCTTCTCTTCTGCAGACTAAACGTCCCCAGCTCTCTAAGTCTATCCTCATAGGGCATGGCTTCCAGGCCCCTCCTCTGGACTTGCTCCAGCTTGACCATGTCCTTCTTGAATTGGGGTGCCCAGAACTGGACACAGTATTCAAGATGAGGTCTAACCAAACCAGAGTAGAGTGGTACCAGTACCTCCCTCGATCTAGACACCATACTCCTGTTGATGCAGCCGAGAATTGCATTGGTTTTCTTGGCTGCCGCATCACACTGCTGACTCATGTTCAGCTTGTGGTCTATGAAGACTCCTAGATCCCTTTCACACGTACTGCTATCCAGCCATGTGTCCCCCATCCTATATTTCTGTATTCCATTTTTTCTACCTAAGTGTAGGACCTTAAATTTCTCTCTGTTGAATTTCATTTTGTTAGCTTTGGCCCAGCTCTCCAATCTGTCCAGGTCATTTTGAATTTTGATCCTGTCCTCTGGTGTATTAGCAACCCCTCCCAATTTGGTGTCATCTGCAAATTTGATGAGCATGCCTTCATACAAGTCACTGATGAAGATATTGAACAGCACTGGGCCCAGGATCAAACCCTGTGGCACCCCGCTAGTCACTTCTCTCCAGGATATCATGCAGTTACTTGAGAGCAGAGGCATATTTCTGGCTACACCTGTGGGATCAGGTGTGCTACTGGCCCTGTTTCTGGGCTGGAAATAGCTGAAGGTTAAGAGGTGACATGATAGTAATGTTTAAATATTTGAAGGGATGTCACGTTGGAGACGGAGCAAGCTTGTTTTCTGCTGCTCCAGAGACTAGTACACATAATAATGGATTCAAACTACAAGAAAAGAGATTTCACTTAAGCATCAGGAAGAACTTCCTGATGGTAAGAGCCATTCAACAGTGGAATATGCTGCCTTGGAGTGTGGTGGAGTCACCTTCCTTGGAGGTTTTTAAACAGAGACTGGATGCCCATTTGCTGGGGGTGCGTTTGAGTGTGTGTTCCTGCAAGGCAGGGAACTGGACTTGATGGCTGTTGTGGTCTCTTCCAACTGTATGATTCTATGTGTTTTACAAAACTTTACCAAGGGTCTGAGAGAGTTTGTTAATAATGAAATACTAGAAAAATCCTGTATGCTTGGTTGCTGTAGCTTTTTTTTTTTTAAGTTTCAGCTGGTGAAGCTGGCTGATCAAACCTTAAATGCATTACCTATTTACAGACATCTCTTGTCATTTTGTTCCCATCTTTTTGTTTTTAACTGATGGACCATTCTGCAGTGCACAATGCTGCTATACAAGAGAGATGTGAAGTCTGATTTGCTATAAACTCTTGCAAGAAGCTTACATTAAATATTACAACAGTGGGAACTGCAATGTAAGGGAGGCAAACAACACAGAGACAGGAAGAAAATCACAGACAGAACTGATTGTTTATTCAGAAGCTGACAAATAATGGATTCTAACACCCAGAATGCCCAGCTAGCTAGCTAGGGATTCTAGGAGGGGCAACCTCCCCAAAGTAACATTTCCAAGATCTGGATTTATTACACTATTAACATTAGCAAAAAAAATTGTAATTCTACAAAATCTTTAAAAGAGATGTACAGAAATAGCATTTCTTGACCTTGAATCAAGCTGTTAAGGAAAGTATAATGTACTGTAGTTTGCTATGACACTTTTGATTATTTTATAGTATTAACTGAAATCACAAATTCCTATAATATATGAAGAAAGTCCTGGTTAAAGATAAGAAACTGGCTATCTTTATCAAAATAAATTATTGTTTCTATAATTTGCCTATAGACATGATCCATCTTTTAAGTATGCTAGAGACATATGTCTGAGATAATCTTCTCTAAATTCATCTTTTTGATTAACCTGATATAATTTGAATCATGTCTTTACTTATTGCTGTATTACTAATGTTTCCCTGGATACCAGCACATGTACTTAAATAAATGGAAGGATCTAAAACAACATCAGGTCTCTCACATGAAATGCATTATAATTTGAGTGCAAGTTTAAAATCTTTGATTTTTCTCTTTAACACTGAATTCTGTTTGACTACACAGGGAACAAATTATCTTGGATTTTTTGCACATTTATCTCTGTTTCTAAAGTATGAAACTATATCTTTTAATTTTTTAAAATCTTCCCATAAGTTTATTAATTGGTAATTATTATTAATTGTTTTTAGGTAAACACTAGCAGTGTCACATAATTTACCACATAATTCACCAGTAATACTTATCATGCTTACTAGTTTTCATTATCTTCTAGAAATCACTACTATTTTACAGGATGACTTTTTTTTCTTTTTTGTGACATTACTTTTTATTTGAAAGAATTGCATAAAAAGACTTTCAGGGTCTATTCACTATTTGGGATTAGAAAGGAATTATTCCATATATCCTGCAGAAATATTGCTTCCCTTACTATAGTCAACTGTCTGGAAGTGCTTTGTTTCTATCCTTCTGCAGTGTTGCTTACCAGCTCTGGTTGCAATACATTACACATGTTAAAGGGGTTCAGCCATTCTGGCAAGATATTGAACTGGATAGCCTTTCAATATTTCTTAGGTGTATATGTGTTTGATAATCATCTAGAGAACTTTTTACAAGTGAACTTTTTCAAGAAGCATCCAAATTTTATAAATGTAGAAAATAGCAGATATTCAAGGTGATAACCTCAGGGCTATACTAATTAATAAGGGCAATTTTATTTAGCATAATAGCATGCATTTGTGGAGAAAACATTCCAAATTCATAAAGAGGCAGTGATTTGTCATCTAACCTAGTAACCACCTGCACAAAAGATCTTGGAGTCACAGTGGAAAAAGCACTGAGAACAGCAACTCAGTATGTTATAGCTGTAGGCAAATTCAAAAAGGAAAGGAACTGAAAATAAAACAGCAAACACAATGCTGTTACATAAATCTATGGTGAACCTACATTAGAATACTACTATTATTTTCACTGTCTCGAAAAGAAATTTTGTAGATCTGGGAAAGACAAGTATAACCACAACTAAAGTAGTAATAGAATGAGGAAAGGAAAGGCTAAGAAAATTAGGGCTTTCAGTTTAGAAATAGGGGACTACAAGGGATGGAACAAAATATATGAAAAGTGAGGAAAAATGACACTAAACAGAAGATATCCCTTTCAAAACAGCTAAACTCAGAGTGACCCAGTGATTGATAAAAGTTCAGGACAAAGAAAATGAAGTATTTCTTCACTCAAATATACCCCAACATAGAATTCATTGCCACCAAAACTAGCCTAAAATTTGTTAGTTTGAAGGCTTTATAAAATATAAGACACATCTATAGATGACAGAGCTCTCAGTTATTGTCAGCCATGATAGTTAAGAATGAGCCTTTTATGTTTAGGACCTAGGATTATCCAATAATAGGACCCAAAAGTACAGCATGGCTAGCTCTATTATCTCTGGTTGCCAGGTGCATCTGGGTGGCCACTGCTGGAGGTAGAATGCCATCAAAACTTCTCAAGAATTGACAGTTGTCTGGTTCACACATTGTCCTTTGAAACTGTCACATGGTCAGAGAAGCTGTGGTTTACAGCCATCAGTTTACAGAACAGCAAAAGAGACCTTTTCCAGCTATCATAAAATGAATTCCTCCTGCTGCTTACTCACTTTGCACCAGCATCTGGCAGATAACAGAAGGGGAAGGGACTAGGACATTGGAGTGATTTCCTTGTTGTTGTTATTAAAAGAAAACTGAAATTTCAGTCAACCAATTTTTTTTTCTATTTTAAAAAATCTCTTTTCACTTTTGCATAGACAGCATTCTGAAAATCTGAAATGCACAACAAATAAAAATCACGTAATGGTCATAACAATAACAGCAACAGCAACAGTGTTTTAGTAGGAAAGAGCATTACAAAGTTAGTAAATTACTTTACAAAATTGCAAACAACTACAGAAACTTTTTAAAATCATTACTACTTTCTCTGGCTTTTTAATCCAAGAAATATATCCACTGATTGATGAAAATAAGTAAAGTAATCTTCAAACACTGTGGTCAACATCCTGCATTGTCACACGCAACTACGGTGATGGAGCTCCACTGTCATAGCTATGTTGGACAATGTGCTCCAACCAAAAGGAAGCTGGAAAGACCCCCCCCCCAGGATCCTACCACAACTGCCTCTCTCAATGTTCCCCATGACTGGGAAAGCATAGCAGATATCACTTCCCAGCACCCAATCCACAACCGTACAGAAATACTTTGGTTTGGGCGCTAACCGAATTTGCCATGTTTTTAGAAAGAAAAGATTATTACTAGCTGCTGAAAAAAAAGATGCGGATACATTCTCAGGAATGATAAATTGATGTTTCTGAATGATTTAAAAAAAGGATTCATTAGAAAGATAGAAAAAGTTAACCAGTATTATAGCACCTAGCAGATTAAGAGGCAGTATAGAACAATAAAGAATTGATCAGGAATTCTAGATGCAAACCATGCACGCAGATACAGCTGCTGGGTTATATGAATAAAACACATTGCTAGCTAGAATTGTAACAGTGCAATCCTATGGATGTCCACTCCAAAATAAGTCCCACTGGGTTCACAGGGCTTACTCCCATGTAAGTGTGAAAGGCATTATAACCTCAGATTGCAGTCCAGAACAAATCTGATTAGTAAGCAAATCTGGGCTGTACTCTTTAAATACTGCAATAAAAAAGTGGGGGGGGGAAGGTTAGTAATTCCAACATAATATTTCCTCACTAAAATGGACAAGTGCAGTGAATTTCACCTATTTTCTTCAGTTATTATTAAAATAATCTTTGAGTCAAAATGCTGAAAAAGCTTTAGAACCACAAAAAGTATTTCACAGACATCTTAGGAATAATAATAACAATAATAATAAACAAATGGTAATGTTTTTAAGCAATGTCAACACTATGAAAGCTTATTCTAGAAACACAGCCTGCATATAGAGACTCTCTCCATTTTTCATTTTTATGGCTTAAACACAGTTTGGTACCACAAAAAAAAAAAAATTACATGGTTTGCATCCTACAATGTAACTAAGCTAAAGTACATCCATTTAGACTATGACACCTGCTTTTTTGGGGGAAAATTAGTTTCAGGGAAGGCTAATTTTCAACAGCAAAGCATTGTAGGAGGAAAGGGGGTGATTAACTCTTTCTCCACCCACTTCTTTTCTGCAGTAAATTCCCCAGAGTGTTTCTAGTTTCATGTTTACTCTTGCAAACATATCTGAAACATGAAGTGGATTGGTGACTTGTCATCTCTGTGCCAAAAAAAAATCACTAATGGCAGCCACTGGTCTTCTCTTGTTTTATCTGAGTATGAGGCAGCATGAGCACCCTGCTGTGGGAAATTTTCTGATACTATAACAAATCTAGTTGAAAGAGAACTGGTAAGTGAAGGAAATTAAGTCATCCCTGGAAGTATCAGTCTACATATCAGTGGGGACAGAACAGATAAAGCAAGAGAAGAAACACTCAGTGTCCCCAGCTATCTGACTTTGCCATTACTTCCTCCATTAGTGTTCTTGCTTCTTCATGAAAAATAGTGTTGCACCACTCTCCACTTCTCCCAAATTTCATATGTTTTAATATTTAGTATTGTTCTGCAAATCTATAAAGAGATTTGTAGATATTAACAAGTTCTTATTTTTAAAAAAGTAAACAAAATTCTCAATATCGGCACCAGCAAAACTCAACTGCTACAATTTTTCTCGGTATGAATAGCATCACATGGAACGTGCCTACTACATGGTAGTTATAGATGAGAAGCATCAAGAGAAAAGAAGTGGCCATTGCGTCATAAATATAAATATACCGGATTCTGGAGCCAGACTTCTAACAGCTAAGTATACAAAGCTGGAACGACAAATCTGTCAGTTTGGATTTATCCTGAATTTGATTTTTTTTAAAACTGTGTTTGTTTGTTTGCTGTATTTATATTTTTTCCCAAAGTGGGATCTAAGATGGCTTCTAAAAAGTTAAAAAACATTTAAAACTATTAAAAGCACTAAAAACATATAAAATTATAAGTTCTTCCTATTGCATTTATGAAGAAATATATACACATTTTGGAAATTTCTTATTAAAAACTGAAAAGAAATGACATTTTTTTCACCCTATCCCACTTTGTGCAGAAAAACACAAACAAACCCCTTCTCTTCCCTTCCATTTCTGGGTGATGTGAGCCAGAAAAGCTTGAGAAGGAGATTCTTTGTTCTTTCAATAACTATTCCACTAACAATGAAGTAGCAAAATAGGGCTCTCTTTCAAAATGAAATTTATACAACAGCTTTATGTAGTGTCTGGTTTACACAGAATGGCAAAATTATCCCTTTTTCTATAAACTATTATTAGCAATGTTTTGATATGGATTATTTGTATTTCCTTAATCCAAAGAGTTAACAAAAATAATGCATACAGGAAATCACCAGTGGAAGAAGGTGACTTCTTTTAGGGTTATGTTTCCTCAAGCAGCTAGATAATGCTACCCAAGTTGACATTTATTTATTTTCACCTAGTATGCCACCTAAAATTAATTTCCGGCTTTACTAAAATAAACATCGCTGTGTTCTCATCTACTGCATGGAGACTGAGCCACATAACTGCTGTATTTTATGTTTTCAAAAGAGCAGCACCTTTTTTTCTTTTCTCCTAGGTGCAATCTGAAATCTATGTAGCACCTTATGGAGCAAGCACTCCAACTGGTTTCTTGCATCTTCTTATACTGTGATTGCACAGCATCGCCATCAAGGCATTTTCTGCTTTCCTTAATATATAGCCAATTAGTCCAGCAAAAAATTCTACTGGAAAATTCACTTGTCCTCTATTTGATCACATTTTGTTGGTTCTAACAAAGATACTGCTGATTATAGGTTATGGAAATAGCTATATGTCCAATAGTGCAAATTTGCTTCATTTAGCACTGCCTTTATGACCCTTCTTTTGCATGTGATTGCTTTTCCATTTTTTGTTGCTCTAAAGGTAGCACTTACACAGTTAGTTCTTGTTATTGCAGGAATTGTAATGTAGCACTTACACAATTTTGTCCTGTTATTGCAAAGCAATCTGTTATATCCTGCCCATATTAGATGTTCTCAGACTTCTAAATATTTGTCTCACCAACTTCATCCTCTCCCCTCTCCCATATCTCTCCTGGCCTTGGCCTTGAATTCACTTGTTGTGAAGTGAGCACTCACATAGATGCTTCATAAAACTGTGTGTGCACCCCTTTAAACCCTCTCTCTCTCTTAGTATACATATACATACATACATACATACATACATACATACATACATACATACGAAAATAATATAATAGATCCCGCTCACTGATAGATATGCCCATCTCCAAAGATGCTTACATGTTCCTTGCTGTGGAATAAGAACCAAGTTGGTCTTTCTAGCTTTACCTTTTTTATGGGTTTGCCTAACTCTTTTAGAAATTGCTAGCAAAAGCAGTGAAATGAGTAAAGTGACTGATTCACAGCTACACTTGCAGGAGGATAGGGGAAGGAATCAGAAACTAATTAGTTTCCCAGCAAGAGTGTATGAACTACCTTATCTCTGGAATGAAGTCAGTAGGGTGAAGCATTCAATGTGGTCTTAACTGTGTTTACAGCTGTGCTCTGACAACCTAATCTATGATCGGCTAAATGCAGGAATAAGCTTCTCTTATTTCCACAACAGCTTGTGACATGGCATCTGCAAATAATCCATGCAACTCTCCCTGTTACAAAATCTTCCATATAAATTGACTGTGCACCTGTGATGCTGCCTTCTCATTTTCAGACACTGTGCAACCACAATATACAAAGAACAAGACACAAACCTCCATCTATAATCAAATATATCTAGCTTCCAGAGTTTCAATAAAAAAGTAGAATGTCCACATCTGTACATTCACAAAAGAGTTAACCTAGGGAACTGAGCTGAGGGAGCAGGTGAGCTTTGTTGGTCCCTTCATGGGGGGAACAATAGGTTGGAAAGGAGAACGTCCACAATGGAGAACCATAGTCAGGATATTTTGAAGGTGTGGAGATACTTCCCATGTAGGAGACACTGTCTTCTTCCTTTCCATATAAAGGGAATGATGAAAAAGGAAGGGCTAGCTTTTCCCCTTCACACATGCTTTTAAATAAACTGACTCCTGGCCACCTAAACCATGTCCTGTTCTCAAGAACCAAGGTGTTCAGGAGAGTGAAGGAAGGCAGGGATGGGAAGAGCAATGGGAGTCACTGCTGACATCAAGGCTTCTACAAGGGAAAAACATTACCAGAACATCCACATCTTTGAAGATTTGCACTTCTAATCAGAGTCTCATTATCCTTATTAAAAGAGAGAAAAAATGGACAAAAAGAGGAGAAAAGGTTGGCTGATTAATAAAGAGTGTTGACACCATCTGGAAATACCATGAAAATTACCATAATGAACCATGGACAATGCTTATTAAAAGATCCATATGGAAGTATTCCAAGGGAGAGTCTTCATGTACAAAAGAGTGCTCTTATGGAGATTATCCACTCAACTGGGTTGTGGATATAGTACAAGCAGATACAATTTCATTTGACTATGAGCCAGTTTGGCATTACTTTTTACTTATTCACAGGGGAAGATGGCACAGACAATTTTTCAAAGCTCTAGGATTCATGAGGGGAAAATACTTTAAAATGTTCCAGTTTGCACTGAAGATCCTCAATTATTTTCAAGTTAATGTGATGTTTTCTTTGTATGATCAGCCCATGTGTACTATAAATTATTATTTAAGTGACTATTTAAATCTTGTATATATGGGGATGGAGGAGGTACAGCCCATGGCTTGCATGGGGCCCCAAGGGTATTTTTGATGTATCTAGGGTAACCCAGATGTGCCTCCAAAATTGTTCTTTAAACTTTTTTTCCACATTTTTTTCCAAAAATCGTGCCCAACTTCCAAGTTAATGTCCAGTTACTTTTTGGTTTGTAAAAGGGCTCTGCTGGGTATAAAGCAGCCCAAAGGAGGCTGAGGCAGCAAACAAAAATGTTTCCCAAAATGTTTTAAAATGGGAGTGGGAGCACAGTGGGTAGGGCACAGTAGGTGGGGGCAGTGTCCGGAGGCAGGCAGCAATATGGCCTCACAATCTGTAGCTGTTACCCACCTCAATATATATGAACACATAAGTTTGGTTGACACTAAATCAGATCACTGGATCCTCTAGCCCAGTATTGCCTACTGTTAATGGCCATGGTTTTTGAGGCACAGCTTGTTCCCATCACATGATATCTGGATTTTAACTAGATGTGCTGGTAGTAGATCCTGGGATTTCTGCTTGGAAATCCTGTGATCTGCCATTAAAGTACAACCATTCCCTAGTGGTGGCTGGTGACTCCCATGTCAGTTAGATTAGTCTTTTCTTGAAAGGCTGAATGTATTTGGAGGATAGTGTCCAGGACCTTGGATAGCTCCTTTAAAATCTCATTCATTGCCTCACTGGCATAGGAATCACCAGCTACCATCACCTCTCACTATATACCAGAGGTATTCATAAAGAGTAACATCACCTGTATCTTTCTCTGATGATTACACTTTTTAATGCAAGGCTATTGCTTAATAAATGCTGCACAGCCTGATTTGCCTCAGTCTGAAGGAGAACATTTGCCAACCAGTTGACAGAATTGCTAAGCAACAGTTATCTAGATTCAAAACAGCTCTTGCTTCTTGAATAAAAATAGAAGGCTATTCAAATTCATCACAGAGTTTGTGCATATTACAAGAAAAAAAGCACATGTTCATTGCTATAAAATTCCAAGATAGTTTGAAATGAATTAACTATCTGTTCATTATTGGCACCTCACAGAGTCAATAAAATACAGTCTTCAGAGAGAATGTGATAAATAAGTAGGTTGCAGATGGAAATGTATTAGTGAGGAAATGCCAAGACTAAAATTATTTTTAAAAACAAATATACAGAAATACTTCAGTTAATGAAATAGATGTGTTCCTAGGCATTACTTCTTCAGCAGAAAATTTGGTACCACAGGCAGAAATAAAAATTGAAAGGATAGGCATAGGTTCTTGCATCACAAAAAAAGAAAAGCAAGCCAGCATGGCTTCAGCCAACTTTTTATTCAAATCTGAAAATGTGAAATGAAAGAACAAGGTCAGGTAAGCCTTGCATAACTAAATAAAAATATTTAGAACTTCTAGAGACCACTTTAAAGTTTCTTCCTTAATGCATCAAGGGATGATTTTTACTTTCTTTCACTAGTCTTTACTTTTGTTATGGTTTGCATTTTGGTGGCCAAACATATAGATCTGTGCTTCTTTTCTTTTTTTAACATGCTGGGCATAGCTGGTGAGGCAGGATACCCTGTTCTGCCCTTTTGTCTGTTTTGGCATTCATACATGCTCAATAAGGCATACTGGAGGCAGCTGATGTTTACCTTACCTGTTGTAGGAAGGCAGACAGGGCTACACAGTGGGTCTTTGGTATCCGCTAGGGTTTGGTTCCAGGATCCCCCATGGATACCAAAATTTGTGGATGCTACAATCCCATGATGTACAATGATGTAGTAAAATGGCATCCCTTATATAAAATGGCAAAACCAAAGTTTGCTTTTCAATTTTTTAAAAAATATTTTCAAGCCGTGGTTGGTTGAATCTGTAGTTACAGAATCTGTGGATACTGGGGGCCAACTGCAGTAGGACTGAGTAACATCCCATTCATTCCCAACTCATGCTTTATTGCATTATTTATTTCAGGCACGCAAATAAACTGACATTGAAAGTTTATGTTTTCTAGCCCTTTTTCATCATCCTCCCAATGCTGATGCTGCTAAAAAAAAAACCTCTCCAGCTAGGCAGGGGACAAGGAGGAAGGAGGAAGCTGAGCAGGCACAAAAAAGTTTGTGGAAAGGAGCTTCTTTGCCAAAGACTTTGTTAACTGAGGTATGCTTGTATACACATCTGCTAGTCTGCAGGCATCTTTGACAGCTATGGAGAACAGACAATGTCAACAAACATCAGCAGGATCACAGTTTTATTTATTTATATTGAAATTAGTATGCCACCTTTTGTTCTAAAGTGATATGTAAGAAAATAAATAAAGCAGCAAATGCCACTACAGCAAAAATTATGGGCAACCAAGGAGTACAGACAGCATCTAATAAGAGGACCAAATCATTCAATCACACTGAAAGCAAATGGTTAAAATTCATCACAACAAGTTGGTGTTCACTAGCTTCCTCAATATGGGCAAGAGAGGAGCTTCTGTTAATTTCTGAGGGAAGGATATGGAAATAAAAAAGGCCCTTTTCTGCATATTCACCAGGCAGACTTCAGATGACAGTGGCATAAAAAGAAGAGTTCATTATCTTCCAAGCATCCCAGTTTGGCAGAGATGGCTTGGCTTAATCTCCTGCCATTCTACTTTCTCACATGCTTTCAAATAGACCTAGTTTCTCTGTCCTCCTTCCACTGTCCCTTTCATCTTACTTCAACTGTTTTAAACTAAGTTCAAAGTTGCACTCAACTCAGTGGGGAGGAGAGGAGAGAAGTGTGTGCTCTTCTCTGTCAGCTCAGGCATAAAAGCATACTTCCGCAGCCTATCCTACCTTTGGAACAGAGCATTCTGTGCTCTAAATTGCTTACTCCTGAGGTAAGCAAAAAGGAATAAACACACCATGTAAAAAGCAGGGGTAGGGGGGAGCCCTGGCAGTTAAGAGAGCTTTCCTGGATGAGTTCCCCTTTGAATTACAGCACACTTGGAACTGTGAACCAGGTGCATTTTCAATGTCTCTTTACCACAGATACAAGGATTCCACCTTCTATTTGCCTAAAATATAATCAATCCTTTGGATAAGTATTCCTGATTTGAACTTGTCCTCTTCTCTTCAGTTTTGATTTTAGGGTTTTTTGGGCGGGGGGTTACATATAACTTATATGTTAAGGCTTAGTTTTACTGGTGTTCTCCTTTCCACCTAGCTTCCTCATAATTTGCTAATCTTTTGTATGTATCAGAGCTAGATTGTACCAAAGGAAAAAAATTGATTTCCTAAATTCATTATATACATTTCAGGTTTTCAGGCTTCACTTAACACATAATGTGTTTTATTCCTGATTAATAACATTAATAACATTAATTTAATAAATAAATTTTAATTTATACTATTCCTAATTAATAACATTTAATTCATAACATTTGGCATCTTGTTATCTGGCCACAGACTTCTAACCACATTGTGATGTTCCTAGGTTATATATGTTCCGGTTTTCAGCTGTGATATGCTGGAGGATATGACAAACTTAGGGAATAATGATAACATTTGAGCAGTCTAAATATCCTGGACCAAGACCATTTTAGGGCTCTATTCTGGCAAAAGATTCCATGGAGAAGAATTCAGTTTATCAGAAGAAGAAAGTCTTACCCTAAGTTTGTAGATATGTATCCTGTATCTATTAAGAACTTTACATATTATTATTAAAGTGCCTTTCATATAACTGCATGAAGAGGGTTTTATGTCATTTAGAAGGAGCCACTCTGCAAAACACACCTCCAATACTGCATGGCTTTTTCCTCCTCGGCATTACAAATAGACAAAAAAGCCTATGTAGATAGGCTTCCACATGAATTGGCTTCCATGTAAACCTATGCAATCAGGATTCCATCTCAAATAGGAAGCCTTTATGTACCAGTCAACTTGTGGACACTGGGGATGGAGCCAGGGAAACCATGAGATAAAACTAATGTGTGGAGTCAACTTTCCATCACTTGTCTTTCACATTTCATTTATATTTATATCTTCATTTCCCTCTGAAAGCCCATGCATATAAAGATGCACTTTATGCATCTGGTGCCATGGTCTTTCACTCATTAAAGCTTATACTACAACATATTAGTTTTTAAAATGTAATTATTCTTTTTGTTGTTTTAATATTTTTACTGTCTTCAGGCTTAAACCATCAGACTATTCCAAGAGTGACTTGTTCAAGAATAGCAATTGCCAGGTGTGATTTGCCAGGGAGGTTACATGACACCCCCTAGACCTCAAAAATCAAAATCAAAATGCCCTACATTGCCCTCTAAGAGGTAAGGTGGCAATTCTACAATGTTGGGGAAGTATTTTAAGGTCAGGTCTTTTTTGAACTAAGAAGTAGACCGGGAGCCAACTACCAGCTTATTTCCTGGTTTTAAGAAGGCCTCTTTTGTATCTAAAACAGGCTGGGGCTGAAAGAAAGCCAAAAACATGGCACACTGCCATCGCATCCCTTTGGAGAGCAGGGAGAGCAGTTTAGTTTTTTTAAAAAACTGAACTCTTGCAAGACTCAAAAATAGCTTTAGGTGCTTCATGAAATCCATGGGCAACATTGCCCACCTCCCAGATTTATTCACCCATTGATTTATAAACTCCTTAATTAGGGTAAAACAGTTCTACGTCATTAACTTTGTCAAAAAGAAGTTGTGATATATAACAAGATCACCACCAAAATTATTGGTCATCAAACAAAAGACACAAAGCAAAATATACTACAGTCAGTTAAGGCATTTGGCAAACATATTACAAAACATTAATCTCAGTTCTATAATTCATTACCTTACGCTCTTGTTAGTCTCCTCAATATACTTGCCAACACTACTTTCAATTATAATGTCAGCATGCTATAATGGTTTGAATGTTGATTTATGATTCCGGCATCCAGGGTTTGAATCTCAAGCCATTTCCACACTAGGCTGTTATAGCACTATGATTCCACTTTCAACATCCTATGGAATCCTGGGGTTTGCAGTTTCAGGAGGGGCCGGCTGGTGACCTAGGTGACCCTAAGCAGACCTTAATGCCCTCTTAGCCCAGGAGCAAGTTCCACTGAAAGAGCCAGCATGGTGTAGTGATTTGAGCATTGGACTATGACCTTTAAGGGCAGAGTTCAATTCCCTGCTTGGCCATAGAATCAATCCCACTGTGTGATCTTGGGCATGTCACATACTCTCATCCGCAGAATATCCTGTGGTAGGTTTGCCTTAGGGGCACCATAAGTTGGAAACAACCCCCACCACCACAAAGCTCCACTGAACTCAATGGGGCTTATTTCTGAGTATAGATTGATGCTATAAATTCCTTGAGACACAAGGAAAATTAACACAACATGCCACCTATCTCATGACTAACATAAGAGGAAGGGTCTAATCCAGTTAGGCCTATTCCAGAACCCTTCTTTGGGCCTTCAGCCATCATTTAAACCGGTCTCTACTCATTGTGGAGGCATAAGGAAAATTCTGGCCATATGGCTGCCACCATGAACACAGTGATTACAATCCCTCCTCACAAAAGGAAGCCAGAAGCCTTAAAGCTAGTTAATTACTGAGATCACAGGTAGGCAACTACAGCAGGGGCCAAATTTCACACCTTGACACCATTTGTAGGCTCCAGTGTCACCAAAAACTGATACAGAAGTGATTAGAGAACTAATTTCTAGTTTCAGTTTCTAGGCTTTGGGTGGTTTGAAAGGTAGGGGGACAAATGAAGTAATCCACTACTCCTAGAAAGCCTTCAGGAGTGAAAAACTGGACTTGGGGGGATGAGAGGGCTTTGGGGAATCAATGGGGTTTGTGGGTATAAAAAGAGGTTGGGGAAAATGCAATTGCAGGTTGCACTTTTTTCATTCCTGCTTTGGATCTTATTTTTATATCACTTTGTGGCCCAATAACTTGAAGCTAATATCCCATTTAACTGCATGCACATATTATCTACTGATGCTCAGAAATGTATTTTTTTCATTCTAGCTCTAAAAGACTCACCTGGTGGACTGCCATGTCCAGCCGCAGCTGTAGCAATAGCAAAGGCAGAAGCAGGGGAAACGGAACAATGGCTGTTGTCAGTCGCCTGTACTGCAAAGAAAAATAAATAAATCATCAGCAACTAGCTAACATGATTTCGCAAATAAGAACTGGTGTATGAATATGTATTGAAAACACACTGTTTAAGGCAAGCATGTGTATGTGTGCATATTTATATATACAGGCATACTTTCTTGTTGTGAACATATTGTGAAGAACATGCTGTAAAGAAAGTAACTGTCACAAACTGTTTTTTTTAAATATCATTTTAATAAGAAACGTCTGTTTTAGCCCGGGACCCCTATTTTCATGAGTTAAACTTTGCTCATTCTTTGGACAGTCTTTCCAAAACCCTTTTCCATGATAAGAAAGGACATCCTTCTAATACCTATGTGTTTTATTTATTCTCAATCATTTGTGGGCTGGAGCAAATAAGACTGTGAGCTGTAGATAAATAAGACTAAAAGCTGATTTTTTTATTATTTTATTTTATTTTATTTTTTTATTTTTTTATTTTTGTCTCCTCAGTGTTGACAATGCCAGAATTCATCTTGTTCGTAGCCAGTTAAATTGCTTGGTGCCTTTTCTCCCTAAAGCATCTGTATCAGCTAGTTCCAAACATTTTCCCTATAAGAGGTAAACTGTCCATTTTATCTCATCTACAGGAATATCTTGTTTTGAAGGCTTCATTTTAACTAATGCAGAGCTTTTCAATTATATTCATTATTTTCAGCACTTGCCTTACTCTTAAGGGGCTTTCAGCAATGATGTGTGTATCAGCTGAGTCCAGGCTGAACTGAGTGAGTCAACCAGCGCCATTTTGTTACTCACACTCAGACTGTAAGCATGTTTTTAATCTTTTATGTGCAATGGCAAATAGGAAAAAAGGCTGTGATTCACTTTAAGGCAATATTCACTTTACAACAGTGATCTGGACCCAACTTGCTGTATTAATGAGGTATGCCTGTATACATATTGATAACTTTGGATATGAACACAGATAAATAGATCCAAGGTGTTATTTTCCCAATTATCATTTCAAAATGGCAATGGACCACTGAGATTTGGGGCGGAGTCTGGACATCCTAAGGAATCACACTGCTGTTTTCTAGCTCCTTCTATGGTTGTGCAATTTCTCACAAATCTGATTGCAGGGAGAGATACGAAAATTCTGTTCTGAAGTTACTAAGAGATAGAGAAGGAGGAATCCCTCTACTTCCTGAGCAATGCACTGGAGCTATTTTATCACAGCCAAAATATTCAGGATCAAGTTGTTACCATCTTGCATTCTTAAAGCATCTGGTGATGAGGATGAGAATATTCTGGAGTTCTACCAAAAGAATTTCAGTTTCCTAGTTAAACAATTTGTTCACATCCTGTAATGAGTAAATAGGATACCATCTGTACATTTTCTGTGCCACTTATGAAAGAACAAATTGATTCCTCCAACTAACAATAATAAGTATTACAATCTCTCACATTGCACACAGTGCCCAATATGTGCCTTCAATTTTGGTTCATGCAAATCTGTCGATAGCAAGACTCAAGTCAATATTTTTCCCGAACAAATGTACATCTTGTTCAAAATATTGCAGAACATTTCATCACATCTTAATGCAAATATGCTTTTCATTCTGTTATTGCTCATATGTTTATCATCTGGAATGGTGATAAGTCACATATTCCTTTTTTATAGTCTCTGAGATGAACAGAAATATAAAGTAAACAGATACTTAAAAGCTTAACATTACAAGATTTTTAAAATCACCCCAAATCTGTTTCTAATTCAAGACAAAGACTGCAATCCTGGATCAAATCAAAGAAGCCTAAGTCCTACTGAAGTTACTTCCATTCATGCAACTATGTAATGTATTAAAACTAATTTTTTTTTTAATCTTACCCCCTGACTGTCGATAACGCAGATGTCTTGGAGTTGAAGGAGATCTACATGGGGAGAGCTCAGGAGTATCCACAGTTGAGGCACTTTCTGGGATTGTACGGTCCACTGATACTGACTCCAGAACGGCTGCTTTAAAAAGTATGCACTTTAATACAGAGATATCAAATAGGCTAATAATTCATAATGCAATTGCTTCACACATCTTTAGCAACTTCCTGAATTCTGACTCTGAGAGCTTCTTTTTCAACATGCAGATTCAGTATCAAACAGATGCATTTTTAGAAGACTGAAACCTACTTCTTTATAACAAAAATACAGTAACGTAAGTTGTAATGTAATATATAGGTGAGAGAGCATTAATAGTCTCCTATAACAAATGAAGAACGAACAGTATTACATAATGTCAGCAGCTTCAAAAAGTCATAGTTCTAACATCAGTTTTTAAATCATAAAGCAAGGAGCTTATACCATTGGCCTCACACAACAGCTCTGTCAATACAGAACTAAATCTTCCCTGTTATCTTCAGCGTTGATTTATGTACTATACATAAAATAAAATGATTCTGCTTCCACAGTCTTCATAAATAAACATAATAGCAAAACTATGTTCATGAGGACAATATATGGACATGAAATCTCCTCAAGTTTACCATACAGACACTAAATTTTGCCCCTAGATGTTTGAAATGACTGTTTGGGAAAGTCTGATACATAATTAAGGCAATCCTGCTACACCTGCTTATATAAATTTAATATGATTGAAAAAATATTGGACTATTTAATAGGTGCTCCACAACACAATCACGGCAGTCTTTAAATTAAATTTTAAAACTGGAAACACAGTTTTAAATAACACATGCTGGACTATCAATTGTGAGGGTAGCAGTCACATGATCTTCCATCTATTCAGACAATGTAAGTCACAAGATCAAAGCTGAAGATAGAAAATCAACAAGTAAGCCATTAGAATCATAAGAGTTATTAAAAAACATTAGATAAGACCTTTTGGCCATAAGTGCTACTTTGGCAATAAAGGTAAAAAGAAAATGAATCCTGTTTGTGCTGTGGAAAGGATTTGATAAAATTACTACATCCGGGAACGCTCACGTAGGGCCCATTCAGACTGACTGAAAAGCCCTAGATTTTGTTCTTGTTCTTTCCAATTTTATACTGGGTTAACATATACTGACCTGAGGGACTGGTATAAAAAGTCTGTGATTGTAAAGGGAACTGACAGTAAATACTCTGGGATAAATAAAATGTGTATGGATCCCTAAAATAGAACTGAAAATAAAAGAAACAAAATCTGGTCTTTTTAATCAGTACAGATGAACCCACAGTAAGAGCTAGTAGCTTCCATATCAATCGACTGAGATTTAAAAGAGCTATCTAAGGTAATGAACCCCACCTCCCAAAATTGGTCCAGCAAAGTGAATTCATTTCCCAAATGACACAGAAGCCATTAGCCACTACTGTCTGCACACTAATGTTTAAAATAAAAAGATCAGCATCTGTTAAAGCAGACCCATTCAAATGTTATCTTTGTAGAAGTTTGCAAGAGATCCAAATGATTGTGACATTTCTCAGACCACCAACAGAGAGTTACTAAAGTCACTCCAAATTTTGGATATGGCACCTAGAAAAAAATTAATGTCCCCATTCTAACACTTGATTTCACTACCACTCTCTTAAAACAAGATAATGCAAACTGGCATTAAGAGCCTAAATATAGCAGCTATGCATAATTACTGTATGCTACATTTTATCAAAAAGCAATTTCACTGCCATTTTTCATGCCACTTAAACCATAAATTTAAACCTTCTTTTTCTCTTATGGGTAGCAATACTTTGCCTGTTAAAACATAAGTTAAAACTTTCTCTCTTACTCACTAGCAATATTTTTTATTGACACCATTCCTTGAGATTGTTGTTTTATTAATGACTACCTAATCACTTTTGCCATTATCACTAATGTCAGTTTTAAAAGATCTCATGTTAAACAATATATTGCAACAAATCCTTTGGTAAGGCTGTTAAATGTCTCATCAGGGAGTTTACAAGATATTCTTTCTCAAAGGGATAATTGTTTCTTCTTCAGTCATGGCTGTGATCTTTTTCATTAAACTTGTCAGCTTTAAAAGAAGGACTACCAGAATAAATGCATGTAGATAATGAGACTGAGGATGAGACCAGTTTTAATTAGTTGTAATTTCCAGATCAGAATTTGTATATTTAACAATGGAGAATGCTTCTTTGAACAGTTAAGCAAAAGACACAAATATCAAAACCACATCTCAGCTTTATGTTTAAGTTGTGGAGAAAGACCATATTCCAGACAGAGATTGGATTTGTTATCTTAAAGGTTACACTACATGTCAGCTCCAAATTAAGTGTATATACTCACAACACTTAGACAAATAGTTCCAATTGGTACCAATGGGAAACCATTATCTAACCATGCTAACCAGTCTCGGAGAGGGGAACCTTGTTCCAATTGTACTAAGTTGAGACGTCATTAAGTCTCTGTGCACTATTCTCCTGGTAGGGATTCCATCACACAATTTAAGAACAAAATACATAGCAACAGTGTATGTATCAAACTTCTAATTTGGTCCTCATTCTCAAGAACAAGTAGGAATTACCTGACCCAAAGTCTACCATGCTACCCACTAAGGCCATGTTTATGAACACTGAGGGAAAAAAGTAATCTGAAAAAAATTGTGTTCTGCCCCCCTCCTCCCAAAAATGCAGGAGAATCATGTGTATATGCGTTATAACCTTTTAAAATAATGTGGCCCATCTTGTTTTATCCAAAAATTCTCAATGCCTAATTTAGAAAAAAAATATTCTTTTTCAAAAACTAGATTTAACCTTCTAGTTGCTTTTTCTTTCATCTGGAGATGCTGATGTGGCCTGTGGTGAGTCCCAGGGATTGGAAAAATATCTCCTAAGGCCCCAAAGCCTACCCACCCCTGCTGTAGAACCTGAAGAGTCTCTAAGCAAGTCTTGGGAGGAAAATAGCTGTGCAACCTCCAAGCGTCTCTGAGAATGCCTGGGAAAAGAACCCAGCATGATCTACCTCAGTTAACTACATGTAATGCTGAATGCCAATCACATTGCAGGTTCTTTAAAAAAAAAAATAGAAAGTGCTGTATAAAGAGAGGGAGAAAATTCTTTATATTGCTCATATAGTCTTGTTTAAACACTGTATGAGCCCATGTGAAAATCTCTGGCCTCAGCCAGCTTACAGTGTGATCTCCTAGCATAGTGGTTCCCATGTCAGTTGGGTAGTGAATCCATTTTGGGTTTCAATGAGAGCATGAAAGGAGCTATCCAAGCTGCTGAACCTATTTTGGGAATAAGGTTCAGTGTGCTAGGCCACATCTTTAAAGTTCACATTAAACTCTACTGGGTTAACTATCCCACTGACATGGAAGCCACCATCCCCCACTGCCAGATATCACATAAAAGGGACTGTCTACACTTTATCACAACTGGGTTGAATTGTAACTGTAGCTTTTGTATAGACTCTGGAGCTGTCACTGGTTTAGTTTCAATTCAGCTCAGCTCTAAGTGGAGCCGAATGGCAGAAAAGGTCATTTTGGAAGGCACCAGGAGATACCTTGACATTGGTGGAAAATGGGAAAGAGGGAATGTGATCAGATAATCCGGCCCTCTTTGTCCATATCACTGTGCAAAATGTTGGCATAAATGAAAGATGTGTACATCTTACAGCTCTAAAAAAACATCTCCCTTTCAAAGCCTCTCCCCCATAATCTTCTTTTATAGTTTTTTAAAGATGTGAGATGCAAGAAAGAAAGAATGTAATAGTTAAATCATATTTCTTTTCCCTTTGTGCCTGCAAACATTACATGATTATAGTTGATATACTGGTCCGGTGGGTGTTGCTCACATAAATCACAATCACACCTACCTCCTTTGGGTCAACCTATACCCCTTTCTGGCAGCAGTCTCTAGACATGACAATGAATTGCCAATAAGCTACACAGTGCAATAGATGCATATATTAAAATACCTCTTCGAAGGCTTCTTCTTAGTTTGTTGCAAAGCTCTATGCGTGGATTCTCTGAGTTCTCATCTGCAAAACCAGGACTTTGTTCTGGCGATGAAGGCCCTTTGCTCAGGTCCAGGGGTACTTTAGACAATGTGGGTGGTGGTGATGTAGCAGGGCTGTATGTTGAGGTAGGACTGCTAGCAAGAGAGGAAGTAGATAGATCTAAAGCTCCTATTCTTGAATTCAGTGGAGAACTTAATGACAATTTTCTGGTTCTGACAGGTGAGGAAGTCCTAGAGAGTGACAGAGGTGGAGGGGAAGAGAATTTGCGACAGAGGTGTGGTGATTTCGCATCAATCAAATGATCTCCTCTATTGTTTTGACTAGTAGCAAAAAACAATTCCAAAGATCTAGAAAAACAAAAGCAAAACATTTGTAAATAAGTTTGAAAACTGCATGTAAGAGCTAATGGTGAAAGCTATATATATGAGAATATATAAAACTAAAATATGATTCCTTATATATTGGGAAATGAAAGACACAAAGCCCAAAAGAGACCATCTATCATTTATGTTATGATTTGGCATGAAATGTCTGATCTGTACTGCTGGATGTTTGAGGTCACAGACCAGGAACATTTCAGTAACAGCATTAGGCCAATGGCAAAGGAGGGAAGATAGCTGAGGACCAGGACAAGTAACACAGTGACTTCCACAGTGAACTTTCCCTTGCCAGCTACCTAGTCCTGGAAACCTATTTCAAGAATGTGTATTTGCTGTGGTGACTTGCAAAGGGACAAATATTTTATTCCTATACTGAACAAGCTTCAAGGCTATGAAACAAAACTGAAGGAGAGAAGGAGATCAATGGTCTCAACAGATTTGGAATTTAGTCTCCTGCCTGGCTGACTGGCATGTGGGGATAACCCAACAGTCTGTGAATTACTGCTTCAGCCTATCTGAGAATGCATATTCTCACTGAGGTCTGAATATGAATGGCCATCACAGCAACCATGGATCATGGACCATTTTCTTATATCAGCTTTGTTAATTGAGGCACAGCGATTTCAGTGAAACATGTGCCTTTATCATATCACTTTCAGCAGTTATATTAACCATGAATCTAATCTGGCTGCATTCCTCATGTACCACTAACATTTTGTCTTATTGTTGCTAATTGCTGCCAAGTTGACTTCACCCTATCATCAACAGCCCTGCTTAGGTCTTCCAGACTAGGGGGACATGGCTTCCTTGGTTGAGTTTATTCATCTGTGATGCAGCCTTCCTCTTTTCCTACTGCTTCTATCTTACCCAAGCATTATTGTCTTTTCATGATAGGTCCAAAGTATGACAGTCTCAGTATACTCATCTTGGCTTCTAGGGAGAGTTCAGGCTTTATTTGCTCTAGGACCCATTAATTTGTCTTTTTAGCAGTCCACAGTATCCATGGAACTCTCCTCTAGCACATTTCAGATTAATTGATTTTCTTTCTATCAGCTTTCTTCACTGTCCAGCTTTCATAACCATACATAGAAACTAGAAAAACAATGCCACAGTCAATCCTAACTTTAGTATTCAGTGATTTATCTTTACACTTCAGGATCTTGTCTAGCTCCTTCATAGCTGCCCTTCCAAGTCCTAGTCTTCTCCTGATTTCTTGACTGTAGTTTCCATTTTGATTAATGACTTAAGTCAAAGTATGAAAACTTTTGAACTATTTCAATGTCTTCATTGTCAACTTTCAAGTTATGTAAATCATCTGTGGTCATTATTTTTGTTTTCGTAATGCTCAGCTATAAACCTGCCTTAGCACTTTCTTCCTTGACTTTCTTCAGTAATCATTCCAAGCCTTTGCTATATTCTGTTAGTAGTATGGTGTCATGCATGTCTTAAATTGTTAATGCACCTTCTTCCAGTTCTCATGCCTCCTTCCTCTGAGTCTAATTCTGCTTCACATTTGATATGTTCAGCATACAAGTTAACACACAGAGTGATAAAATGCATCCTTGCCTGACCCTCTTGCCAATTAGAAATCATTCTCTTTCACCATGTTCTAACCTGATGGTAGCCTCTTGTCCTGAGGACAGATTACACAGCAGGACAATTAAATGTTGTGGCACACCCATTTCTTTAACAGTGAGTTAAGAGAGTTTTTAGTGATCTACACAATCAAAGTCTTTGCTATAATCTATGAAGCACAAGTTGATTTTCTCTTGAAATTTTTTGGTGCGCTTCATTATCCAGTGTGTGTTTGCACATTGTGCCTCTTAATTTCCTGAACCCATCTGTCATTTCTCACTCCATATATGGTTGTTGTAAAATTTTGGACATCACTTTTCTTGCATAGAAATACAATGGCTCTGTGGTGACTGCAATTCATGGTGTCCCTCTTCTTGGGGATTGGAATGTATATTCAGCATTTCCAATCTGTGAGTCATTCTTTTGTTTTCCATATTTGTTGATAGATTTTAGTTAGAACTAGGGTACATTACTACTGTCTGTGTAGCCTGAAGCAGCTCTATTGGTATGCCATCTGCTCCTGGTGATTTATTTCTCCCAAGTGCTCTCACTGCAGCTTCTACTTCACTTTCAAAAATTAGAGGTTTGTCTTCATATGGTTCTTCCTTGAATGAATCTGTCGTCCTTTCATCTCTTTCATACAGTTCTTCCATTTACTGTTTCTATTGTCTTTTTATCTCTGTGTGGTCATGTAATATGTTCCCTTGCTGATCATCTAACACTCCCATTTTTGCTTTCAATTTCCCTTTGATTTCTCAGATCTTGTGGGAGAGATCTCTTATCTTCCTTTTAATGTTGTCATCTTCTGCTCCTCTGCACTGATTATTATAGAGTCATCCCTCCACATTCACTAGGGTTAGGGGCACAGGACCCCCATGAAAATGTAAAAAACGTGAATAACTCTAGCCCTCCCAAATCATATTTAATACACAAAAAAGTATGACGACCATATTCAATCTGCCACAGATTCCTTTGAAGCATCAGGGTACCCTCACCCGCAGAAGTGGGTGGCTTACTGCGACCTCCACTGCTGCCCCACACCATTTTTAAGAGGGACTTGCAAGCTTTGTTTGCAGTTTCTCAGTCTCATGAGGCTTGCAGTCCCTGTTAAAAATGGCACAGGGAGGCAGTAGAGGTGACAGCAAATAATCTGTGAATAATCAAATCCACAAAAGTAAAACCCACAAATGTGGAGGGCTGACTGTAATAGTTCTCTTTGTCCCTGTGTACAAGTCACTGAACAATTTCATTCAGGGTTGTGATTCTATTTCTGTTACCTTTTACTTTTGCTTATTTTATGTCCTTAGCTCTTGAAGAGCTTCATCTGTCACCCAGTAAGGCTTCTCTTTCTTTTTTTGGCTGCAGATAGTGTCTTTTTGCATTCCTTCCTGACAATGTCTATGGCTTCAGTCCAAAGTTCTTCTGCCTTTTGGTCAATTAGGCTTAAAAGTGCAAATTTCTTTTTACATTATCTTTAAGTTCTATGAGGATGTTCTTCAGGTTGTACTTTGGAAGGATTGTTGATTTACTGAGGAGTTTCTCCACCTTCTGCTTCCAATTATGTAGTTTATTTAATTTCTAATTGGCCACCAGGTGATGTCCATGTATAGAATTGCTTCTTTGGTTGCTTGAAAAATATGTTTGTGATGAACAAACTGATGCCCTCCCAAAGTTCAGTCAGCCACTCTCCTGCTTCATTTCTTGATCCTAAGCCAAATATACCTACAATCTTTTCTTCTGTTCTGTCTCCCACTTTTGCATTCCAATTGCCTATGGTTAACAGAAAGTTCCGTTCTGGTGTGTGATCAATTTCCTTGGGCTCCAGCACAGAATCTTTCAGTTCCTCCTTCTTATGCCTCTGTAGTTGATCCATAAACTTGGATTATAGTTATATGCTGGATTTTCCCTGAAATCTTACTGATATTATTTGGTCAGACTTTGTATTATATGCTTTGCCTGCTTTTGGTAGCTCTTTCTTCGCTATAAATGTGACACCCATTTATTCTAAGATTTTCATTTTCTGAGTAAACATTGTGTAATTGTGTAACTCAAAATGCCCCATGCCTGTCCACTTTGGCTTGCTTTATATGTTGCATTTCTTGTTTTACTACGCCTAGCTTTCCCTGATTCATGCTTCTCACATTCCCTTTTCCTACAATATGTGTTGTGCAGCTTTAGACTTTCCTTCAGTTCTCTGAGAGTGTCAACAATTGAATTTTCTTTTGGCTTGTGTCCAGTTGTGTCATTAGCCACAGCACTACTCGTAGTGGTCCTCTGCTGTACCCCAGGACCTTGTTGAGTGCCACCTGACCTAGGAGTTTTATTTTCCGGCACTATCTCTTGTTTCATTTTGGATTGTCTCATCATAGTTTTTGGGGGGGAGAGGAGGAGTATAGCTTCTCTGAGCAATACTAACAAGTGCTAGCTATAGTGCCACTAGTATTGTCTCTGAGTGCCACTTCCATGTCACTACAGTTGCTGGACAGTAACTGTTTGACACATTGAGGTTTGCTCCTCAGCAAAAGTCTGTGTGACATGAGAGACCCTACTGACAACACTACTGCCACCAGTATAGCCTCTTGCCACCAACACAGAAAGGTAATGTCATTGGTGGTCTCTTACAATAGTGCATTATATGGGGGTGGGTGAGAGGAACTACAGTTTGGAAACTTCAGTATCTGCAGAATATAGGAGTGAGGCTCTGGTTACCAGAGAGACTGTTCAGTGGTGACCCCCAAATTGCGACATGCCCTCCCTGGAGAGATCTGTTGGGCATCTTCCTTATACACATTCAGAAACCAGGCTAAGATTTCCCTTTTCTAGCAGGCATTTCATCTTTCATTTGTTGATTTTATTATTAGTTCTAGTGTTGCTTTTTAAAAACCCTAACCAAAAATTGGCTATATTATTGTTTGGGTTGCTACTTTATTGGTTGCTTTGGGGGGCTGTGTTTAAATGACCCATAAAGAAATTTGCTAGTTGGTGGTATATATATTTAATAAATGAATGAATAAATTGAGGTATCATATCCAACTAAGAATAATGTGAATTACTGTGGTTACACCTGTACAGCAATGCTCCCTCTCCCCAAATACAAGGCCAACTTCATTGCCATCCTTTGAGATTCTGTTAAGGCATTTTTATCTTACTCAGTTTTCAAATGGTCTGGTATATCATTCACCATTATCATCACTACTCTCTCTACAGGCTGCCTTTCTATGGTAAAACCAAGATTAAAGCACCTGACCCTGAAAAATAATATGAATAAATACAAATTTCCTTAATAACTTAATAATTTAATACAAATTTCCTTAATAACAAGAAGTCAAGATTTAAATAGACATACAAATAGGGTAAACATTTCACAATAATAAATATATACTAAGATTAAACACATCTCACATTAATAAAGATAAACAAAGGTTAATCATTTTTAACTTAATATGAAAACAGTCTGCTAGTTAGTTAGATTGTACTGGCTTTGTAAACATTGAAGAATTGTTTTAACATGTTCACTTACATTTATTATCACTTTTACTGCATACCGTTTGATGATAGCTCATCAGCAGCTATAAACTGTTGTAAGTAAAATTGTTGTCCAATGCAGATTCTAGTCATTATGAAGGGTGAGCTCATTAGAAAAGCAAGAATAGAAAGGAACTCACCTAACAGGGATTGAGGTGAAAGGCCGTTTGTAAATATCTGACAGTTTCTCTAGTACAACTGCTGCAGTAGTAAATATGCGGTAAGTATGTAGGAAAGTATTAAGGAAATCAATACTGAGAAATCGCAAGTCTGTTAATCTCTCCAAAAGGCGTTCTACGCTTGCATAACGAATCTGGGGCACTTTGCAGGAATTTAGTGTTTTGCTGAAGCAGATGTCAGTGTCATCTTTGTGAAGACGAGCATCAGATCTACATAATAAATTATTTTAAAAGTGTTATTAAGCAATGCATTAAAAGGGACATTTAGTTTTCAAAAATTGCAACCATTCTTTCAGATGTGACTGCAACTACATGAAGGGGCAATCTTGATTATATTCTTAGGGAATATAATACAATAAAAATAATCATCTCTCTGATAAATGGAGAAGAACCCAACAGGTTTCTTTGGGGGAGCCAGACAATGTTTTTGTAACATTCCTCTAACCACTTGGGCTTTTGCAATATGGAAGCGAGATCACATCACTTTTCAGTTTCTCTACCAGTGCATATATGTGCCATTTGGAGATCAGTAGTTCCCAAATTTTGCCTAAGTACTCCAGCCATGTAGGGAAGGAGATTTCCTAAAAGATATCCCAGAGTGCATAGGGTTATAAGTTTGCTCCTGGCAAAGGAATATTGTTTCTCAAAAAATATTGAGTGATATTTAATAATACACAAAAGCACTCTAAAAAACTTATTTCCCTTTTTTATATACTTTGTTTCCAATGTCTTCCCACAGGGGCTGGTTTTCATCCCTGCACACAGATAGGCCATGCTACCATGTTTTTGCACAATCAGGAGTGACACACTGTTTTAAAAATTTGGGGGAGATCTTTGGCAATATCATATGGGTTGGTGCTCACCTTGCTCTATTAGAAGTTTTGAGAGGAAAGCTTACAAAAAGATATTAAACAGTATGTTAATTACATAGTTTGCTATAATGTTTGCAAAAAGAAAACCAGTACTCATTCCAGTATACAAAACCCAGAGAAAAATCAACGCAGACACAAAAACTGTGTAGCATTTTCTCTGTGAAACACAGGGTATCTAGCTAAAGGAAAATGAAGACCTGACTTCATTCCTTAATTCTGTATCTGAATAAAAATGCAACAGGTTTGAGTCTACATTATGCTTACATGAAAACTCTGTCACACTTACTTGATCATATGTGGCACAGTGACTTTGGAGTTTTCTTCAAATACTATGGTCATTAAACCATTGCACCGTATGTTGTCAACACACTGTGAAAGTTAATAATGAAGAACATTACAGAATCACATTTTCCCCCAGAACCAGAAATACCTGCAAACCTACAAACTATGTACACATTTTTTACTTACAAGAAATGAAAAGACAGCTGGAATAATTTTTTAAATGTTACCTAGGAAACAGAAAACACCATGGACTGAACTGCAGGACAGGTTCAGTAAGCACTGTGTATAAATTCAAGACAGTGGAGTTATAGCAATTTACTGTAATATTCCAAGGCATATTTTGAGCATCTTTAGAACAGGTTTTGAAGGCTGCTCAAACTATAATGTAAGTCCTTTATAGGAAGCAATTGTTTCAATTACTATTGGGAAGCAATCAGTGCAAGATTATATGAGAAGCTGTGGATATAGTCCTCCGTACGATACTACGGATACAGTGTACAGTTATTTGAAGATTAAAGATTTATTTGTTAGTAAGGATTCTAGCAAGCAGAAACAAAAGAATCCAACAAGCACACATCATTTTCAAACAAATGCCAGGACCCAGAGACCCCAGTTGGGCCTCCTCACACCTGTCCAAGCACTGGGCTAGATGTGTTATTTCGACATGGAGGACGGGAGAAATGCTGGGCAGACTTTATGCAGCAATGGATAAATGGAACCATCATTTTAATCCTCCTACAGTTTCCATGTGGCCTTATTTTGGAGTGACGCTGCATTAAGAACAATGGAAAGGAATTAAATAGATTGCTCCCTTTTTTTACTGTAGTTTTTCAAAGCTCTTCTTGGCCCATATCAGGGCGGGTGGGGTACCTGGCTCATATATGCAGGCAAGTTGCATTGGGCTGCATTCATCCCTTTAGAAATGCTTTTCGTTGTTTAGCTATGAAAAGAGAAATCAGTAGCTCCAAAAAAAAGGGCCATCTGTTTACACCAAGCCTCCTTGACATACTGTTGTTTGGAGGTGTCACTCATTATTTACCAGGTGCACTAAGGATATTTAAAATAATGTCTCTCCCTTTGTGCCACCTGTACTGTCACTGCTTGCTTTGCCCTGTTTGCTGGTAGATCTGCTAGAATCAGGGCTCTTAGGGCACCACAGGAAATTTGACCATAACTACATCAAAATCTAGAACCACTGCTGGAACCTAAAGAAAATATAGTATCAAAACACAACTAGTAAAACTATGAAATTTGTTATGTGCCTTCAAGTCAATTCTGACTTACAGCAATGCTATCATAGGGCTTTTTTGGCACTATTTATCCAGAGGACATTTATCACTGCCTTTCTTTTAGGCAGAGAGAATAAGATTGGCCCAAGGTCAGCCAGTAGGTTTCCATGGCTGAGTGGAGATTCAGATCTTGGTCTCCCAAAGCCCTAGCCCAGCACCTAAACAACTGTACCATATTGGCTCTGTAAAACCATTCAATAAGGAACAGCAAAGCCATCCAAAGCCACCACTCAGCTATCATCTGATCACTGAGGCGTCTTAGGCCAGCCTTTTTCTCTCTCATTCTAGCCTGTCTGCTCCACTACTTCACTACTTACATATTCATAAACTGGCCTTAAGGCATGTCACATGCTCTCAGCCCTGGAAAACCTCAAAAGGTTTGTCTTAAAGTCGCCATAAGTTGGAAACAACGTGAAGGTTCAACAACAACAAGGTTCAAAAAGGAGCAGTCTTGTCTTGCAGACCTTACATTGTACCATACAAAGCTCATTTACCATCCGGATGCAAAGTTCAGAGTGTGGATGGAGTGGCAGGCAGGCTCATAGTTAGAATTTGGAAAAATTACTCTTTTGGGCTATAACTCCCAGAATCTCTGGCTGGCTGGGAAATTTAGGGATCTGACATCCAAAGTATTAACTTTCTGAAACCTTGCTTGTAATAATTTTGGGAGTGAATTCTCATAAGACATAATTTTGAAATACCTGTAACACATGATTAAAACCAGAAGCAATTTTTAAAAAATTGAAAACTCAAGGAATGACCATTGCCAAATACCTACAATATAGGATGACAACCAGTAGTGTTTTCTTAAGAAACTGAAAAAAGAGAAGTTAAGCTAGGAAGCTCTGCTTGAAGACAGAGGCCATTTCCATATGGGGTTTTTTAAACGGGGCAGGGAGGATGTCTGCACCTCAGACTGGACTGGGTCGGACGTACTGAATGTAGATCTGCAGTCCAGCCCGCTCCCGAACAACCCCAAGTGGTCGTCCAGCGTGCTTTTGAAAGACCGCCAAAAACAGGTCTTTCAAAAGCACAGAGCATGCCACTGCAAGCCTGCTCCCATATGCAGATTTGCAGGCTCACATTGGTGCAAGCCTGCAATCTGCCAGGGGTGGGCTTTAGGCTGGTGAGCTTCAGCAGTTGGTTGAGACCCTCCCTTTTTTACTGTAGTTTTACTGTAGAGACCTTCGACCAACCGGAAGCTGCCATTTTTGTCCCCGGAGAAGTGCGGAGCAGCGGCCACGGACTGCTCCGAAGAAGTGTGGATGGGACTGGGGAGCCCAAAAGTCCGGTGAGTAGCGTCACAGGGCGATTCCCTCGCCCCGTGCGGAAATGGCCAGAGTGACTATGAAACAAATTTGTTCAGTTTTTGCTCCTTTATGAATACTAATATTTCTGAGATGTGTTTCCAGTTTAGATTTATGACTGAAATCAAATTTAAATATTTGCTAATATGACAAAAGGATGTGTGTGTTTAAAAACCATCTCCAAGTTTTTCTCTCATTATATTTTGTAAAGAAGAAAATGTGTCTCTGCACCAGAAGGATTTTTGCCCTTTAGTTTTAGCCCCATTAATTAATCAGAAGCAAATTTTAATATGAGATTAAAGCTTTAGTTGATTTATGTACCAATTAAAAAGATTAAATGATGCAGCCCTAATCATATTACTAATGCAGAGCAAGGGGAGATAAATGCCCTCTCATTTCCTTTTGGTTTATTTCACAAGCAGCTTACTGATCCCAACTGAACCATTCCAATATAACTAATGTGAGGCTTTCAACCTTAACCTTAAGAAACTTTTGCCAAATCTAATCGATTCTTTCTGCAAAAACAGTTTTTCAAGAAATTTGCTGCTGGTATTTATCTCAAGAGGAGGCACAGTCACACTTCATCTATGGGCTTTTTCTGCTTCACTTTCTGATACGCCTGCACAAAATCACTCGCTCTGCTGAAGAACAATGAATATACAGTGGTCCCTTCACTTTCATAAGAGTTCGGGATGCAGAACCCTTGTGGAAGTGGAAAAACTGGGAATAACTCCCCCCACCCCGCGATCCCTCTCCCATTCCTTGTGGGGGAAGGCTCTGGAGGGAAGACGGAAGGCTCAAGCGAGCCTTCCCCATCATTCCTTTCCCTCTTGCCTCAGCATGAGTTCTCAGTGCCAGAGGCAAGGGAATGGGAACTCCGTAGGAGAGAAGGAAGGCACGCATGCCTTCCCCCCAACTCCCAGAATCTCCTTGCCTTTTGTCCAGACACTTGCCTTTCTTCTCTGCACCCAGCAAAACACAAGGGAGTGGGAGAAGGAGAACAGGGTGGGAAGGCAAACATGCACCTTGTGAATAATCAAATTTGCAAAAGTCAAAGCTGCAAATGTGGAGGGGGGATTGTGTATTTGCATATACTCATTTGTTGTAGTCTAATCTTGCATTGTGCCTCTGAGTACCATCCCCTTCCTCTTCCTTTACTATAAAAAACTATATTTAGCTATAGCTGTTGTTTATTTTGACTTAATTAATATTAGCAAACCTATACACTCAAGCACACACACATTGTCCACTGGTAAAAGAGAAAGACTTGAACCGTAGCACTGTTCACTCCATATTTTTGAAAACTGGTCACTTTTCAGTTCTTCTCAAGTTCTTATGCTTTCCATTGCCACCCTATTCAGTTCACCGTTCTTCTGTAAATGTATTAGAAGCTATTCTAGTGCAGAGGAGGCCAGGTGTAATTGTACAGAAAAAACATATGCATTATGAGAAGAGAAGCATGTGTTATCTGAAGATTATTATGCATGGATTGTGTGCTAGCTGAGATGCAAAGAAGACTGTAATAAGTTCCATGCACCCATAGGGATTTGGGTCTTCTTTCTTCCTATCAACACTCCATCATGCTACATGACAAACCACTGCAGAAACTGAATAAAATTCTGTTTTATTTATATCACACTCTTCTTTCAAGGATCTCAAGGAAACTCACAGGATTTTTTACTTCATCCCATTCCACCATGTTCCTTTTCTTATCACTGCCCTGTGCTGTAACTGGTTAGTGACTGGCCCAAAATAATCACTTAAACTGCACAGCTGAATGAGGTTTGAAACTTGGATCCCCCTGCTTCTAATCCAATGCTCTGATTATTAAACTATGGTAATGCTCAGATTTAAACAATGTGTTCTTGTTCTACGGGAGCAGTCTGGCTCTCTACAAGTTCTTGGACTTTAACTTTCAGTATACGACACAGCATGGCCAATGGTCAAGAATTTGGGAATTGTCTATTGTCATGAACAGGGCAATATGTTCTGCACCTTGGTCCAGCCCCACAAGGAAATTATGCCATAACAAAATGTTGTTAACAGTGCCTAAAGATTATATTTCCTGTGTTACAAGATGACTTTATCTTGCCATATAAACCACACAGTATCCAAGGAGAATTCATTACCTGACTAATGTCGCTTGTCCATGCTGCTTTTTCCTGTCGTGAAGGAGCTAACAGGACAACTGTAAAAGGAGGTGCATCTGCTGGTTCTACCACGATCTTAAAGTCCAGGTGTCCAAACACTTGCCCAGAACCTTTTGCTTCATAATTGTGGAGGAGAATTAATCAGTTGCAGCCTGATAGTTGGAACTCAAGGATCATCATCCAGAAAGAAAAAAATCTATACTACACATGTAGGCATGCAGTATGTCCAGAATCTAAATTAGGGCTGGCTGAATAGGCTCAGGAGCCAATTTTCTGTACCTGGCACCCTCTGAGGACTACATGGACTATAAAAAAAATATCTTTCAAAAGAAAAAAAATTGGAAGTGGCTGGAAGCTGACTTCAGTTTGGATAAACAGGGTTTCTTTCATGTTAAATAGGGCAGGAGGTTCCTATAACCCATTTAAAAGACGAATCACCATTCCTAAAGGCTTCCAAACAAGGTAATTTTCAACCCTGTTTTCTGGATAGAAGAAAGGCAATCTCAGAAGTCTGAAGGGGTGGATGATCGGAAAAACTTTTGCACTTTGTCCACTGCTCATCTAAGTATTTACATGTTTGCATGAGTTTTCACTAGATACATCCATTTTAAAATTTTTAATCACTTGTTTTTACCTCCAGAATATATGAACGACCAGCTTGAATACTCGTTTATCTAACCATTAATACTAACATACTTCTTAATGTGTTTCCTGTATGAAATAACAAGAAAAAAATTAAATTCAACTGAAGATGTTGGACAACACATTTACTGCATAAAACACTTACTTTTCCCATCAGACCTATTCCAGACTATAGACGCTGAGCCAATGACTGCAAGCCCCAACTGAGAATGGGTAGATTTGCTCTTTTTACCTCTTCCTCACACAGGAAACACAGAAGAGCAGAGATAGGAAAAGATACTTTTGGGGACTGTAACTCTAGAATTTTCCACCCATCATAGCTAAGCACCTCAGGAAATTTTAGGCCATTTCTGCGCTAGACTGTTATAGATCTATGATTCCACTTTCAACAGCCTATGGAATCCTGGGGTTTGCAGTTTCGGGAGGAAAACTGCAAACCCCAGGATTCCATAGGATGTTGAAAATGGAATCATAGTGCTATAACAGTCTAGTGCAGAAATGGCCATAATCCAAAAAAATATAATTTCTAAGATCTGAAGAAGAAAAGTAAAGCCCACTGCTCTCAGACAAAATCTACACCTGACAAATGAGCCTCCTTCTCTACTTCAGCCATTTCCTTGCATAGGGAAAGGAGAAAAGCAATAAAGCTAGTAATCCATTATAGTGCAAGGCAAGGTAGTTTCCTGGTATCTTGTGGCCTGTGGAGGGTTTGTGACGGGCGGAACTGGAATGCATCCTCACCATGAGATTGCTCACTCATTTTCTGAACAAATTATGCAAGAAAAATGTCAACCTACACCAAATTCTACAATTTTTCATCTCAACTCCTTTTCCTTCTATTGGCACCCCTATCAGAGGCATTTTCCATTATTAATTAATTAATTAATTAATTAATATATAAGATGCAGAAAAAAATAAACCAATGTTACATTTTTAAAAAATCAAGTATACATTAAATGATATTAAACAATTTGATATAACTTACAATCATCATCATTCATATCAGTTTCCTCAATTAGTGTGCATTCTATTAGCGAAAGGACACCTCCTGCCTAGGGAAACAAATTATACTTTTTCAGAAATCTATTTTTCCCTGTCCCCCACCTTAATATTATGCAAAACTATGCAGTTTGGTGTTACAGGGACTCTTAGAAAGGATTATTCCAAAACTTGGATGTGTTTCCAAGAATCAAGAAGATTATTAATCCCAGCAAATTAAAAGAATTTTAAACTGCATGCATTTCTTTTTTAAACTGAAATCACTCTGTAATGTATTATTGCAGTACAAATGAAATCAATTTTACTAACAGGATTAATAACATGGCACACTCATCTATACCAAGCCAGTAACTGAATTGGAGGAAAAATTAGACAACTAAAGAATGTATCCAGAATTAAGAGTAAAATAGTTCCGTGCAGCTCTAGCCCCCCCCCGCCACCAATCTGAATAGATCACAGTTGTAGTCTAATTATAGTGCAAATTTCAGAAATATGTTCCATTAAAATTATATTAGAAATGCCTGAACTCTCAAATCTTCAGTCCTATGTATACACACTTACCTGGTAGTAAGCCTTGTTTAACATAGTTGGGCTTATTTCTTAATAGACAACCATAAGGCTACAATGTTAACAATGTATGACAAATATAGGCAAATTGGCAATCCAAATGGAGAATTCCTCCCAGGCCACATGAAGCCAAGTGGGCTAATAGTTCTCTATATTCCTACTGTAAATATATCAAAAGCCAGAAGTTGTTCAGAGAAGGAGCTTTGTTTTTTGATGGCAAAAGTTGTAATAGAAGGGTAGGGAACCTCTTTCAGTCTGAGGGCCAAATTCCATCCCAGAAGGGATCTCAGAGGTCGCATTGTAGTGCTGGGTGAGGCCAAAGGTAAAAGGCTAAGACCAAAAACACCAGCATATTTTAGATTTCAGCTCTTACATCAAGTAATTAAATGTTAGCAGAGGATTTTCACCCTTTCAAATCTCTACTCCAGGCTAGCAAACCACTAAGTCAGTGTTACTCAAAAGTGATGGTCTTTGGATCAGTGCAGTCATGAGCTACCGGCTGCAGAAAGGTTTCAGGAAAGAAAGAAACCACTGTGGCCAGCAGGCACAAATAAGGTGCTGGTCCCTGGCACTTTGGGGGAGAAACCCTGCTGGTCCTGCACATCACAGGCTTAGAGAAACACTGCATTACACAATGATATCATGAAACAGTGGCATACCTAGCATTTTTGACATCCAGAGCAGACAGAGGCCATTTCCGCACTACACTGTTATAGTGCTATTATTCCACTTTCAACATCCTGTGGAATTGTAGGATTTGCAGTTTAGGGAGGGGCCTTTAGAATTCTCAACCAGAGAGCTCTCTGGCCTTCCTAAACTACAAACCCCAGAGTTCCATAGGAGGCTGAAAGCAGAATAAAAGCACTATAACAGATGGTTAGAGAGTGCCTCTTCTGCCTTCTGAGACAAAACAACATGGATGGATTCCCACAGACAGATTGGAGAAGGAGGAAAAGAGGAGGTGTGCTACTGTGCAAAGCCACAGGAGACCAAGAAAGACCTCTGCCTGTGAGACCAGCAGCCACTACCACCTTCTGCAGGGAGGGAATAAAGAAGGGTCTCAAAATTGAGGGAGGGAGCTGAGCAGCATTGAGGTGTGAGAAGAACAAAAGAGAAAGAAGCCCTCATGTGGGAGAGACTGCTGATGAGGAAGGAGGAGGGAAGATTCTGGGAGAAGGGGGTGCTCAGCTCCAGCGACAAAAATAGGAAAGGATTAAGATGTGCCTTGCTCCATCCTTCGTTTTCCCCCAGAAAAGGAAGAACTGCTAATCAACCCACCCTGTCTTGCTTTACTTCCAATCTGCAACAGTGGGAGCTCCCTGCACCGGGAAGCAAAGCCGGGTATAAATGATCTGAGAATGGTCAAGTGCTGCGGCAGCCCCTACCCAGCCCCTCCTTTCATGTATCCCTGAAAGGTAGGAAATCCTAAAAATCAAATCATTCTAAAAATAAAAATAAAAAATGTTTTGAGAAAAAAAAAGTGGAAATCACGTATTATCCAATTATGAATATGCATATAGTGAAAGAAATCTATAATTCTTAAATGTAAATCAAGCATGCAAGCATCCAAAAGCTAGTTCATTTTTCCTAGGCTTGAGATTACATTGTACAGTTTTACACAGTATGTGAGAGAGACACAGTGCCTCTTTTATTGCCTTTTGTGCAATAAAAATATTCCTATAATACTGCACTAAGCAGATTTCAATTTTAATCACAATTAGTTCGGAAAGCTTAACACCCTCTTTAGATCCAGTCAATTTGCATACACTGAATGTTTCAAAAAGATTCTTGTGCATTACTTCAATGTTTCAATTTACTGCTCCATTTAACGTAAAAACTTGTCTGTTAAAATTATACTAGTGTACAATTAAAAAAAGGTGTAGTGGAAACATGAGCACCAGAAGTTGTCTGTTCTTCATTTTACAATGCCAGCTGTAAATATGAAAATGCTGTACCTTAAGTAAATGCAGCTTTCCTCCAGAGCTTCTTGTACAAATTAAAAAGTGTTTTGTAAATAAAAAACATTGTCTTTCTCCTTCTTTTTTCAAAGACAATGATCCCAGACGAACTTTACTAAGTTTTCCCCTCTCAACTGAAGGGACTTGAATAAGAGTACCTGGTGGTTACAAAAGCAAACAGTACATTATAAACACATGATTAGTCAGTAGGGTTCTTCATATTTCGTATCTTCATATTAGTATAATATAATCTGTATCATGTGCAGGTATACCTCAGTTAACAAAGCCTCTGACAAAATAAGCCCCTTTTCAAAAAGTCTTTTAACACTTGCTCAGCCCTTGCTTCATCCTTCTCTTCTGTCCAGCTGGAAGATTTTTAGATCTATCAGCATTGGAAGGATGGTGAAGAAGGGCTGGAGAAATACTGACTTTTAGCGTCAGGTTGCAGCAGTGTGTCTGCAGTAAACAATACAATAGAGCTGTAGCCTCAGAATCCCTTGCTGAGCATGTACGAACAAGAAATCAGATAGAAAGGGGGAAAGCAAAATAAGCCTGCCTCACAAGCTACCCAGAATATTTCTTTTTTGGCCACTAAAATGGATATTAAAAAAAAACAACCAACCTAATATTCACTGGATACATTTTGGAAGATGTCTTCAAATAGTCTCTTGAAGGTTTAAAATGTTTTCACTTACTTATGGAAAGTTCACCTGACTGGCTGTTTCATTTCACATGTGCATATTGTCTGGATAACAATCTTGCTGAAATGTGCGGAACATCCCTTCCTTTTTGGGGGGTAGGATTGTGTCCCTATTCTTTCCGTGTTACTGAAAGAAGTTATACTCAGAAGCACATCTACTTTGTTAATCTCAGTATACCTGTATCTCTTCAGATAATCAATTTAGATTAGCATTCAAATTACTCTTGATCCAGTAAAGTATTTGTCTGCTGTCCTGTACGCTAGCTGGTTATGGCACAATGAAGTCCCTGAGTGTTAAGCAACATAACTTGTGTGTAGAACTGCAGCACCCTAATTATACAAACAGCTGCAGGAGTGAACCACAATATGAAACCTGATTAATTCTAAATCCAACAGCAAGACTTCCTTTTTTTTTTTGCTACATGAAATTGCTGGTTGCCTCTTTAGACAAAAAGGCATCATCTTACAAACCAGTCATCACCACCATCACCAAATGGGCCTGACTGCTACATCTTTCATTTTTTATGTTGTGAAAACTGTTTTTCCAAAAGATATAAAGAGCAACAAAAACAAAGAGCAACAAAACATTACTGTTAGTGAGAATCCTCTATATAAAACAATCTATTGTACAGCTTGCAGGTCTTATCCTACCAATCTACCCTGCTGAAAGACCACCTTGCATCATTGGAATGCAGAAGAGTGGTCTCCTCCTGCTCTTTGCTTATGCAGCCTCAAATCTCCACAACATATTTTGGGAAATCTCATGTGAGACAGCAAGCGGGGAAGAAAAGAGTAGAAGGTTCCACTGCATTTGACGTACGGTCAGTCTTCCATATCTGCAGATTCTGTATCCACAGATTCAACCAACCATGAGTTGAAAATATTCCAAAAAGTAAAATTCCAAAAAGCACACTTTGTTTTTGCCATTTTTTATGTAAGAGGTGCTATTTTACTTCACTATTGTACAGAATGGAACTTGAGCATCCATGAATGTTGGTCTCCATGGGGAGTCCTGGAATCAAACCCTAGCGGATCCAAGGACCCACTGTCTTACCAGATTTTACTCTTTAGATTTTCTAGATATGCTCTTTGAAAACGCTAGTAATTTTTTTTTCTTTTTCTACAAAGAACTTTCCTTGGGTGTCTATTTTATCAAATTCAGGTTGAACAAAGATCACACTTTCAGGGCACTGGTGCTCTGTCTTCAAAACACAACCTCCATAACAGTGGACTTGGTCCCTTGCTGTGAGTTTTAAGTGAAAACAGTTTCAGGTTACTCAGGCCTTTTAATGACAACAAAGTATGACTCCTTCCCCAATTTCTGCTGGATGTTAGTTTTTATTGCTGCTTACTCTAAAATAAGTTGTACAGCTTTGTTTTCTTTTCCTCACAGTATTTAATCCAGTTTATTATAAATGCCTTGAGCAGGGCTCCAATTTATGATTGCAAAAAGCTCTGAAATACTTTTACTTTGGAAAAAAAACAAGGAAATATTATACATAAATAAAAAATACAAAGGGCGCAAAGGGAAAACAAATATCCATCCTCCTTCTCTGCCCCCCCGCAAAAAGCATTTATGTGGAAGATTGTCAACGAACTTTGTGATTAAAAGGAAATATCAACCTAACATCATTTCCGCACTAGCCTGTTGTAGCATTATTATTCCACTTTCAACATCCTATGGAATCCTGGGGATTGTAGTTTAGGGAGGGGCCTAAAGTGGAATAACAGCAGCACAACCGGCTAGTGCGGAAATGACCTAAGTCTGCCCAAGCTAAAAAGTCAATATAGGTATCTATTGGACCATAGCACCCATAACTGGGTTAAATTGAGCATGTGAGGAGGGGGAGCATCCTCCTTTTGCCTTTTATATTGTTGTTCTCCTCATGTAAAGGTGAGACAGTCTAAATGTGAGAGCTTCCACTATATACAGAGGTATTACTTGGGGTTCACAATCATGTAGACAACTTCTATGTGTAAAGAAGGCTCCTCTCTTCAAACTATCATTCTCCACACATCACACTCCCCTTTTTCACATTAAATATGTTCAGTTTAACTCTATTATAAATGCCTGAACAGACCTACAACCTCTGAAATATCCTAGAGCTGCAATCCTGTGTGCATTTACTTGGGAGTAAATCCCAATGAAATTCTTAGACTTGGAGTAAATATGCCTAGAATAAACCTGCACAGCTATGTTCCTATGCATATTTAGTAGGAAGAAAATTCCCTTACACCTACTGTCATATGCTTATTTAAGACTAAAAAACAAAAAGCTTTCTCTAGTAGAATACAGTATACAGACACAGATTCAAACCAATAAAAATCTTAGATTATGACTGTTATAAGTCCTTTTTTCTAAAGTGACTATGGTGAAATTTTATCATTGACTTTTTTAAAGATACTGCCTCAGGCTCTAAAAATATGCTCTTCTAAGTGAAATATTTCATCTAATAAAAAAGATATACTAAATGCAATTTTATTATATTATAGTTTATTGATTTGTAGATTTCTAGATAGGCACACAAAGCATAAGCAGCCATTACTGACACATTAAGGCTTCAACTTGTAACCACACTTAGTAGGGAATAACTGCCTATTCAGACATAATGCTGAATATACAACAATTCTACGTAACAATCCATGGAGCCTGACATCACCAGCTTCTTAATTTTGCATTTTTAAAATGTCAATGTAGATTCCTTTTAAGCCACAGACCACTGATATGCAGATGTTGGCCCTACTGTGAGGCAGACTAGGCCAGTTGATTTAGGTAGCAGAAGCTCAGGATGGGAAATAGCAGAATATGTTGGAGGGCAGAAGTGATTGTACCATAAGGCTTTTCCTGCACTTCCTATTCCAGATTACTGCACTCTGGCGTAGTGTCCATCATCTAAGGCAATATAAAGTCTTGGGCTGGCCCCAGATGTGCAAAAGCTGCACAAATACAGGCTAACACACTGAATAAGAAGCCTTTAAACATGATACCATATGATATCAAACTCTGTATTGATAAGTAGCTGCAACATTATCTTTGGCCATTTTTGCATGGTGTGGCTGTCCCATATTGGGGATGTGATGGCAGCAGTCTGAGGGTTGTGCTTTTGCATGACATCATCATGGTCCCGCAGCCATTGCATCCCCATGTGTCATGATCGTGGAATATTCGCTTAACAGAAAAAAATCTGCTAAGCAACCACAATCGTGTGACACTCTCATTGCCCCGGCAATGCAGAAGGGGTGGAAGCACAATCACGTGCTTCCTTCCCCACTGCCGCATGGGAAGAAGGCTGGCTGCAGCATGGAAGGAAGGAACATGTCCCTTGCGCTCCCTTTCACAGGCAGGCAGCCAGGTGTTGGGGGGAGCATTGGGGACACACTCCCATCCTGGCAGAAGCACTGCCAGGATTGCAACAGGATGACGCAGGAGAGTGTCATCGTGCAGAAGTGGTGTAAACCACATTTAAGTCCAACTGAATGCAGTGATACATGTTTCCAAGTAGAACTGTACTTAAAGTCAAACTGTACTTTTCAAAAGATATTGGCATACATATGAGAAGTTACTCAATGAATACTTAATACACCAGAGTAGAGAAGAAATAATACACAGTATACAGATTCACATACAACAGCATTTCCATTAAAATGTGGTATTAATAGAGTAATACAACAGAGTTGGCAATTCTTTCTTGACTCTACATACAACAAAAACAAAACTCTTAAACATTTCAAGAACAATCCTTGTCTTCATATAAAAAAATTCATTGGAGCATATCAGAACATCAGTCTGAAATATCTTCCAACAATACTTCTTTTTTTGACTGAAACACATACAACTGTGTATACTTATGGCAATTTTATAAGACATTTATCTTATTTTTCAAATCAGCGTATCTTACAGGTCACTGACGTTCTTTAAAAAAAACCCTGCCAAACCTCAGCAAGTGTGCTTGCTACAGACAGAACTTTGGATCTGAAAAGATAAAATACCTGTTGTGCAGGCATCTAACCAGAATTATTTTGACGTCTATAGATGTACATCTCTGCTTTCTAGGATACAGTGATAAGCGGCCCCTACATGAAATGTATTAAGCCGGTGAATGAACCTTAGTGTTGGGTGTATTGACCTTTGTACCACTGCCATTTCCCACAATTGGCAGTTCCACTGCCCTTTTACTCATCTTGGAGGCAGATAATTCTGATGTAAATATCAATCAATAGAAAAGCAATGACAGTTGAAACAATATTTTAAATTCCTAGGAGACAGGATCATGTTCCTGTTTTTTTATTTTCATACAAACTCTCAAGAACTGATAAAAAAAAAAAGAATTAAAATGCCTCGGCATCTGCATCAGCCGTTGAATGCCTGGGGTTTTTCCAGCCATTAACATCAAAAGATCAAAGATTTGCCATTGCTTTCTTGTTTTTCTTTCTTGCTTTTCATTATTATCTCTTGCCTTCTTAAGATGAAACTCACAGTTGATAATTTTAATCTGAGTCTATTTCCTATACTTTTGTTTGAAGTGGAGAGTTGTTTTCAACAATCACTGTGTGAAATACTACTGTAAAGACTGCCTGTATCAACTCTTTCTAACGATAATTCAAAAATATATAGGCTCCGTCCAGATAAGTGTGTGATGGTTTCTCAGTGCAGCCAACAGATTTGTTTTGTAACATGTTTCCCAATCAGCAACATAACACTGCTTACCACTGTCACCACCCAACACTCGCAACACCACCCCCAACAAAAATGGAGTTCAGAGAAGTTTAATAAGCAGCTTACATCTGGTAAGAGGTTCTGCAGTCAGAGAAAAAATGGCAAAGTATATACAAGGGTGCCAGCCCGGTATAGAGGACTGAGTGTTGGATTATGACTCTGGAGATCAGGGGTCAAATCCACACTCACCCATGGAAATACACTGGGTGACCTTGGGCAAGTCACACTCTCTTATCCTGAGAGGAAGACAAAGGTAAACCCCCCTGAACAAACCTTGTCAAGAAAACTCCGTAATAGATTTACCTTAGGGTCGCCATAAAACCAAAACAGCTTGAAAGTACACAACAAAACAACATAGATGAATAAGTAACTGATCTTGGACTCTCTTAAAAAAGATCTCTAGATGGTAGTTGCATTTTCCCACTGTATTTATTTTTAACAACCTACATTCTTGCAGCATGAACGGAACCTGAAATAAAATGTTGCAGTATCAAGTGTTCCTTTACAGGGTCCCAATCATGCCTAATTCCAGGGCCTTCTGTTCTTCTGCCTCTCTTACTTATTTTTTACCTTCCCTCAGCCACCTCAGGATTTTAATTTTGGCTTCCTCTTCTAGCTGTTGATCCCTCCCTCTTATGTGCAAATGGTGCCTTTTTATTTATCTATCTATCTATACAGAAAAATAAGGAAAGGTAGCTAGATAACTGAGCATTACTATTCGCTATTAACATGTGATATGGGTTCATGGTATCCTTCTCAGAGTAATTTTGAGGGCACATATGTTGAACTTCCCAAAGCACCTCAGCAGAGGCCTTCAAGCAGATACAGTTAAGAAAAGGAAGGCTCCTAGGCATTTCAAATACACCAGATAAAGGCTTGATACTCTCATTAAAAAAAAAAAAAAAAAGCCAGCTGGCATTGGAATTGAAAAATTCATTTGATTAAAAAAAATCAAATTCTATCATTTTGTGGTGTTCCTGAAGCACAGATTAAAAATGGGAACAACAGGCAGCTGTTTTCATTCCTTGCAATCTCTCCACCATTTGACAAAGCTTCAAGTACTTCAAGTTTCTCCTGTGTTTTTGCCCGGATGTTGGCATCATCTGGAACTGCAACATCTATTGGCCAGACAGACATATTTTCCATGCTGCTGTAGATAATTTCTGGTCCACTGAACACGATAGTCCGGTTATTGTGTATGTTACTTTCCCATGGATGTTTTACTATTATAGTGCTGCTGTTTTTCATGTCCCCTGAAAAATAAACAGCACAGAGGTGGGGCTCAGCAGCAGCCCAAAACTGTAGGGCTAATATTCATGAATTATATCTGGATAGGTGCAGACTTCTGGTGCCAGTTATATACTGCCTTACATCCTCATCTCTCCCAGTGATGCCAACATTAATTCTATTGTTTTAATTTTCTTAATGCTCTATGAATTAGTGTTAAACTAAGTTATCTTACCTTGTCGTATAAAAGTTTGACTGGTGTCCAATAATATGTCACAACCCTCTACTATCATTCGTTCTATTGCAAGATTTTTCCGTATATTTTCTGTGTCACTCACTTCATCATGCATCACTCTGTTGAAAAACAGCAAGGGGGGAGATTTTTCCGTTCCTATAAATAAACTGCTCCATGAATAAAAGTACTTAAGCATAAATTAACTGGCCTAAATCCAACTAGTCATCCCAGGTATAACTGATATTGGATTTCCATACACATTGATTCACTATGGGTACTCTCTGCTTAGGACTAACAATTTGACATGGGCCACTATAGCATGTCTGAACTTTATGACTTTAATCAGAGACCTTCTTCCAGTTCCATCAGTATTTAAGGTCAGGTGGGTGGTGACTGCAGAGAGTCCTTTCAATTGTTGCACTCTGCTTTTGATATATGTGTCTAAAGCCGTACCCCTTTCAGCATTAGTAGAATGCTCTTTTTCTTTCCCAGGTGCTTCATCAGGCTGAATTGTTACTGAATAGGTTGCAAATTTCATGGATTTCAGCCATTCCTTTCTTTTATGCTATTTTACTCAGACTAAGGGCTCCTCCAGAGAGAGTAAAATATTGCTTGGATACTTAAAGAAAAAAAATCTTGAGATATTTTTCTTTAAGTATCCAAACAATATTTTCACTGGCCTAGACTATTTGTCAGCAATTGCTGGTACCAGCTGCAACATTTTATTCCCACCTTCAAATGTATTTCTTTTCAATATAGAGACATATTAAAACAATACACTCCCTTCTTTTTTCTCTTTCTTTCTTTCTTTCTTTGGGGTGGTGGTGGTGGTAGCTATAGTGCTATAGTCCAACAAGCCATGCCCCCCCTCTCTTTTTCTCTTTCTTTCTTTCCTAAAAATCCTTCGGAAAATCCCTAGTGTAGATCCAAGAAACTGCTACAGTCTCAAAAAAAGAAAAGAAAAGAAAAAGTGGTTGTGGAGGAGACAACAACTGGCAAAATGTGGCAAATCCAAAGAGCTATAATGCAAGAATTTGTGCTTCTTTGGACCAATACGCAGGAGTTCTGAGTTAGTTTTTTTTGGACTTATAACCCCCAGTATACCAGGAATGCTGGTTGGGGAAGTTGTGAAAGATGTAAGATATCTTTTCAAAGCTCTTGTTTTATTGATAAAAACTTACAGTTTCCTATTATTCATTTTAAAAGAAAGAGCACATGGAAGCTTGGGCATAAATATCCTGAAGGTACCAGATCCTGTCTGGTCTTGGAAGCTAAGCAGGATCAGCCTTAGTTAGCACTTGGATGGGAGACTGCCAATGACTACCAAGTGCTTTAGGCTATATTTCAGAGAAAGAAGCTGGCAATACCACCTCTGAGGGTTCCTTGCCTAAGAAAACCCTATGAAATTCATGAGGTCATCATAAATCAATAGATGACTTAAGGGCACATGCACACACACGGAAGCTCATCTTAAAGGGTCTCGCCTGCATAATTCTTCTCAGTCAGTCAGTCAATATTTTTTGTATATGTGCATATGTCTTCAACGAAACCCTGGGTGTGGAAAATATTTATTTTTTCATAAAACTCATTAGGTAGGCTTGGGAAGTCATTATTCAAGATATGGATGGGATACTCGCCCCTAACCCAATCTTGTCTAGACCCAATTCCCATCAGCTTCAAGTGCCGTCCTCAATAGTCATGCATGATCAGAGGTGAAGACCAAAAGCTTCTAGGTAGCCAAAAGTTGCCCACCTTTATTTAATAAGGCTTTAAAAAATCAACTCTTGGTCTCCAAGAATATAACTACAGAACACAAATATTAAAACTAAATAAATGTAATCTGCAGGGCAATACAAAATATTACATAACAGGAAAAAAGCAAAGGACTGCTCTTAACATTTTTGATTCTATTTTATCAAATGTTTCATTGAAGTTTGCCCACTGGTGTACTTCACTGCACTAGAACTAGCTCTACTAAAATTTTTGCAGTTACTTATTCTATTAAAGTCATGTTTTCTCCACTGAAATGGTATGCAGTTTCTAAGAAAATATATCCAATAGTGGCTTTCTCCATACATATTTCAGATCTGTAGCACATAAACAAGAATAAAGATTGGGATAAAGTATTATTACTTCCTGAAACAGGAGTCACCTTGAATATCAGTACCTCATACCTTGTAATTCCTCTGATAAGAAACTCAGACAGCTTCTTTATACACATAGGTTTTATGCTTATTTAAACTAGGCTGAGATAAAGAAGGAAAATCCCATAAATAATTCATGTAGAACTATCCTTATACTGAGTAATATTGGCTTTTGAATGATCACTTTAAAAGCCAAATTCAGTCTCTGATGACAATTTTTACTTTTGCTATGCTCATATACACCTTAATTCTATTTTGAAAAATAATGTACTGATATTATATGTAATTTGCCATTTCTATTTTAGCCTCATATAGGATTATCAGGTGAAAAAAGGTACAGGAGTGTTGTTCTTTTAATGGTTGTATAGTAGAATGAGTAATTTCTGAAGCTTGCCATGGTAGAGATGGTGCTGAAATTCCCTTTTTACATAACAATGAAAGAGACTATAGCCCTGTCTCTTATTCCACCAGGCAGCCTTAATCTCATATCTATAGAACAAATGGAGTCTCACCTTGAAAGTTCTTCTAGCTTGGATTTAGCAAATTCAAGGCTTTTTCTTTCCACATGTTCATGTGGTGTGTGAGCCAAGAGTTCATGAAGGGTTATAATATATCTGGGAATCTAAAGTTGAATGAAAAGGTTAGCAGCAATCAGTTAATAATTATTAAAAATAATAATTCAAAATGGCTCCCAAAATATAATTAAAAATTAAATTAAATTAAATTAAATTAAATTAAATTGTATTCATCTCTGATTAAGAACAGATGGACTATCTGCTATTGATTATAAATCTAAAGGTCCTTCCACTAGATAAAGTTAATAGAGTACTTCAATAGCAACAGGGATTAGGATTAACAACCAAAATTATACAAACAGTTTTTATAAATGCACCAATAACAAAACTACCTGGAACATGGGATAAGTAAGGAAAGTTTCGAGCATTCTGCCCTCACACGCAGGGTTGGCTTCATATTGCTTCAAAAGTTTGTCAAAATCTCTATTTTGTTTGCAGTTTGCAAGAACTTGGAGACTATACTGGTGATTTCTAACAAATTCTTGATAAATATTCAGCATAGGTAGCAGGATATCAAATAAATCAGCTATAAAAGACAAAGAGCAATAGTTGGTTTGTGCTGTTGGTCACCATAAGAAAAAGGTAGAATGTTAAAATCAAATTATTTATATTGATGGAACCTCATGATCTGTCCTATTCACCTAGTACTGTCATAATTTGGCTGCTGTTGAACTCTAACAACAGTAACAATCTAGCATTCATTTCTGGATAGGTTGCTGACAGAATCCTAGAATCTGTCAGCACCAACCAGTCAAACCCCTTGCCATGCAGAAATACACAATCAAAGCATTCCCAGCAGATGGCCATCCAGCCTCTGCTTAAAAAGCTCCAAAGAAAGAGACTCCATCACACTCTGAAGAAGTGTATTCCACTGTTAAACTGCTATTATTGTCTGGAAGTTCTTCCTAATGTTTAGATAGAATCGCTTTTCTGAAGTTTGAATCCATTGCTCCATGTCCTAGTCTCTAAAGTAGCAGAAGACAGCCTTGCTCCATCCTCCATGTGACATCCCTTCAAATATTTAAACATGGCTATCATGTTACTTCCTAACCTTCGCTTCCCCAAGCTCAATATACCCAACTCCATAAGCCCCTTCTCACAGGGCATGGTTTCCAGGCCATCTAACATCTTGGTCACTCTCCTCTGGACACATTCCAGCTTGTCAATATCCTTCCTGAACTGTGGTGCCCAAAACTGGACACAGTATTCCAGATGGTATCCGACCAAAGCAGAACAGAGTGACACTGTAACTCACTGTGACCTAGACACTATACACCTAGAATTGCCTTGGGTTTTTTAGCTGCCACATCACACTGCTCACTCATGTTTAGCTCGTGGTCTACTAACACTCCTAGATACCTTTCACATGTACTGTGCTCAAGCCTGGTACCACCCATCTTATATCTGTGCATTTGGGCCCATGGAAGCACCCTGCAGGATTTCATTGGGCACTTCTCTCCAGCATGAAGAGGAGCCATTGGTGAGCACCTGTTGGGTTCAGTCAGTCAACCAATTACAAACCCACTCAACAGTAACATTGTCTAGCCCATATTTTACTAACTTGTTCACAAGAATATCACAAATAGCTCAGAATAAGAAATAAATTTAGAAATGTACATTTTTATCTCTGGACACATTAAATAACTTTAGATTTAATCTGGGCAAACACCAACAAGTTTGCTTGATTGAGTCTGTATAAATGACCTGTGTTTTTCTGAAGGAATAACTAACTTAGCTTTCATTGAGATCAGTGACTGAAAAGATAAATTGCACATTTTCCCTCTCTAATAGAGTCTCTCTGTCTTGAACAACTGCATGATAGAAATTGCACACTTAGACTTCCTCAACTCTGAATCTCTGTACCTAGACAACAGATGCCTCTTAAAAGTCTTCATGTTAGACCACTTAAATTTCACACAGCTTCTGATTTCAGTAAACTTAGGGAAATAGTGGGTGTGATCCCATGGTCAGGAATACTAAATGAGAAGCGAGTTCATGATAGATGGAAGTTTCTTAAAAGTGAGATATCAAAGCCACAATTTCAAACAATTCCAATGAGGATGAAAAAGGAATCCAGGATGGATGTCTTAAGAACTTTCAATGGAGCTAAAATTTAAAAGGGACATGTACAAGAAATGGAAAAAAGGGGAAATCACCAAAGAGGAATTAAAACAAATATCCAGCAAGTGTAGGAAGAAGGTCAGAAAAACTAAAACTCCGAACCTTCTTTACACTGAATTTGAGAAAGATTTGATGGCCTTTAACACTACTTAATCAAGCCTGAACTCTCCCTAGAAGCAAAAATAACCAAACTGAGCCTGCCATACTTTGGCTGTAGCATGAGATGGCAGGACTCATTAGAAAAGTTAACTGTGATGAACGGGGGGGGGGGGTAGGCAGTAGAGCCATCCTAGCAACAAAAGGATTTAATTTGATTGGTTCACTGACTAAAGAACCCAGATTAGCCAGAGGGAGGGACAAGGTGGGTGAGTCAGCAGAACAGAAAAATAATAGAAACAGGATTTAAAAAGAGTTCCTTCTGTGAGTTTGAAAGGAGAAAGAGTTCCCTGGATGAGTTTAAAAAGAGAGATTCCTTGAGAGAGTGGGAGAAAAAATAAGAGCCAGGTAACTTAGGAAAGTGTTTGCATGTTAAGAGCGGGAAGTCCTTTGATGTTGAAAATATTGAATTGCCCAATACTTTTCCCTGGTTATTTCGTTTAATAAAGATTTGATTCTATTTTTTTTTTAAAGAGCAGCCTCCATACAGTGTCTCTTTAAATTGACCTCAGTTATACGCACTATAACAAGTGACACATTCAGTTGTGATAAACCTGAAAACCACTTTGCCTTATATCCACAAGAGTTGTGGGCTTAGGGAAAGCAGAAGGGTGATCGAGTGTGGAGAGAGAGTCAGGGGGTAATAATTATATAAAAGACTGCTGCTTCTCCAGGGAGGGAGAGTGAAAGGCAGACCTGATTTGTCACAGCCCTGGCTGGCCCATATTTCCACATTTTGACAATGACAGTGCTTGGTAAAGTGGGAGGCTGTAGGAAAAAGAGGAAGATTGATGGATAGACTCGAGGAAGGAAGCCACAGCCTTGAATTTGCAGTGACTGATGAACAGCAGGACTGTTGAAGATAGGGTGTCCTGGAGAACTTTCATTCCTTGGATTGCCATAAATTGAAGCTGACTTGATAGCAGTTAACAATGATAATAACAACAGCACTTAGCTATATAAATCTAATTATAGACTTTTTGAAAAATAACATAAAAATTGCATGTTAATGTACAAAAACCATAATAGTTACCCAAAATAAGAGTTGGCCAGTTTGCTATTCTTGCTTTCAGTCCTTGATGAAATATTTCATGAAGGAACATTATAGTTTCACTAGAAAAGAATAAGAGTTGATACAAGTTTAAATCTGTCACTGAAAGGTATTATCTGAATGTTATCAGCCCATATTGCATGGAGTCTGAGCCTATAATTGTGCATAAACAGGTATTGTTAAAAACCTTTCAGACTTAGGTTAACAATGGTAATTAAACAAACAAAAACATGCTACTATTTATTTTATTTTACATACAACCTTTCCACCTGAAAATGATGGTATTTTCAATATAACTAACAATAATTCAAATAAAAATAAGCACACAATTAAACATAGAACTGAGTATACAACACAATAGGTATGTCATTTAAAATGATCCTCTATTGGACTATGCAAAAAGCTCATTTGCATAACGTGATTGCTTATTTCATACAATCCTAACCTCCAAATTTTCATGGCTGTAATAGTTTAGGAAGGTATATCAGTGCCACTCTTCTATAGATTTTAAAGCACGGGTGGGGGAAACCTGGGTTTCCCATTTTTGCTTGAAAAAAAAAAAAATGAAATTTTCAGAATTTTCTTTTAAAATTCTACTTTGGCACCCTTTACAGATTGTAAGTCATTTACTTACTTTAGAAATATAAAATGTGCTATGAATACCTATGTTTGGCATAAAATTATTATCAGTATATTAAAAATACTGTTTATTTTAAAATGATTACATTCGGATTTACTTTTTAAAATTGTATTTATTTTTTCTTACAGGAACTATAATGTCCTGAATTCTAAAAAGCCTCTAAAAAAAAAGGAAGATGAGAAGAACCTATCAACATTAGTGAAACAAAGAAATGAAATGTTATGCCCATTACTTTGAGAATATCCAGAATAATGTGCCACTAAAATTACTAATGTAGATGATAGCATGAATGTGGTATCTCTGTTGCTTCAGGGAAAGTTGAAGATCTAAACATGGGGGAAGGTAGCAATGTTATTTTCTTCTTCACCTTGATCTCAAAAAGACAGAATGGAAATTCTTCCAGTTCAAAAATGTCTTATAACTGAAATACAGTGGCCCCTCCACTTGAGGCACAGAACCCTCACGAAAGTGGAAAAAACATGACTAACCCCCCGCAATCCCCCCTTTCCCTTCCAGGGCTCCCTCCTAACATTCCCTTGCCTTTTGCACACCAGCCAGAGGGGAGGGAATGGGAGAGGGAACTCCAGAGGGGAGAAAGAAGTTTAGCATTCCCCCCCCATTCCTTTACCTTTTGCCTTGTACGCACATTCTCAATGTGGGAACAGAGGCAAGAGAATGAGGGGGGAGCTCCAGAGGACAGAAGGAAGGCATTGCTGTGCCTACCTCATTCCTTTGCCTTTTGCCCAGATGCCCTTGCCTTCCTTCTCAATGCCTGGCAAAACGCAAAGGAATAGGAGGAGGAGAAGGGGGGAAGGCACATGCGCGCCTTGCAAATAATCAAATCCGTGAAGGTCAAATCTACGAATCTGGAGAGATGACTGTACAATAATACAACACAACACATTAATTTATATTAATGCTCTGAATAAAATCCTCCATGGCAGGGCTGGCTCAGCTATTTTCCTGCCTTCAGCAAAGGACAAAATGGCACCTCCCTCACCATGCCAGCTGGATTGGCAGGTGACTCTTTAAACACTGATGACAAGACAGTACTCTTAACCACATCTGAGGCAGACAGGATAGTTAGGTGACCCAGAATGCTTCCAAATCAGAAAGCAACAGGTAGGGAATTCAGGGTAAATTATTGGGGGGGGGAATGCTGTTGCCCCCTGCAAGCTGCTGCCTGAGGCAGTTGCCCTACTTTGCTCAAAGGCCAACACTTCTCCATGATTGGGTTTAGAATAGAATAATTCAGCCATGATGGAATAAGATCTACAAAATATATCAAATAATACCTATTGAGGAATATGCTGCTGACATCATCATGACTAATTGGAGGTTTCTTTGAACTTGCAGCCATTCTTAATGGTCTTAAAAAGCAATTAACAAGGATGTAAAGTTGATGCACATATTCCGATTCAGCCTCAACCATATTGAAAACAATCTGATTTCTCTTTCGCATGCTCTCTGCATGTGGGGAACAAATATAATCCTGGACAATTGTCTTCCATTTTCTTCTGCACAACCAACCTCGCATAAAACTCTGAACCTAAAAATAAAATAATTGATTTAGTATAAAATTAAAAATAATTATTTATTATTAATTTTTAATTTTTGAAAGGAATGGTCATTTACATTTACAAAAGCATTAGGTACCTCTGAATCATCAGACATTACTCTAAAAAGGGAGTAGAAATCATGTGGGTGTACACATGTACACCTTCAATGGAAAAAGAAAACATTAAATGTGAAGCTAGAACAGAAACTTTAAGAACCTGGCTTACGCCAGTAGTCCATATTGTTCGATATTACATGGACTATTGGTATGAGTGAGAGCATCTTTCCAAGAATCCAGACAGAAGTTGGTTGTAGTCTATCTTGTTAATGCCCCTGACTGAACCTGGGTCCTTTTGCATGTAAAGTATGTCCTTTACCACTGGGCTGCAGCCAAAATATACTGTTGCTTCCACTGTTTCATAATTATACACATAATAATATGAAGTGTTATATTCCAGACCTATGTTCTCTTTAGAGGGAAGGGGGGGATTGTCTCATGCAGTAAGGAAAATGAAAAGCCATGTTGATGAGCACCACAAACACAGTGCAGTTCATCTAGGTTTTTGACTGAGACTGCAAAATAGAATCTAAAAAGTGGGGTCTAAAGCAATAACAATAGCAATAGCATGTGTATTTCTATACCGCTTATCAGCTAAGTGCTCTCTAAGCAGTTTACAATATATTTAGCTAATTGCCCCCAACAAGCTGGGTACTCATTTTACTGACCTGCAGCAGGATGGAAGGCTGAGTCAACCTGGAGCCCAGTAGGACTGAATTCACAACCTTGTAGCTGCAGTACCAGCATTTAACCAATGCACCACCACGGCAGATATTGATCTCATCTGATCTGATCAAGAATTAGAGCTAGTGTAGTATAGTGCACTGAATGTTGGACTATGACTGTGGAGACAAGGGTCTGAATCCCCACTCAGTCATGGAAACTCATTGGGTGACCTTTGGTGAGTCGCACTCTCTTAATCTCAGAGGGAGGCAAAGGCAACCCCCCTTTGAACAAATCTTGCCAAGAAAACCCAGTGATAGGTTCACCTTAGAGTTGCCATAAATCAGAAACAAATTAGGATACACATTAAACAATCAAGAATTAAAGGCTCAGTAAACTAATTGGAACAGCAAAAACAGTAAGATGTATGGATGCAACTAATGTAAGCTGTACATTAATAGTGCTAAAATTCCAGGGTCCACGTTGCTGTGTCATCAAGTAACCATTTGAGACAGGCCAGCCTGGCTACAATAATATCACAGACAACAGCATTTGTCCACCTACAATGTGAATCAACTCTGGATTGCTGAATATAACTTTAAAGTAAGCAGTTCTGCTGTATTCCAGACTGCTCTCCTTCCTGGATATGAGATTGGGAGACCAAGACAGATCCTCTGTTTCTGAACACTTTCATAAAAACTGTCAAATGCATAAGGCAAAATCCAGACTTCTAGCAATTCCACAGAAGCTAATGGGAACTAAGTACTATAAGATCAACAGAACAGTCTGCTTTTGATAACATTTTCATTCAAAATGACTGAAGGATATCTGGTGAAACTAAATTCTGGCCTGTATCAATCACTAAGAACAGACACACTGAATCAATTACCCACTGGTTCATTGGACAAACTCTAGTTGAAACTAGTAAGTAGAGCTGCCAGGTCAGGAGCATCTCTGGTCCTGAGATTTCATGGACAAATTCTTCCATGAACAGTGCCTGGTGATTTCATGAGCCTAATAATGTAATTAAACATGAGGCTGACAGCAAGTTACCAAAATTAAAAAAACTCCTAAGTCTAACAAATCAACCAAAAGGAGGGAAGGGAGGAGCTCTCTAGAGTCCACACTCTATCTGGCCAGTATGGTCCAGCCGTCAGCAGGGCAGTGCTCTTGTTCTGAGATTTCTCCCATCGAGCTATGCCTGGGGAAGCAGAGCCAGGCCTTGAGGCTCAGATCCAAGCCCTGAGAACACAACTGGCAACTAGATCTAGGACTACAGTGGCTGCCCCACTTCTGCAAGGGTTTGGGATGCAGAACCCTCATGAAAGTGGAAAAAACAGGAATAGCTCCCTTCCATAACCCCCTTTCCATTCCCTTCCAGAGTTTCCCCCTCCCATTCCCTTACCTTTCACAAGTTGAGGCCAGAGGCCTCAGGAGGGAGCTCCAGAGGGGAGAAAGAAGGTTCATGCACACCTCCCCACCATTCCCTTTCTCCTGCCTTGGCACGAGTTCTCAGAGCCAGGGCCAGAGGGCAAAAGGAAGGTGCGCAAGTGTGTCCCCCAATTTCTTTGCCTATTGTCCAGGCATTTGCCTTCCTTCTCCACACCTGGCAAAACCAAGGGAATTTCAGGAGGAGAATGAGAGGCACATGAGCCTCCCCAATTATCAAATTCATGAAGGTCAAACCTGCAAATGTGGAGGGAAGTCTGTATATGCAAAATATGATTGCATATACCAAAGGTCAATAGGGTAAAGTTCATGTTTAAACATTTGAGAAACTGACAATATAATTTCTTTGTAAGGTAATAACAAAATTACACAACTATATAAATAAAATATAAAATACCACTGACAGATATTGGCTTTTGCAATTTCGGATCCCAAATGCAAATGTCTGCATTATTATTGCACTCACTGTTATACTGTCACAGCAGCAACTCTTAGAAGACTTTTCTCTTAGAAACCTTGATATCAAACCAGAAGTTTCTTCTTATTGATATAAAATGTGGCTTGTAGCCAGTGTTTACTGGACTCAAAATGTGGCCAGAGTTTACTGGACTCAAAACAAACTATGAAAAAGCAAACATATTAATTATAAATGCAGCACAAAGATACATATTTAAGCTACAAAGATTTTATCTTAGTTGCTATGGTTTCTGACATTTTGATATTCTCATAACAAAAAATCTATCATAGCTAACATTTTATAGAAATTATAAACAAATTTTCAGAAGTACTAATCAAAAACTAAGGAAATGGTAAAAGCTTCAATTTTTTCATTAGCGAGACTAGTTATAGTTAAAGACCACATCTAACAAAACTGTTGTTTTTATTTTAGTCTGTCTCATTACCAGTGTACAAAACAAAGCTTAAGTAACGCTTGTAAAATTCATAGCTGGGGCAAATCTTTGAGATTTATTAACATTACCAAGTATGGTCTCACATCATCAGGGGGTACAGCTATGCCTAATCGTCAGATATACTATGATACATTGCAATTGACTCAAGTGGCTAAATGTATAAAATCCAGTATTCAAGTGCTTGGATTCAATGCAAAAAGAAACAGAATGAGAATCATATGGAACAGAGATATTGTGTGCCTTCAAACTGTTTCCGACTTCCGACTTCCATGATGCATCCACGGTCACTCAGTGGGTTTCCATGGCCAAGTGGGTAATCAACCCCTGGTCTCCAGGGTCATGGTCCAACACTCAAATCGCTATGTCATGCTTGCTCCCAAATAGAGATACTTTACCAATATTAAAAAGGAAACGAACTACCTATTTACATATCAGGAGATGGTCAATATATGTTTAACTAAAGGAAAACACTTGCATTAGCACTTTTCTGTCCATTTTTAGAGTAAATCTTATTTAAACAAGAACATAAATACAAGCAATACAAGGGGCGGAGTGATAAATATTCACATAGGATAAAAGATCTGTCTGTACCTGGTAAGTCCACACAAGCAGATGTACCTAAAAATGAACTTGAACTAATTAATCCTGCCTGGAATATATTATTCTTTGTTAAAGCAGAATCTGGACTCCTTCAAGAGCTCTAACTATGTTTGAGACATATTCCAGCAATATTATGAATAAAACAAATGGGCACGCTTCCTGTAATACATAAAATATTACAAGAAGTGAAGCTTAGGAAATTCAAGGGAATTAATCTTGCATCGTTAGATCAAGCATTGGGGGGAGGGATAAAATCTGGAGAACATCATCTTATAAATGAGCATCTGCCCTGATCAAAGAAAAAGTATTAAAATTACCTATACATGGCATTAATGTCCAACTAAAATGTACAAAATTAATAAGGGTGCTTCAAAGTTAGCTGGAAAAGTTTTAGTAAGGTAGTTTGGGAGGAGAAAATATTAAACTGTGGGGAAAAAGGATTGTACATTACACAGAAGCTTTACTGTTATTACTTCTGTTTGAAAATGGCCATGAAAGGTTGCCAGACGAAGATCTTATAACATTCATATTAAGCACTCTAAAGTTAGAAATAGTGAAATCATGGGAAACCTTGAAAAAACTTCCTCAATAAAGGTATCCAGATAGAGTACGGTTGTACCACTCTCAGAAAAGCTCACATAAAAAGATAAGCTAGCAGGAGCAGAAAGCAGACACAGTGGAAAAAACTTGGAGGCCCTTCATTATTACGGTCTTTGCGTAAATTCTGAATTTAAGGCAATAATTGATAAACATTTTCTGAGGAAGTGTGTTTTGAGTAATATGAATGATTCAAAAGGTGTACTGTATATGCGCTGATTAACAGTGACGGTGACTAAGGACTGAGGGAAGGAACAAGGAAGCCAAGTGTCATATTATATTGGTAAGGAGTACCCATTAATTTTTCAGAAAAAGAACAAGAATACTACACTTAACAAACTTTTAAAAATGATATTTCTGTAATATTCTGTGTCTTTGCCTGCTTCACTGAACAGTATTTTTTAACTTTACATACATTCATTATACTGTTACCTATCTGAAGAAAAGTATAGGTAACGTATGTATCTACTCCATGCCAGTACTAGGTATGGAAATTTACCTTTTTGATTTTTTTGATATCTGGATCTTCTTCTTCTTGGTTGCCTTGATAAGGTCGCATTCGTTCTTTAGTTTTATTGAGAGCTACAATCTGTCAAAGAAATAAATATATCACTAGGATTTTCTACAAATTGAACCCTATTTCTCAGTCTTGAGAATTCAATGGTTTACTTTCAAGACAGCGAGTCTTCTTAGTCAAATGAAATAATCTCCTCAGTTTTAGAAATTTTCATCCAAAACCTGAAAACTAATTCTTTAAAATATGGGTTGGGGAAGTATTAGCCTCTTAAACCCTTTCTTATATCTGCTGTCTGCTATATCTGGCTATTTTCTGGTTGCAATTTTCAGGCAACTTTGCAAAGAAAAGGGGACAATGTGGCCCACTGCAGATGCACAGGGGAAGGGAATTAGATGTCAACACAGTTGTCCACCCCTTCTGTAAAACCACCAAGTGCAAAACAGCAGCAACAAGACAACTGTGAAATAAAGAAAGAGGTTTTTCTCCCCCATCAGAACAAAAGTAACATTCTAAATGGCTCTAACACATTTTTTTAAAAAAAATCCAAGATCTTTAAAGGATTGGGAATTATTTTGATAAGGCCCAAATAACTTGTAACCTATGAAGCCACAGAAAGACCAGCGCAAAGGAGTATGATCAAACTGCTATATATTTCTGCCTTCCTGAGACTGCAAAACCAAGATTGTTGTTGAAGTATTTAGCTCAGAGCACATATGATTTGTGTGGCCTACATTTGGTTTGGGTGGGAGGTCACAATATGTGCATTACTGCTACATTTGTGCATATGTGCCCTCAAGTTGCTTATCAACTGATGGTAGCACCATGAATTTCATAGGGTTTTCTTAAGCAAAGAATACTCAGAGGTGGTCTTGCCAGTTCCTTCCTCTGAAATAAAGCCTACAGCAGCTGGTATTCTTTGGTGGTCTCCCATTCAAGTACTAATCTGGGTTGACTCTGCTCAGTTCTCAAAATCAGACAGGATCTAGTGCCTTTAGGGTATGTAGGTGCATTTCTGCTAGAGGGAAACTGAATATTATATCTATAAACTAAACAGTCATCTGTGAACAAACTAAAAATAGTAAAGGCCAACTACAATAATAAAACAGTTTTGCAACAATAATGAAATTTATTGATAAAGTTAGAAAAATGTAAGATTTAATCCACCCTAAATATAATTTATGGTAGTTTTGTTATTGAGTGAAATGGGAGGTAGATTGCATTTCTAATAGATAAAATAGTAAAAAATTACAGTGCAGTAAAATGAAGCAAGAAAAGTAATCTGCTTTTGGAACATACCTCTGATTTAAGCCTTTCAATTTCTGTGTCTTGATCCTCAAGCTGATGCCGTAGCTGATTGGCAGAGATCTTTTCTGTCTCTACAATCTGAACTAGATGTATATATTTTTGCATTAATACTTCCCTTTCTATTAGGATATCTGAGTAACTGCAAACAGACAAAGAAGAGAGGAAACATTTTAAGTTATCAAACATCGTGGATACAACCTTTGTGATCTCTTTAAGAACACGCAAACTGAAGAAGACATTTCCAAATTCTATCTTTCTTACTGCAATAAAGCAAGTAGACCAAGGGATATGACAGAATACATGTCATCATATTTTAAATTTAAATTTTGAATTTTTTAAAAAATTGAAATGTTTGACTTTATCTGGAAGTGTCAGTTAGAATTCTCCTTCATTTTTTTACAGCTATTTCGCTGCAGTTGTGCTGAGATGCCTTCAAATTGGGAAGGAGAGAGAACTTTTGCTTATGTTGCATATGGGTACAACCTCTCAAATTCACATTTCCTGAATACATGTGAACAAATACATAACTGTCTTCAGTATTCAAACTTCTTTGGACTTTGTGATTTACTTCTCCAACCAAAAATGTGTGCAAAATATGCATATTAAGAGAAATCCACGCAATTTTTTCTTAATTTTTTTTCAAAACTGCAAATGGATGCAAAAATAAGATGAAGCAAACTGAAGTCTGGAATAAAGAGAAACTGAAAGAAACTCACATTCAAAGATTAACACATCTCTAGGGCCATTTTCACAGTACACTGTTATAGTGCTCTTATTCCACTTTCAACATCCTATGGAATCCTGAGGTTTGCAGTTTAGATTTCTCAGCCAGAGAGCTCTTTGGCCTCAGTAACTTACAAACCTCAGAATTCCACAGGATGTTGAAAGTGGAATAATAGCACTATAACAGTGTAGTGAGGAAATGCCTGTTACATTTTCTCATTTTTTTCAATGAAGTGTAACTACTCCATATATTTATAGCACTTCATAACTGCACATATTGGTAGGATGCCACCTTTTAACTTAAAGAGCCATGATGCAATGAGAGGTCACCAACCTATTGTTAATTTAAACATTTAAACGACTGATGCTGATATTAGAATATGTGTTTTATTTAACTGATAATTATACATTGGAAACACGAACAGGAAAGTTCTAAAATGTTGACAAGTGTTAAGAACTAATGCAAGATGTTGCCCTTGAGAACTTCCTTTTCAAGAGCACAGTAGAGGGAGGGAGGGGAATAGGAGTTCCAGGAGAATTGACGATGCGGAAGCTACAAATGATTTTCTCCACTTTACCTGGACATAAACTGGAGGGTGTGCAGATAGGAATTGGAGTAAGTCGGAGTAAAAAACACCACTCATAAAATGCGGTGAAACATTCCTCCACTCTAGTGCAGAAATGGCCTCAGACTCGAGTCAGATTTAAATCACTTCAGTGACTCGACTCAGACTTGATTCAACAAAAATTACACACTGATTCGACTCAACTTGAGACTTGCATATTTTAGCAACTGACTTGTTGCCCTTGGTTCAGTAACATAACACATTCATCCAAAAACCTTACAAATTACTGGTCACATGACAACCAGTCTCAAAGCCAAAGTGTGGACACATTTCTCAGAGGGAATAGCAAATGGGCCAGGCAATGGCCTTGAGGTGAGGTTGAGGTCTGCTCACCAGCTTGTCCTTGCTACATATAGGAGGAGCTTTCTAAAACTTTTCCTGAGAGCAGAAGGCAAGACTTATACCGGAAGTGCAAGGCACATATCTCATAAGGGAACAGAAAATGTGTTAGGCAAGGGGCTTGAGGAGAAAGAACCTTCTTTCTAAAGCTCTTGAAGCTTCAGTAATGGGAAGTAAGAAGGATCCTATTCCCCACTTCGGAAACTGCAGATAGCAAAATAACAAAAGTAGAGGGCCAACTCTACTTAAACTGTTAAAACTAACTTTATTCATCTCTGTCTAGAAATTCTGGAATACAGGCTGGGGTATAAAGTTGCCTCCCAGACTTGAGACTTGACTTGAAAGTATCTTGAGATTTGACTTGAGACTTGAAGGTAGAGACTTGAGACTTGACTTGAAACTTGGAGTAAAAGACTTAAATACATCACGGCCTCCACCATGACTCTATGGCCCACTTCCAAAAGAAGTGGGCCACAGAATCGCACTGAAGGACCTAGAGATTCTTAGAAAAATGTTCTCAGGGTTTTTTAAAAAAAATAGCATATATGATTTTTGTTGTTTTGTTTTTCCACTTTCGTGGATGTCTTGCACCCCAGCCCACATGAAAGTGGAGGGCTGACTGTAATTCAGTGGAATCAGTACTGAAATGCCCTGCCTTTTGTGAAGCTGTACGTGGGATGCCACTGGACAGTGCATTTACTAACTTCCATAGAAACGTTCTCCACTCTCCAGATCCTTTCATTTCTTTTCACTGTTGCCTACCTAAGAATGAAAGCTTTTGTACAGGAAAAACATTATCAAGTAACCAATTAACAGCATAATCCTATGCATGCCTATTCCTGCTGTGTTTATTAATGGAAGCAACTCCCTGTATCACAGCTTAAATTGGCTATTCCTACAATTTTGAATTTTTCCCCACTTTGAATCTATCATTAAAAAACATTGTAAAATAAAGAAATTAGGGTATTTAAAATGTCAACCTATTCTTACTCAAACTAAACAAAACTACTATGAACTATTCATTATGATATAATAGTATTCTATCAATCAGAAGGAAAAATTGGGAATTATCATCAAACTTGTTTACTGGCCTGGAAAACAAACCCCTATTAAATTAATTGGGAAGGGCTCTTCAAGTCATTTTCTCCTGCGCAAAGGTCTTTGTTAACATCATTGCCATCACCACTATCACTGAAACAGAAACTACACTCCTGTGCTTTCTGATGTAACCCAGATTTCATGTACTGAACAAAGGGTAATGTTTATGTTAAATCCAGTTCCTGGAAAAGCTACTTTTTAAGACTACAACTCCCAGAATCCTATTTACAGCATGGCTAATGGCTGTGCCAGGTTGGGTATTCTAGTAGTTACATCCCATAAAAGAAACTTGCCTAAGACCTGGATATATCCAAAAGGAGAATGGCATTAGCACGAGAAGTAGCTATTCAATTTGTTTTACCAACAAAATCCAATGGTTGCCATATGAGAAAATCCAATGGTTGCCATATGAGAAACAGTATGAGAAATTATCACAGGGGATTAGCCTCCCTGGCAATTCATTAATGTAAAAATCAGATCTGAATATGACCTACTGTCTTGTCAGATCATGTCAGTGAGATATAAGAGGATTCAAAGAAAAGGTCAATACCAAGGAAAGTCAGTGCTCTGAAGCAAGATTTTACACTGGGCAAAAGCCAAACACTATCTAGGGAAAAGTGACTAGAGCCCATACTTCCATCCCACTTGAAGTGAGTGCAACAGTTTCTTCTCTGACCATAACTTGGACCACCACTCTATTATTTTTTCACAGCAACGCCTCCTAGAGTAGCATAATATGTAGAAAACAAAGCCAGCAGTTTGAATCATTGTGCCATTCTAATTTAAGTTAAAAGAATTACTTTAGTTGTTGGTTTAATGGGTCCAATCTAGCTGGGACTAACAGTTGGATTTAGCCCAGGAACACACCTTCCAAGACAGCCCATTTTCCTTTGCAAGGCTTAAGCCATCAGTCAATACTCCTATTTTGTTGCTGTTCCTTTATCCAGTCACCAAGTCTTTTCTCCTTTGGCACTTCATCTTACTTCTACCATATGCACTTGGTACACTATTTAGCACCCCGATGGTACCAAATGGATATTAATGGGCAGGAAATCCAAGGAGAAAGTCCACCTGGGGAGGTGTATGGCTTTTACTGAGCAGCACTGCTCAAGTGGAACATAGTTCAGTGGCATTGTCAGCATACTACGAAAAGTACTGAATCAGTCAGGGCTGAAAAAATGTTTACAGGTAATAAAATAAAATAATAATAAAAAATAAAATAAAACAAAATAATGGCACAAGCAAACCACAGAAGGTGGGAGTTTTGGAGACTTTCTTATGGGTGATGTACTGGCCACCAAGAACTACTGCTGAGGTTTCTGGATTGGAGTTCTTGTTGTCTCTCAGGAGAAAGAAGAGGCAGACCAAGGGCAGGTGATAGCAACTGCTATTTCATAAGGATAGTAAGCTCCCTGAGGCCAGAATAAGCACATGAGAGAAGGATGGAAATTCTCTCTCGATAAACCCCAAGGCTGATTGGTTAGCAAGCAATCATAATCATTAAAGGTTTGATTTCATACCTGGCTTGGTGAATAGCCTCTACCCATTCTTCTCCATCTGATTCTTCCTCACAGCGGAGCTCAAGTGGCTTCTGTCCTTCGTGGCCAAAAAGGACAGTGAAATAGTACTGTTAAGTTGTAAAAAAGAAACAAAAAAAGTATTGTTTTAACACAGTCATTTATACAAAGGCGAGCTAGTCACAAACATTTAATATACAATTAATATAGTCAACACATTTCAACTCAGTTCTAACTCATGATTTAAACAGTATGCGCTTTCAAAATTAGAAGACATGGCTCAATGAAATCAAAAGACCTATCTAGTTCAGCATTCTTTTTTTCACAGCAGACAAACAGGTGCTTATGGGAATCTTGTAAGCTGGCTATGAGGGCCTTAAGGCAAGAGGAGAGTGAATTCTACATGTTGCTTCAACCCAACAGGTTTATTTGTTGCCTCAAGTTCTTGCCTTGTTTTGATTTGTGTTTTGGAAAAAAAAAATTGCAAAATGCAATTGATTACTAATAAAATAAACTCAAAATTGCAGGGAAAAAAAACAGAAAAACTGGTCATGTTTAGTCTAATAACCCAAGGTTTATTGCTCTTCCCAAATTCATCCAGCCAGTTGAAGCCTTGAAGGTCTATAAAAAGATATGAAATGGCTGACAAAATAACGGAATACACAAGCTTCCTTTTCTAGTTGAGCCTGCCAAATCAGCTTCTTTCAGGGTAATACGATAAAATGCCTCTCTTGCAAAACTCATAAATAAGGTTTGATGTCAATATGGCTTAATATTTTTGGTTGCCTTCTTTCCATAAAGGTAAGTCTGTATCCCACACTGAGTGGCCAATAGTGAATGGGCAACATTTTATCAGGATGTTCTCAAACCATACACAGTGTTCACCATTGATGTGAACTGGGCCAGAGACCTTTTACTCTCCAGCTACCTTTGCGTGCTCATCAAAGTATACTAGCTCATCTGCTTGGATGCCCACGTGACCTACCAAGTTGTGACCAAAATAGTAAGCCAGTCAGACAATTAATGCCAAACTCTCTCAAATTCCTGGACAAAGGAGATGGGAGAGGTGGAATCTAGAGCAGTCAATAACACACAAAAATTTCCCACCCAGCTTCCAAGGGGGCAGCTATGAGAGCTCTGGTGGTGCAGCCGTTAAATGCCAGTACTGCAGTCACAACATTGTCAGTTCAATCCTGCAAGGTTCCAGGTTGACTCAGCCTTCCATAGGTCAGTAAAATGAGTACCCAGCTTATTGGGGGCAATTAGCTAAAATATGTTGTAAACCACTTAGGAAGTGCTTTGCACTGATAAGCAGTATAGAAATGTAACTGCTAACTGCTATCTGTTATAGTTGGATTGGAAAAGTGGAAGGAATACTGTGCAGATCCAAGGAGAAATCAAAGGGCTGACAGAGGAGCCTTAAAAGTTGCTTGTATTTTGTTATCAGTCAATTAGAGACAACTTTTACTGGTCTTTGAACAAGGCAAATGTTCATCCAATCAGATAAGAATTTTGCTACCTTTCAACAGGCCACCAATCAGCTATGACTTTAATCAGTGTTTGCCCTTAGCCAATTAGACATTTGTTTTTTGGGTGCATTTTAAGCACCCACATTTTATTTGTTCACATTGCACCTGCTGATTCTTATCTTCTACCAATGGGAGACAAACTTCATTAGTCTTTTAGGATTTGACATCCAGCAGACCCAACATGACCAAGGTCTCTTTCACGAAGTAAGTTCCCTCGCTCGGGTTTCTGGTTCTTTTCTCTTTCAGCTAAACTCTCCTGTATTTATGTTACTTTATATTATATTTATATAGAGGTGGCTGAATAACCAGAACTGACTTTATAATAGGCTTATTAACTCTGTGAAGACACTGGTCACAGAATATATTGATTTCCTTTCTTTCTTCCAATATATAGGCTTCAAGACCTTACATTTTGCAAAAGATATACAAAAATAGCATCCAAACTGTAACATTGTCATTAGTTAGGTACCCCCTACAACTGACACTTTCATTAATTCTATAAGTGTCCTTTGGGATATGGATAATAAATAACTCTGGCATATGGATAATAAATGACATTACACAGAGAAGCGTATGTGCCCTATTGTTTTATTCTCTTTCTCTCTCTTCCCTTCTCATACAGAATGGAATTCAATACTTCCAAGGTTTATTTAAACCATTAATTCTCATAACAATCAATTAGAAATCTTTTTGATTGTAAACAGGTTATCAAACAAGAGAATAATTTGGAGGTTTGTTGAAACCTACGTCTCCTTTTGAGGTGGTTCTCTTACAAACACCATGATTTGTTTATGTGTCTGAGCTTTCAGGGGAATCTCTTGCTAATTACATTAATGAAGAATGCAGAAAGAATGGCACCTTTCCCTTTATGAGTATAGTATACTTTGGGGGGAAAATATAAAAATTAAAAGCTAATAACCTTAGAAATATTGCATTTTGTAAAATAATAGGCTGTCAGCTTGGAGACTGCATGCAAGCTGGTTCTGGTAGAAGTGGAAAATAAGCACCAGCAGGGCTATGCTTAGAACAGATATGATTTTCATACTCAAATGTCTTTGTTCTACTTCCTTTATCTTATTATTTTTTAATGAACATCAGATATATTATGTACCAATTAGACTTTGTTGTTTGCGCTGAATTTAAAATTAAGTCATTTGTATGGAACTGAAGTTATTATTTGCTCAAATAGGCTACAAGGATGCTTAACTAGCACTATTCAAGAATGACAAATATTGTCACCTCAAAGCTAAGTAGCAAATTACAAGTGTATCATGACTATCAGATTTACACAGCATTACAACTACTTGGAGCCCACTGTTCTGGTGAAGGACATTCAGTTGAATTTTTTTTATTGTGAACTAAGGACTCTTCCTCCAAAAATACTCCTCAGTTAGTGGAACTGTGAATTTTAACAATGAATTTTAAATATGCATCGACTGCTTTAGCTATTTGTATTATTTGTTCTTTTAAGCTGATATTACGGATTTTAACTATTGTTTTTAACTGTTGCTCTGTTTTTAACCAATATATGTTATATGTTAATCTGTTGCTGTCCCCCACCTCAACCCATGGGGAAAGGTGGGTAAGAAATAATGATAATAATTGGAAATTGCAGATACAGTCACCCTTCCATATTTGTGGGTTTGGCTTTGATTTGATTATTTGCGAGCTTCTCCAACCCCTGGCCCCCTTAAGCATTTCTTTTCTGGGAGAAGCTTCCCTCTCAATGGCTCCAATGAGGCTAGGCAGCCCTTTAAAAGCCTGACTTGCCTCTGGGCACTCCTCCTCAACAGCTGCTGCCTGACCAGCTAAGGATGGCTGGCTCACAGCCCAATTTCTCAGCACCACAAACCCTCTCCCAAAACCCCTGACACAGCCAAGGAAAGAGAAGAGTGAGAGAGAAGAAGAAGGGCTACGATGCTGACCCACACCCTTTCTCTCTTCTTTTCCTGACCTGGTTTGGACCCTGGGTATCTCCGCTGCCCACCATGCCTCCGCTCCCTTCCCACAGACACATACACATTTTGATATTTGAAGTTTGTCCACTTTTGTGGGGGTCCTGTGCCCCAACCCTAGATAATTTAGAGGGTAGACTGTATATGATATTGCGACAGACTATTTATATTCAAAGAGTGCAAAGAAGATCTGTAAACTGACTAAAAGTGAGGCACTTTAAGATGCAATTGCTTTCTCTGAAACCCCTGATGCAGCATTAGCAGTTTTACAACATAATTGGGAATTTATCTGTCCCCCAAGTGCACTGTTTGTGTATGCTACAAATGTTCTCCAATACTCTCTTCCAAACCAGACTAAACCTTTCTCACCGCTCAAGTTGTGATGGTGTGGAGCAACAATATTTTTAAACTCAGTTTCAACTTGGATTCTTTACTGCATAAAGACCATCTTAACCAATTCTGCACAATACAAAAGCAGTACAGTCTGCCATTTAGAAGAGTCCATCCAGATGTTCAGCTCTATCTTGTACATGGATTGGACATAGAACATTTATCAACATACATAGATCAGGCTGTTTATCTATGCTAGGGACACCCTGGTTATTTTTCATTTGCTGTCTGTTAAAAACCATAGTTAAGGTAATCGTTTAAATTTATACTACCTGTAACACCCTGCATTTCTCAAGGAAAATCATTAACATGGTTACTGGTTTCATATTAGCTGGATGATGAACAGAGGAGAAATCAGTTGGGTAATCTTTGGGTGCTGAAATGTTCCTCAAATTGCATGTCACTCTCAGTTACCTTTAAGAAAGCATACCTCTCCTGATCACACACATATCTATGTATGAATTAAAATTCATAGCTGCCCCCATATGAATTTTGTGCATGCCACACAGACAATACATTAAATCAGACCAATTCAAACATCCTCTTCAAATTTGGGGAATATCTCTCTAGCTATTTATGTGTGATATGGTAACAGGCAGGAGCTTAATTTTATTTTTATAGCATAGCAAAACTTTTTAAAAGTTTTTTTAAAAAACTCAATTCATCAAACTGTTTCAAATAATATGCCAGGAAAAATATTTGAATCATCATTGAAGGCTCTCCAAACTGAATTTCCTGTATGCCGTGTATATTAAGCCAGATCATCCTAAGCATAGCCACCAAATTTTGGTGAAAATCTAATGAAAAATAATGGGGATGTCCCTTAGGGCCACTCCACAGTAAATTTTGTGTTTGTCACATAGCATATATTTTAGGTCACAGCATCCTAAACATACAAAATTTTATGAAAAGTCAAAGCAAAATATAATTGGGGTGCCCCCCAGAGACATCTCAAGTGAATTTTATACACACACACACACACACACACACACACACACAGCCTATATTTTAAGTAAAGCTATTTCAACACTCTCTCTAAATTTGGTAAAAACCTATTCAGTCATTTTTGCTTGATGTAGTAACAAACATACAAATAGACATAGGAAAATTAAGAGACAAGATTCATTGCATACTTATGCAGTGTAAATCACTACATGTGGAATTATGAAGTGATTGTTCTTTGCAGCTCCTCTGTTGAATGGGAATGTTGCACAAGTGAATGCACATCTGAACGTGCAACCAAATGCATAACCAGATATGCAAGCACAATGGCAATGCACACACAACTCTGCTTCTGCAACCAACAAGATTCTAGTCATTAATTATTAAACTCTAGACAAGGGATTCTGAGCCTTTGACCTTCCAGCACTTCAACTCCCAGAAGGCTCTTCCAGCATGAACAATAATGCCAGATTCTGGGAGCTGAAGTCCAAAACATCTGGAGCCCAAAAGTTGAAACAACTTTTTTTCAATTTTTAGCTGATTTAGGCCATATTTCATTCATGGAGAGCAAGAGCAAGGGGGGATGGCGAGTAAAACAGCTATATTTGCACATATTTTTAGTGAAAAGTAACTGGGAAATGACTTTTTTAAACATTTTGGAGGGTCAGGTCCCTAAGGGGCATTGTGGACCACAAAATTGACAGAATGTAAGTGAGCACACTCACCCCAAAATTACACTATCTTTGTTCCCCCAATTCCATCCCAGTCTTCAAGTACAATACCCCAGCAACGCAAAAGAGCCAGAAAACATAGCCAAAAGCCAAAAGCTGCAGCCTAATATCCTTCTAAATAGTTGCCACCTGAAAGGTGCAGTGCTGTTAGGTTGATTCAAGATACATATAGTTCACCATCAGTAGCACCTACTGTGTATTCTTCAAGCCTTCCCTCGCCCCAGTAGTCAGCAATGCACATCCCCTAATGCCTGATTCAAGCAGAGCTACAAAGATGAACAAAGAACTATTGGATACCCATAGGTTTCCTGGATCTCTCACAAAGGAATTCTAAAAATCAACTGATAATATCCATACACTTCAGAAATACAGAAGACTGGGTTGAGCATGTACAGAGATTAATTTGCGTGGCACTTGGCCTAAGGGCACATCTGATCAAGAATTAGATTGCCAAAGATCCTCTCCCATCACAGGTATGAACATTGTCACATATAAATCACCTCTCTGAGAGTCCTGCTTCAAACATACATGACTCCACATGAGTTGACTGATGTTGGTTCCATACATTCTCAGTGTCTTCAAGTTGATGCTGCCTTATATATACCCTGATCCTTCAATATTTTTGAATATAACACGAAAAACAAAGATACTCTTAGTGTTAATGATCCTCCTTTAAGGATAGGCGTAGAATTTGATGCTAGAAACCTTTTCTAGAATATGTTGTTTGCAGGTAAACTTAGCCCCGGACAAAAAAAAAATTGCATAGAAAGGAGCATAGCAGAGTTTGGAGAAGTTACTTTTTGATTATAAATTCCAAGATCCTTCTGCCAACATGGCCACTTTGTCTTGTGGGTGCTGGGCACTGTAATCCAAAGCGTTTGGACATTTTCTGTCACAACTTGCTACTGTACACTTTAATCAAACAAAACAGACATTATTTAAAAACAGCAACAAAAGATTAATATGAAGTGCTATAAAAGTTTGAGAATTTAAAACATTAATCAATTGTCACCAAAACCATCCAGTTTTTAGTCAGTGTTCTATGTATTTGAATCAGACAGTTTAAATGTAATTAGTTAAGTTTAAGGAAGACCTTTTATTTAGGAAACATCCTTCCTTTAAAAAGTCGTCACAAGTTTTTTTTTTTATCAGCAAAACAAAATTTCCACAGGCTTTAAAATTACAAAGTTAGGATTTTAGTAATTATTTAGTAATTATTTTTAGAGGTTTCTTTTTGGACTTGATTTAACAATTTATATCTGGGGGGACCTTCTTGGCAAAACTGTTCAGGCAAGCACCTCAGAGCAAGGGCAGGGACCCAATTACCATGTGAAGGCTTAAAGTGATTATCCAGAAACGATTCACTTGTGTTCACACACTGCCCTCTCTTACTTCAATTGTGCTTTTAAAAGCATCTGTTGATATAAGAAAGGGAACACATATTCACTGACATTTGTTTTCTAGCTAAAAATGGATTTCTTGAAACTTGGGAAGGCTGGTTAGGAAAAAAATAACATTGTGGTAAGAATTTTGCACAGTTTTAACTGAGTATTTGCACAAGATGAAGTTTTTTGGGGAATTATTCTACATAGAAACAGCCATATAGCCATATAGTGGCTTTTGCACAAGATTGCTGTTTTTCATGTGAAAAAAACATTCTTGAACAACAACACATATAGTTATCTGGAAATAGTGGCTTTTGCATAAAAAGCCATGATTCTCATGGGGGGGGGGAATCATTTATATTTCTGCACAGAATAATTTACTAAAACATTTTGGGATTTGCAAATATCAGGCAAGAGATACGCAGAAATATTTGTTTTCTCCGCAATGGGGAGAAAACTGTGTAAATTTCTGTGTTCTCACTTATGAGAGCAAAAATAGTTGAATGTCTACATCTCTAATTGATACCAGTAGCTTTTTCCAAGACTTATTGCAGTAGGAGAAGGGCACACTGTACTCATTTATTCGTGTTCCAATACATTTTCAATCCTTTTTTGCCAAAAAGTACAAAAAAAAAAAAAACAGGAGGAAGAGGGGGGAGAAGAAGAAGACAAGGAAGAAGAAAATAATGATGACCAGGATTGTTTATATAGATAGTATAAAAAAGTTTACAGATGTACTAATACAAAATCTGAACAATTTGAAAAAGCTTTTTAGAGGAATTAGATTGCCAGGCTTTGTGGGACTTTCGGACTTGAAGTTAAAAAACAAAAAAAGTCATACTTCCAAGTTTTGCAGATTATGTATCAGCATCAATTTGTAATTTGTAATTTTGTAATCTTGCACAGGAAACTTCAATAAAAACAGTACGTTTAAGAATCGATTCTATTCTGTTTGATTGATTCTTGCTGTGTACCTAATTGGGTTACTAGCAACAGTTTGGGTGTCTAGCAGCAGCTCACATTAGAAAATATAAACATCATGCTATCTTTGAAATTTATTCATAAAATTCAGCTAAATAAAATTTGCTACAGCTGATGTAAAGATATCAGTTGGGGTTGGAGAGTAATAAACGGAGGGGCTTACATTTCTGCACCTTCCTTTCTACTTTTCAGATCATTAGTTAAACCAAGAAGACGCTCAGCAATAGCCTATGTCGTATATCACAAAATTATATTGTGGCAATTAGTTTGAGAAACAAGTTGAAAAGATGAGAAGCTCAGGACATCAGTTCAAGCTGACCTCATATATCTAGCTAATTATTTGCCTGCTAATAGTTGCTGTATAGAGAAGGACACTCTCTGTATTGCACGGCAATACTGTGTTCACAAAAACAAATTGGTTGCCTAGGAGGCTCTGCCTGATCCAGAATTCTGTTGCCACTCCACTATCCATGCAAGCTGTGTTTGGGAATAGGATTGTTTGTTTTATGGTTAACTCGTAAAACTAGTTTGTAGGAGAGTATGTGTACACAAAACATCATTCCTGGTTAAAGTATGCGATCCCCATTAGTCTGTTGCAATCCTTTTATATGGCATTGGCAAAAGCAACCACACTCCACATTAATTGGCTCTTCTCATTGACAAAACTAAAATAGTGAGCCTGCATCTTTGTATTACCTATTTAAATCCCAGTCTAAGGCCCAATTCTTCAAACAATCTTGGACTAATAAACTGTGGTTTCTTCACATGGGAAAAAGCTGTATACTCACATGCTTCCTTCTCAATCCTTCCTTCCCATTGTCTCAACACTTATTTCTTGGCACATTAAAACACAGTTTTGCATGACATTTGAAACAGCAATTAATAGTTCCATTGCTATTTGTAAACCTGGATGGATATCTGGAGAGGACACCTCATCCCAAAATTACAAAATTTAGCTCATGGGCCACCAATTAAAACATAGTTTGTTGGTACATATATTATGGGGAACTATGATTTAATAAGCCAGGATTAAAGCACTGAAGCACAGCATGTGTACGTAAGACACAGAAAAGGAAACATCTTGGTTTATTGGCCCAAGATTGTTACCTCTGAATGAAACCCATGAGTCTGGCTCCATATTGTGCTTACACATTACAGCAACCCAATAGATGAAAGCTCTTGTTTTGAAAAGTACAAAGAAGTCTCACCATCTGGCAGATAAAGCTGGAAGGGATGTTGTGGGGGAAAACATTGACTCGTTTTTTACAAAAAGACACTGGCTATCCTTCATCAGCAGTTTTTCATCTCATTCTTAGCATCTTTCCTTCATCTTATTGCCTCCTAACTCCTAGGAAAATTAGCTACAAAGAATAGAGATCAGGAGGAATAAATAAGAAGGGAAAAGGTGAAGAATGGTTTTTTTCTTACCAGTATAAGATATTTCTGTACCTACAGAGTTTCTTGCTTTTTGTTTCAGAACCCTCACATAGTAAGTGTAAGATGTATCAGTGTTCTAAATTTTTAGACCGAGACAGGAATTTTGTGATTCTATGGATATTGTCAGTAGGATTGTCAGCTCAAGACTGTCTCAGGACCTGAGGTGTCTGGGCCAAAACCTACATGTAGGGACAGCCCCTGGCAGTATCGTTAAACATTAAGTAGGCAGTACCAACTACAGTCACTCACAACTTGTCATCCAAACATATACACACAGAACACGTTTTCCTGTTTGGAAATTAACACAGAAATCTTAGCTAAAGAGCCTGTTTCCTAAACAAGGTGAAATGCAAAGATTATTCCTTCCCCTTATTAGGGAGACAGGATAAAGTACATTTAATCCAGTCTACCTGTTTCTAAGCCAGAAGGTGACTGCAGACCAGAGAGGAGGCGCTACAACAACTAGAAGGGAAGCAGAATGCTAACTAAGTAAATAGATGGAACCTCTGGAGAGGCTTTTGCAAGTTGTAGCAACAAATTAATCCTTGCGCATTGTAGCAAGCTGGTGCTTTAATGGCTGAGCTGGAGATTTGCACACAGACCTCTCCTCTTGCTTGGAGCTGACCTCATCAAAACTGGATAATTTTTACCCTTGTCTCCTGCCTGGAGATTACTCATGAAAACTGGAAATTCAGGGCCAGTCCTTGAGATCTGGCAACCTTAGCTGCTACACTGCTGCTTCTAGCATACCCCACCACTGGCTATGCCAGTGATGTCCTAGTTAACTGACTAGTACTCAAGTCAAACCTAAGTCGCATCAGTGACTCAACTTGGATTTGACTTGGCAACAAATGACACACCAACTTGACTCGACTCATGACTTGTATATTTTTAGTGACCAACTTGCTGCCCTTGGTTCAGTAATGTAACACATTCCTCCAGAAACCTCACAACTTTGATCAGCACTTCTGTCTCTTTTTGCCTACTGTTCACATGATGATCTCTCTCAACCCCAAAGCGTGGGTGTATTTCTCAGAGGGGAACAACAAATGAGTTAGGTGGAGGGCTCGAGAAAGGGTTCAGGTCTGCTCAGCAGCCTGTGCCCACTGCATATCAGAGGAACCTTCTAAAACTTTTCCTAAGAGCAAAAGGTAACACTCACTTCCAGAGTGCAGAGGAAACAGCAAATGTTTCAGACAATGGGCTTGAGGGGGAAGAATCCTTTCTTCTAAAGCTTTTAAAGATTTGGTAATGAGAAGAAAGAAGGATCCTATTCCGCACTTCCAAAAAAAAGCCTCAGAAATAGGAAGTAAGAAGAATCCTGTTCCCCACTTCTGAAGCTGTAGATGGTAAAATCATAAATCTGGAGGTGTCAGGAATCTCTACCTGCCGAGCTCCAGCCAGTAAGGGAGGACGGAGGTCATCAATACTTTCAGGGATTGTCCGAATATACCAAACTCCAGGAAGACACAAGCTGAGCCAGGTCAAGGTCCAGTCCAAAGGTTCAGGAGGCAGAGATCTGTCCGGAGAGTTTCAGGGAGCAGGAGACATGAAGGTCATGAGGGCTTGCTAATAATTTGCTGCAAGCAAGGAGCAGCCATGCTGGCAGACTTAAATAGCCACTGTGAGCAAGTGCTGCTTGTTACTGTTTCCTCAGCCTAGTCCATGCAGCCTCCCTCTGAGCAGCCTGTTTCAGCCTTCTGCATGATTGAAGGCTGATGGGCACAGCTGGCTGCAACTCCTCTGCATCACTGCTGGTTCCCTCTCCGTCATGAGCTGGCTGGGGCAACTCTGTCTCTGTTTGACCTTCAAGTGCAGGGGATGTTTGCAGGTTGACTTGTTCACTCATAGGCCCAATCCTTGGCACAGTCAGTTGCTCCTCAATCTCAAAGGCATCATCTATCCCACTCACTGGCTCGGCCCCATGTACAATCAGTTGCTCCTCAATCACAGCAGCAGCATCTACCACAGGAGGGCTAACTCTACTTAAATTGTTAAAACTGATTTTATTCGACTAGAATATATGTTGGGATATAAAGTTGGTTCCCGAACTTGAGATTCGACTTGAAAGCATCTTGCAAGGACCTCTGACTCAATTTGAGACTTGAAGGTAAAGACTTGAGACTTGACCTGAGACTTGGAATAAAAGACTTAAATACATCACTCGGCTATGCTGGCTGGGGCTGCTAGAAAATGCAGCTCCACAGTGTCTGGTGACCTACCTGACAAAACAACAACAAACTACTCCTCAAAAAGAATCTGTTCTGCCTTGGACACGTAGCACCATATAATGCTGTTATAATACCATTTCAAAACTTTTCAGATTGTTCCAGTGGTACTTTCATGTGCATGCAGTCCAGAACCCACTGGGAGCATGTACTTCATATATTGGTCTTAAATCCAGTTGCTAGTTCCACCTGGGGCAGACCCATGTAAGCAATGGAATATTAACAAGCTGCAACTTACTAAGTTGCCATTTATTCAATGGTTTGGCAATTGAATGTTGGCCTCAGCTTGCAAGGTGTTAAACACTACCAGTTTTAATAACCTAATCATGTGCAAATGCTGACATGGTAATGTACAATTCTATCATGGTTCCACAGACATCTCTCTGAGTTTACCAGAGTCTATTCCTGGTTAGATGGGTAAAGTCCTAGCTCCTAAAGCAGATTTATATACAACCAAACCCTGAATTTTATTTGGTGACAGACCACACTACTGAACACAGCTGTGTGTGTATTTCATGCTAGTCACATCAGTCTGTTCTTCTGATATATTATTAATAGTTCAGCTAAATATCTGAATTTTTTGGTTACTATTTGCATTTGCTTTTAGATACTATTTGCTTTTAGATACTATTTGTATCTCAGTCAATAGTACAAAATTTTAAAATAGATGTCCTTTTATTAATGTATTAATGGTATTAGTTTAACCCTTATAACTATACTGTATGAGTGTTTTAATCACAGTAGGTGATACAAAAACTGTTTTTACTCATAATATTACAGAAGTGTGCTTGGAAATGCAGTGGACTGATAAAATTGTAACTTTCTATGCTCTTGAGATTTCATCTCCTCTTCATAAAAAGCTCAAGATGGTACCAGACAAATAATGGTTAGAAATAGAATTATATGAAAAGATTTACATCTAAAAGGTAGGATACAAATACCTGTATCAAATAAATGAACACATAACTAAAGGTATGTTTGTGAGCACCACAATTCAAGAAGGATATTGACAAGCTGGAACATGTCCAGAGGAAGGTGACTGAAATGTAGGCCTGTAAACTATTCCATATGAGGAGCTACTTAGGGAGCTGGGTATGTCTAGCCTGAAGAAGAGTGAAGAGGTGACATGATAGCCACTTTTAAATATTTGAAGGGATGTCAGATGGAAGAAGGAGCAAGCTTGTTTTCTGCTTCTCCAAAGGCTAAAACATGGAGCAGCAATGGATTCAAACTACAGGAAAAGAAACCCCACCTAAACATTAGGAAGAACTCCCTGATTGTATAAGCTGTTTGACAGCGGAATATGCTGCCTCAAAGCATGGTGGAGTTTCCTTTTCTTGGAGATTTTTAAACTGAGGCTTGGATGGTCATATGTCAGAAGTGCTTTAATTGTGAATTTCTGCCTGGCAGAGAGCTAGGCCCTTTCTGCACCTTACCTTTTTTCGGTGCTGGGGTGCGGGGATCGCACAAGCAGCCTCCAGCGAGAGGCTCTCACATTCCCGCCGCTTCAGCTCTGCACGAGCTGCCTGGTCCCGAGCAGGCAGCACGAGAGCCCCACTTCTTCCTTCCACAGCGCAACCTGGGAGTTTCCCAGGCTGTGCTGGGGCAGGAAGTGTGACTGCTGCGGCTCCGGAGGCTCTGCGCGCACGGCAAGTGCGCACGGGGCCCTGGAGCAACGCGCAATCACGCACCATTTTCAGCTGAAAGCCAAAAATGAAAAAGCACGCGAGTGGCGCCTACCCTACCCTGGAGCGTCACGCGATTGTGAGTGCGTCGTGCACATCGCTCCTCACATTCACACGACGCTCAAGGAGCCCTTTCGCATGGCAAATGCCATGTGAAAAGGGCCTTAGACTGGATGGCCCTTGTGGTTTCTTCCAATTCTATCATTCTATGATTCTAAATCCAAGCTATTGGTTTTAAAAGGGCAATGTAGATTATGGTCAGTATAGCTTCAAATAATTTAAAAAATTATGTTGAATGTTTTTCCATGTAACTCTTTTCTTAATAGCTTACTAGTAACTAATCCATGTGCAATATTTTCAAGAATCAAAATGTTCTGAGTGAAGTTTAAGTAGATTTTTATTTCCTTAATTGAACTCTAAAATCTAAGGTACTTAAACTGAATCAGCAGATAAAACCAGTAGGATAAAACAGCAGTTTTCAGACGATGTGCCACAAAGGCCATTTCTGCCCTACACTGTAATAGTGCTATTATTCCACTTTCAACATCCTGTGCAATTCTGGAGTTTGTATTTTCCTGAGGCCAAAGAGCTCTCTGGCTGAGAATTCTAAATGCTCTTCCCTAAACTGCAAACCCCAGGACTACTTCAGATGTTGTGAAAGTAGAATAATAGCACTACAACAGTGTAGTGAGGAAATGGCCAAAGTGACAACAAAATGTTAATTATATGTACAAAATGATTATGCATTTTAAGAAATTAAATATCTCCAATAAATGATGTATCTAAATCAATATATACTGTATTTTGTCGGGGGGGGAAGTAATATTTTGGTGGTGTTTTCTCTTCCTAGAAATTGTCATAACGGCTTTGCAAGCAGTATTGAATCTAATTGTTTGTATAGACTCATCATAAAGCTGACTATTCTTTTAAATGATTCTTTACCTCAAGGTATTTACCAATTAAATATAAGAAAGAAAATCTCATCATTAATGGTTCTACTTGGGTAAACATATATTACAACAGTTTGATTCTGTCTACTCTAGACATAGGCCATGTCTGCATGGTGTTGCAGTCCTGCTATGGGGATGGGATGGCAGCAGTCCACGGGTCATGCTTTCCCATGACGTCATTGTAGTCCCGCTGCCATCCCACCCCCATCTATTGCAATCGCGGGCTATTTGTTTAACAGAGTAAATCCATGAAGCATACCTGACTGCGCAATGGTCCCATCCTTTCCAGCATGCAGAAGGAAGCACAATGGAGGTGATTCTTTCCCCAGCACAGGATGGGAAAGAGCCTGGCTGCACTGCAGAAGGCAGACGCATGTCACTCGTACTCCTTTCCATCGGGAGCTGGTCAGGTGCAGAGGGGAGTGTTCCTGTCGCACTCCCTTCCTGGCAAAGGCACTGCCAGGATCACGATAAGAGGACAATGGGATCAGGTAATGTGTGGAAATGGTCTTATTGCATATGAACACACCATAAAACATAAAAGAGTCCTGTCTGTGCCCAAGTAGTGCACTAGGCCATTAAAGAAAACGCTCGTGTTCTTTAAGCAAATGGAGATACAGGCCAGCTAGCGGTGTGGTGTGCAGATACTGTCCTCCCATTGTGTGTTACACCACTATGCAGTGCCTACATGATATCATTCTTTACTATGGTGCAAAGGGTGTTGGCACAGGGCTCCATTAAGCATGATCTATGGTGGCTAATGGACTTCAAGACATGGTTACTTCATTGGGTGGAAGTGAAATGTTTGCTCTTCTTGGCTTAAAAAGAGAATTTCCTGTTGCACCACTTAACTCAGATCTCCCTCAGCCTGTTTAAGAATTATAGCAAGTTACAAATCTCTTTATAGACATGATCCTACTACAAATACACTTTACAGAAAAAGTAAATATTTTACTGTGTCTAGATTTTTAACCAAGGCTATAACTGCACCTGCAAGGTGCAGTTGGCAAGGATTCTAGGCGATTTTATTTTATTAAAATTTATAAAGCCATTACCTAAATGTACAATAACAGTGGGGAAAAGGCACTAAAAAGGAATCTCATGCTGGGAAACATGCTACAACCAAAACCATATTACAAGAAATATAACAACTGAAAGGCAATTATGCTATAAAATTGGTTAACCTACAGTTACTCTGATTTTAAAAGACAGGAAACGCTCCAGTTGTGTTTACTATTGGATAACTTTTTTCCAGGTTATAAAGACAAGATGTTTTATGTACTTGAACAGCTGAAAACTGATTTTGCAATGTAAACTGCCACCACTCACTAGCACAAACAGTTCATCAAAATCCACCAGGAACCGATCCAAAATCCTGGGAAACTAGAATTCACAACTGACTTGGGGCACATCACTCAGCCTGCCATATGTAAAATGGAAGTATTACTGCCCAACCTTAGAGTTGCAAAAATACTAGATGACAGTAAGTGGCATAAAATTAATAGAATTTTCAGTGTTATCACTTCATTATTATAATAGTAATTTCCCTTTAATTTTTTATCACCACCTATTACTAGGTCACAGGAAAAATGCCCATAAACTCAGTAATTGTTATGGCTTTCCTTAGCCACAGCAGGCACTAACTTTCATTCATCACAGTTGCATCTTGTTATTCTCCTTAAAAGGCCTATTCCCTATCCACAATACCTGCTCTCTTCTAATATCTCCTAGCTTTCTACACACATAGTGTTTGAGTTACTCTGTGTGTCTGCCCCTCTCTCAGACACACATACAACTTTCAAATTTCCATCTTCCCCAATTTCTCCCACAGAAATGGGTGTTTTTAGATTTATTCTTTTTTGTATTAACTTCACACTTCCAGCATGCTGTTTCCCCATAATTATAACACTTTTTTTCAAAGCTCCTGTGTTAGTAAAAGTCCCTGGGTGTCAACTGGGGCTTCCTATGCCCTAAAAATAATGTCTGATCCAACACAAAAAGGGGTTTGTAGCCTTATGCTTTATCCAGTTGCCTCAGACTGAAAATGCAACCATGGTGTCCATCATCCTCCAACTGGTGTTGCAGGTTTATTCTCATAATTACGCTGGTAGAGCAGATTTGTTCCACGTTTTAGATATGCCACTCCTCTGCCAGTAATGCTTCCCCTATTATTTTAATTTTATAATTGTAGAATAGCAGTATGAAGCATTCATGCACAGTGGGTTCTTCTCTGTTTACCCACTGCAATGCTTCATGGGATCCAATTAGTGAGATTAAATTGCATGTATGTATCTGTATGGATTTCTTCCAGGAATGGTTCCCAAAAGTGTAAATGGTAAATTCATAGTGATTTTTAAAAGCAATTGAGGATAAATACACTCACAACAAGCATCACAGAACACACTGGCCCCTGTTCCACAACAGAAGCAGAATATAATACTGCAATTCCCCACCAGTGGATATATCAACAGGAAATCCCAGCTTACATTTCTTAATCAAGTTTTCCTACTCTTAGAAAACTCAGAAGAATTCGTAATTCAAGATAGCTCTCTGCCTCTGTGTGAATCCTAATATCAGTACTGCAGTATAAAACACCAAAAGGCAGTGAATTTAAAATCCAGTTAGATATATAGTTGTTCTTAGATGATTGGTCATCTGCAATTAAAAGTTTTCAAGTGACCATATAAATTACATCTATCAGCATCAACCAACTCTAGTCTTTATTTCACAACATTTATATGGATTAAGTTCCTTAATAAAAATATTTGACACTTCATTTCTCTCAGTAATGATCTGTGCATGTTAGGTGAGTTTTATGCTCTGAAAGCAAAAACTGTATGTAAGCATACTCCCGCAGTGGATTCAAGCAGAAACAAGACTAAACTGCAGAGTGTGGAAAGCTATTTATAAGTCAAATGAATGTAATGACATGGTAAAGACAATCATAACTGAACAATGGTAGGATGACACTTCAGGTTGTAAAGCAAAATTATTTCAAAGATCACTTACACTGGATTTAGCATGTCATTATATTCACTCCTCTTCTTAACCTTCCCTATGATATGTTCTGCTGAATTATTTGTAGCAGTCATCCAGGCCAAGTGACACAAGGATCTTTCTTAGGACCTATTCCTAGGAAGCATCTCATAAAAAAAAAAAAAAATCAAAGTAATAATGTAAAAAAAACACCACCTTCTTGAATCTGATATAATTATCAATAAAATGTGAAGCAAATATGTAGGTGATACTGTAAGAAAGAATTGCTACACTGGGAACAGGATACAAACAGTTGTTTTCATATTTTTGCTTCCCTTTTTAATGTTTTATTAAATCATATCAGTTATATTCTTTCGTGAAAACCATATCTGTTTTGCAATTCATTTATTGCAAGCACACTTGCATTTTTGCTCTTCCTATGTTTTTCTGCAGCAGTTTTCCCACAGCTTCTCTCAGCAGCTGTCTCCAAGCACCCATCATTTTATTTATTCAAAATTCCAAAGGCTCTGCATAGTCCCACTTCCTTTTACAGGATTATCACCTCACCCTTTCACAGGGCAGTTGGCACTTTCTCCCACAATTACTCAGATTCAACACAATATTCAATGCATTTGAGGTAAATAAGATTTCTTCTCCATCCTCAAATGCTATGCATGTAACAAAAGATCTTGAGATTCATATTGATAGATTAATGTAGGTAATTTATATAGACAAATTCATTTGTTTTAGAATGAAAGAAAATTTAAACTAAATGGTGCTTGCTAAGCTGAAATTTTCATTTACTCCAAGATGGAAGCGAAAGCACATTGCTAATTGTAAGTGGCTAGAAAAGATTAATAGACAACACTCCATTAACAGTGCTTTTAAAAAACTATGCAAAGTGACTTGGATCCAGAATTATTGTCGTCTGAGCAGCACTTGACTACTAAGCCTTTCAATGTACAGTTTCTAATGTATCCATCCGAACAGAGTTCCTCTTTCTCAAGGCTACAGCCACATCTACATCACAACTCTTCTTTATCATGTTTGATTTTCAGGAAGCCCTGAGGCCCCTGAATTACCGATTGCCATGCTTGTTACAAACCACATATCAATATCTGCCCAATCGCATCCCAGCATCTTCACCGACTGGACTCTTCTATCTCCTTTTTGTCACTTACGTTTCTGATTCTCCTGCCAAGCAGTAGCACTACGTCCTAACTCATCCAATCTCAACCGCTTACATTTTCTAAACAGCAAAAGTTTATAATATTTATAGACCATTGGGCTCCTCCAGATGGTGCATGTATGTGATGAGGTTGTTGGATTTGTTGCTGTAGTTCTCAGGGTTTTTGAAATATGCAGATAACTATTTTCTGACAATTCCTAGCACCAAGTGCAACATTTTATTCCCATTCTCAAGTGAGTTTCTTTTTAATTCTGGTACATATTGGAATAATATGTTCTCTTATTTTTTCTGCTGTTCTTTATTTAAAAGATCTTTTCTAAAGTTACAGTGCTAACTAAATTAAATTTAAAAAAAACTCAGAGTAGAAAATTGGTTCTTCAGAGCAGAAGACCACCTCAGCAAACCATACCCCATTTTTAAAATATATATTTGGAAAAATCCTAGTGTAGATCCAAGAAATCACCCCCTGCAAAAAAAAGCATGGAAAAAGTGGACACAGAGGCAACAACAACCGGCAAATCCCAAAATGCTATAATTCATGTTTCTTTAGACCAATCTGGAATAGCCCATTATCCTGCAAATACTGATGTCACCCTGAATGTATTAGACAATATGTTTGCATTATTACTGTGATAATGCCAGTATGACAGGCCTTTATTCTCCCTCAGATTGGTGTGGCAGTTCCAGTCCAATAAGGTGCCCCGTCGATATCACTTTGCCCTTATTCTATCCCTTTATCACAGCCTTAGTGTAACAGGGATAGAGTTTTAATTGTTCCTCAGGACCAAACTGTTTATTTAGAGAAGCATGTTCTGTTTATTACCAGTGACTTTATACGACTCAGGCTGGCTCAGTAGTTATAAAACAACTGTAGCATTTATTATAGTAACAATGGAAATAAAGTATCTTGTTCAGTTATAGTACAGTGTTGATGCCAGTCACATAGGCATGTGGGGGCGGGAGGGGGGCGATTCGCCCCGGGCGGCAATGTTTCTGGGGTGTCCCGGCCCGTAGCCACACCCTCACGCACCGCAGCCACACACCCCACATAGTGGACACACCCCTCATGCCGTAGCCCCGCCCCTACCTCCACCCCACACACACACACTCCAAGCTCCGCCACTGGTTGATGCACGAACAATTTAAACTTCTGACAGACTTTGACCATCCCTGCTTTAGACACCAGTCCTCTGTCTCTTAACTACTCCCAAGCCACCCTCTCTTGGTAGTTCTCACTGAAGGCTCAAAACACATGCAGAAACTTTGCCTTATGTTGAATTCCTCCCACGCATAAGCCTCTCCTATGCCCACCACTGTGCTAGGTTTCATTCTGGAAGTGCTATTCCTGTTGCCTAGCAATCCACCATCAAGTTGCACTGGACTTCCAAATAACTAGCCTCCAAAACAACTTCTTCACATGCAGCTTTAATGTTCATAAATTAGAGAATTTATCATGCTGGCTGAGAGATTCTGGAACCCATTGTCCAAAAAGGAAACTTTTCAGTGCTCTGTTATTATTTTCTGATTTCTAATGCAGTTGTAGCATGCCAAGAATCTGATGCTGCAAAGACTGTCAAGTATAAGTGGAGGAACTAGTTAAAAGTATGTTCAAAATGTCCAAAAAAAATAGTATTGATTCAAATGGGAATCAATTCTCACACATTCAAGCTTAAGTTCCTCTGACAGGAACCACATGCTGTTCTCCTCTTCTACTTCATCTCTCTGCCCTCACAGAAAAGTTACCATTGGATCTGTGAAGCTAAGCTAGGATCAGAGAAACTTCAATTCTTTGAAAAAACTGTTCTGCATGACATTTAGTTTTACATCATATTTCTTGGAAAGGAAAATTAAAACCAGTTTTAACATACAAGCTGGTAGAAGCTACAATCAGGAATATCTAAAAATGGTACTAAAGTAATACCAGAGTACAGCCAGAGCAGGAGGACCAATGCTAACAAAATTTAAAAATTCAAGAACAAGAAGATCAAAAGGAAAAGTCTTTAAATCCTTATCACTATGGTACAATCCTGGCCTCCCTAAATGGCAAACGCCAGGATTCCACAGGATGTTGAAAGTGGAATAATAGCTCTACAATAGTCTAGTGTGGAAATGGCCCTATCTCCAATGAAATCAATATCAGGCAACAATGCAAAGCTTCCCTACAACATATAGTTATGAGCTATCCCTGTTACAATGTGAAGTATGTTGGTTGCTATTGGTACATTCTGTAGTATGTTATTGCGATTATTAACAACTTCATAAATCATATCCACTACATTACAGAGGTTTCCATGAAGGAAGAAAAAAGGTCTCTGTGTATTACACTACACATCAGCATTTAATTCCAATGCATGCAGATAAGTTTGGCCCTTTTCTCACATGAGGGGGCCGAAACGGGGCAGTGCATGCAGGGGCGGAGCTTACCTGCTTGCGTTTTGCTCCGTCCCTGCGGGGAACACGGTTCTGCCGCTTCACACGCTGCCGAATTTCGGCGGCACTCAGCAGTGTTCTGCGGTGTTCCGCGGCGCCCAAAATGGCAGCCAGCAGCTTCCGGCGGCACTCCGCCAATCAGGGCAGAGCGCCAGCCGGAAGCCCGCCCCCAGGCAGATCTGCAGAGACGCGCTACCGCGTCTCTGCAGATTCTCACTGGGGGCTGCCACGGATTAGTGCGGGTGAGTTTGATAAAAACCACCTGGGAAGGTGGTTTTTAAAAAACTCGCAGCACCACCCCTGCAGCTGCGCTAGAGTGGTTGGAGGTGTGGCACCTCACCTTTTCCAACCGCGCTAGCTCATCCCGCGATGTGAACGACCTCCGTCTCCGGTGGTCGCACCGCAGGGTTTTCCCCCACGTGAAAATGGCCTTAGAGAGAGTTAAAAGGTGCGACAGTGTAGCAAATACACAGAGATTTCCATTTTAATTGCAATAATGGAATTCAACCTTCAGTCGTGACACCATTAACTACAGTTTATCCCATTTCAGATAAAACAGGAAATGACAACTAGATTTCTGATTCTTCACATATGTGCAAAGGGTAAAACATCATACTCTTATGTTGGATTATTAAGCAAGGATGTGACAATCCAGACACAATCACCAAATGACTTTCCTGAATGTAGTTCTCTTTCATGTAGAATGCTGTTTCCCTGGATCAGAGCAAAAATTAGACAAGTACTTCTGGCTTAATTTTATTTCCATTTAATTTCATCTGCTACTCCAGGGCATTTTCTGGAAAGGACGGGTAAAGGAAGTGAACAGTTAGGCCCTGCTGCTGAAAGGTGCTTAAAGGACCTTCCAGCAGCAGCCACCTCTCTTTGTTCTTTTCTTCCCCTTTATTGGGATGAAGGATTGGGTGAAATACTAGCCTTTGCAGGCATTGACATCGTATCTTTTCTGTTTCTCAGTAGACGCAAGCTGAAGCAGCCAAAGTTTCAGGAAGTGGCAAGATCCCAGTACGATATGTCAAGGCATTACAATATTTTTTTATTTAAAGTGCTTACAATACATTTGAGAAAAACAAATGCCATTTATAATTAAGTAACCATTGATCTTTTTTTTTTCTTCCCTGTAGATCAACATGTTGGTAGAAACCCCCTCTCACACACACACACACACACATATACATCTAAGGCATTTATCAGCTTAGAAAAATAGGTATTTCCTGATGTGAAATAATGAAACATGTTTTTGTCAAAGGAACCAGATTCTGTTTGATCATAAAAGCTAAGCAGGGTCTGCCCTGGCTAGTACTTCAAAGGAAGATCACCAACGTATACCAGGCAGGTGCTTTAGGCTATATTTCAGAGGAAGGAGCTTGCAATCCCACCTCTGAATATTCCTTGCCTAAAGAAAACACTGTGAAATTCATGAGATTGCTGTAACTCAACTGTTTACTTGTAAGCACACACACTCACATTAACTAAAACTCTGATTTTAACTAAGAGCATCAGCATATAAAAGTTATGTCAGAAAAAAATCTTGCACATCTATATCCATACTAACGTCATAAAGAGCTTTTTCTGATATACAACACAGGATTTTAGCCTTAGATGTGTTTGGTTTTCTCATCTATTCCAAAACAAAAACAAAAAAAACAACAACTCAAAGACAATTTAAAAAAAACCACAATGGAACACAATTTGGGAAGCAGTCCAAAACCTTAACACTTAGTAAATTTGCTTTAGATTTGTTTTAACAATCCTGCAAACCATTTTTTTCTCATTTACTGGCATAATTTCCCACACTACTCCACCCTTTCCATATCCTTCCTGTTCTGAGTTGTTTAACACTAATCTTGAACTGAGATATGGCATGTATCTGAAAGTGCTCAATGCCCACACTTGCAGTTTTCCAGCCCATGGACTGAAAACCAAGTAATTTTTTTCCAGTGCTACCCAGAATACAAAAACACTTCTGAAAGACTCTATCTATAGATTGTATAATGTCGCAGCATTTATCATAAGGCTGCAGTTGTGGCCCTATGATAAGTATGGAATAGATGACAAACATGGAAATATAGGCCAAGCAGATATAGGTGCAGCACAGTTAGAAAATGGCTCAATAGATTGTTTTGACTTGAAGCTTCTGAGAAGCTTGTAGCAGGTTTGAGAACTAGCACATGCTGATTTTGAGGTAGAAAGGGTAAGAACTAAGAAAGCCTTATTTGGATGGGAGTGAAAAAATTTTTGAGGAAGAAAACAGTTTTCTTCCACAGACTTTGCTGGGGTTGGGCTTTGTTGATTATTTCTGCCTGTACACATCGTGCCTGGGAGGCATGTTTTTAACCAGGCAAATGTTGTTGGATTTTGTGGTATTTGTAGCTGTAATTCCTGATTTTGTAAACAACTTTCTGTTGTCATGGATAACTTGCTTGCAGTTCCTGGTATCAATAGCAACATTTTATGCCCATCTAGAGGTTTTTTGGTTTTTTTAAATGGGGTATATCATGGTTCATACTGGGTTTTTTGGCCACTTAGCCTCCCTCATGCTATGGTTGGGGGAGACAACTGACAGCAATCTGGAGCTTGCCAGACTGCTCTAACTGCAGAGGTGGCAATAGCTGGCAATACCTGGCAACGCGTTAGAAGGTATATTGAGAATTCTACCTTCTTTACATCAAAGTGAACATGGAAAACCCATAACAAAATATGCTAAACGGAATGGTATTTACTTAATAGATTATGTAGTGATGAGCACTTGCAATGATTAGCAGTTGCATTCATGTATGCTTTTATCTGTGCTTCAGTTTTTACCAAAAATGATTGGTATAATGATCATTCCTCTCGTCTCATATGTGTAATATACTGTAGAGTTGGCCCTCCACATTCACTAGCGTTAGGGGTGCAGAACTCTCACAAAAATGGAAAATTCACAAATATCAAAATGTATTTGTGTCTGGACTGGACTGGATAAGGACAAAGACTTTACTGTGCAAGCACAAGGATTTTGCAGGACACTGTACCACAATCAGATCACAAAGAGAGCCCTGCTAAAAGACTTGGAAGCATTAGAGCATGTGGTAGTACAGTCCTCTTTCCAGATTCATGGATTTGACCTTCATGAATGTGATTATTCATGAGGTGCACACATGCCTTCCCCGATTCTCCTCCTCCCATTCCCTTGTGTTTTGCTGGGCGCAGAGAAGGATGGCAAACACCTGGAGAAAAGGCATGGAAACAGAGGGGAGGCATGCACACACCTTCCTTCTCCCCTCCAGAGCTCCCCCTCCCATTCCCTTGCCTCTGGACCCAGCTCTGAGAACTCGCGCCAAGGCAAAAAGCAAGGGAATGGGGAAGGAAGGCTCACGCAAGCCTTCCTTTTCCCTTCTGGAGCTCCCCCTCCCATTCCTTTGCCTCTGGCCCTGCTACAGAAAATGCAAGGGGATGAGTGGGGGAGCCCTAGAAAGGAATGGGAGGGGGATCACAGGGGAGAGTTATTTGTAATTTTTCCACTTTTTCACAGGTTCTGTGCCCCAAACCCTTGTGAAATGAAGGGGATCATTTTCTGCCATTCTCAGTTATATATTGAAATTCAATGATTTAGTGCAGTGGTTCTTAACCTTTTTTTAACCAGGAATCTCCAAGACTTAAGATTTAAAATATTTAAATTTAGATATAAATAGTCTTTCTTTCTTTCTTTCTTTCTTTCTTTCTTTATTTATTTATTAAAGGCTTCTGGAAATTAGGATTCAAATCCCCATTCAGATATCAGGTGACCTTGGGCAAGTCACATTCTCTCACCCTTGGGCAAAGGCAAACCTCCTCTGAACAAATCTTGTCATAAAAAATCCTGTGATAGGTTTACCTTAGGTTACCATAAGTCATTAGTGACTTGAAGGCCCACAACAACAAAATGTCACTGACAAGTTAAAGATCTTTCTAGCCTTCACATCCCTCTCCTTTGAAAACTGATTTATGGTGACCCTAAGGCAAACCTTTCCCAGGGGTTTTGCCAGCAAGATTTGTTGCTTTTGCCTTTCACTGAAGCTGACAGAACATGACTTGCCTGAAGTCACCCAGAGGGTTTCCATGGCCAAATGGGGATTCAAACCCTGGCCTTTAGAGTCATAGTTTGAGTGTGTGCACATACCTGCCACTGTGTCCCTTTCATCAGTGATGTGGCAGCATAGTGTGTATGTCGGTGCTGAAACTTCCCTCATTTGCAAATGAGGGAGCAGTTTGGGTGCACGCACATGCCTGCCACTTTCTCCCCTTTGTCAAGGACACAGCAGCAGAGGGTATGGGCACCAAGGGAGCAATTTGGGCACGGGCACACACCTGCTGCAATGTTCCTCAGTGCCCACACCCCCTGCTATTGCATCCCTGATGAAAAGGACACAGCAGCATGCACCCAAACTGCTCCCTTATTTGCAAATAAGGGAGGAGTTTCAGCACCTTCCCCCACTGCTGTGTCTCTGTTGCTACCACTGCTGTTGGTGTCCAGCAGCAGGGCTTCACAAACCCCAGATTAAAAACCACTGATTTAGTGGGTTAATGACTCAAGCAACCAATCAAAGTTCAAATAACACAGTTAGGATTCATGTGCTTTTGGGCTAACTCCCATCAGTTATAGTTAGGATAACCACTGGTGTGAAATGGTGGGAGTTTCAGTCCAACATTAATGTGATTCTCACGCTGTCTTCATGTTTTAAGATTAATTAATTTACACTGAAAACCACCATTTGAGTGATGAGCTAGAACTTTGGAGACGAAGGATCAAATTCCTTCTCAAACATGGATGACCATGGGCAAGTCACATTGTCTCAGTCTCAGATTAAGTTAATGGGAAACTCCTTCTGAAGAAATCTTGCCAAGAAAACCCTGTGATAAGTTTCCCTTAGGGTTGCCATAAGTTGGAAATTCCTTGAAGGCACACAACAAAGAGAAAATACCATGGGATCACAAGGCAAGCTACAAGTAAAATCAAATCTAACATTTAAAAGTTCAATATTTAAAACAATAAATAATTGAAACAGACTAAAATATATTAAACAACTTAACAAAATAAAACATTTTAAAAGGTTAAAGCACATTAGTGCTAGTGCTAGTATAACCCCTTTGAGCCCTGGTGGCGCAGTGGTTAAATGCCAGTACTGCAACCACAAAGTTGTGAGTTCGATCCTGCCAGGCTCCAAGGTTGACTCAGCCTTCCATCATTTTGCAGGTTGGTAAAATGAGTACCCAGCTTGTTGGGGGCAATTAGCTAAAAATACATTGTAAACCGCTTAGATAACACGCAGTTGATAAGCGGTATAGAAATAAATGCTTTTGCTATTGCTACTGGTTGGGCCCAGTGAGTGGAGAAGCCCAAAGGAAAAGGTTGTAGCAGCTGGTTGAATTCAGAAGAAGAGGGAGAGCTGGAACTGGGAGAAGCTACTATTGTCAGAGCTAAGGAGTAGGCCCTTTTTACCTTGAATAAAGTAGTAGTATTTTCAGTTGTTTGTTTAGGAGGGAACAAAAAGGTAATTTCTTTACACTTAAATGTCTATATTGCACTTGCATCTATTTTGTATTTTTTATTTAGGACTTTAAGGCAGAGGCATATCTAGCATAAACAGCACCTGGAGCAAGTGTGGAAGTTGCACCCCTACCTCCAAGGCCGCTTCCACTTCCGCTTTCCCCTCCTCCTTTGCCACTTCTGCCACTGCTTTTTGCGCACCCCTCACACACCCTACTTGCCCCACCTTAGATATGCCTCTGCTTAGCTAGATTGCATCCAAATGTGGCAATACAACTAAGCAGCACAGGCAGAGTCCTGAAATCAGTGGCACCTCATTGGATGCTTGGAACTTTGAGGACAATGCATTTGTGTCTAATTTTGTTGTATTGTTGTTAAAAATTTACATTGGGACCTAAATTGTGATTGGGCTTACAAATCCAAAAATAGTTGGCTTCTAACAACCCAGGGAAAGGTACAGTACTGCTTCTAAGCTCTGCCTTCCATGACCATCCTAGACTTTACCGTTCATCTCAAAAGAAAATTGGGGGATTTCAGTATTTTGTAGACCTTCAAGTGCAATGACCCAGTATGTCAATTTCACAGATTCTCTCTGGAAGCAAAAGAACCCCACAGCTCAGTGGTACAGCACCTAGCTTTGCATGCAGAAGGTCCCAGGTTCAATCCACACCATATCCAGTTAAAAAGATCAAGTAGCAGGTGACGTGCCTTAGCCCTGGAAGATATGCTGCCAGTCAACTTAATTTGTCCCAATTCTACTTTGAGGCTACTATGAGCTAATAGTTCAGTAACAAAATATAAGCAGAGGAGAAACTGCGTAAGCTGGAACATGACTGCATAGTGCAGACAAGATACATCTGAGTTAGGGTACGTGCCCATCAAGCTATATTCCTAAATATGTACCATAAGCAAAAACATTTATTATGGTCCATATTCCCATCTTTGAATGGTGTTTTTATCATTTGTTTTACATTTGTCCAGGAAAGAGGCTGCAAACCAGTAACTGGCATGGCTGCCTAGGTTTTCCAACCTGACACAGGTCCCACATCCCAACCACTGCAATATAGTAACATTATTCTACCTTGTACATTTTTTATAAATATTTTTTATATTTTTATCTCAGGACAAATAAACTAATTAGAAGCTGCTTATGAAAAAGAGCAAAATTTGAGTAACTGGATTGCTCAAACTAAGGTCTTAAAGCTCAGATGTAATAAAGTTATCTGAATAGTTTCCAAAAGATCTGTGTCCACTGTCAAGCAGTTTAGCAATCTCAGCCCAGCAATTTACCCTAACAGCTGAAAACAGTGCCTCCAAAATCAGAATCATAATTATACTTCCCACAACATTGTCAATACTGGAAAGATAATATTTCAAAGCAGAAAGGAAAGCTTACAAGTCCAATAATGTCTTTATGGAGTATGTAGTCAGTGCAATTTTGATTTAATATTTTAACATTCTGAGAAAAACCAAAAAACACAAGGCAGTATGGTAATCAGATCATTGGTGTAGGGTGGCATTCATCTCAGAAAAGTGAGGCATGAACTCGGCAATCTATTCTTAACATCACTGCCATTTTGGTCCCTGTTTAATGACTGAATACGTAGTGAAAACAGAGTATTGTGTTGATGCATGTTTCAGCTATTGTGTTTTTACTCTTCACAATACATTTTTCTGCAGATCTTGTGTAGGGAAGCAGGATACACATTTTCAAGACAAATAAAAAAGACTGGGTGAGTTTTGTAGATGCATCTGTCAGATACTTCTAAAGTAAAAAAATGAAAAATAAATAATTACACAAATAAAATAATTACATATGTGAGAAGACAAGGACATGTTAAGATTTATCTTTGCCCATACCAAAAAGTTCTTTATTTTATCAAGTCAAATAAAGGGTGGCTTCAGTATACAACTGGACACAAATAACTTTTCCCCCAGTTATTACTTAGCTCAGATTTGGAGCCTAACAATTTAATCCTGATCTGTGTACAAATACATGGTTTCAAACTGTTTTAAAATTTGTTTAACTTTTTAAATGTTGACATTATTTTTATTGTTCTAAATTTTAAATTGTTTAAACTGCAATCTGCCTAAATACCTGATGATCAAAGATAGGATAAAAATAATTTACTTAGTAATCAGTAAACCAGAAAGAAAGCCAAAGATCATAATTTCTAGGGAGAATTTACTGCAGTCCTAAACATATCATCAGTTGCTCTGAGCAACACTCACCAACCAGCAGCAATACTTGTGCATGTTACATATGTGTTATTTAACCACCGGGAGAGGTTGTCTGAAAACCTGGGATCTGGTTCCTGGGCAACTAAGAGTATGATTGGGACCTGCTCTCTAAAAGTAGCAACAGACATTATAATCACTCTCTGGCTGTAGAATTAACCAAATTTGGTTAGGTATTGTTTTTTCTTTCACTGTCCAGAGGTCCATTCCCAAGGGATTCTGTGTCCTCTCCTCAGCAGTGCTGGTACCACCAGTATGTTGATGATACCCAATGCTATATATCCTTTCCACTGAATTCCAAGGAAGCTGTTTTGATTCTAAATCAGTATCAGTAATATACTAAATAAAGGCAAACAAGTTCAAGGTTAATACAGGGAGGACAGAGGTGCTCCTGGTCAGTTAAAAGGCAGGTCAGGGGGGAGAAATTCAACCTGTGCTGGGTGGAATTCCACTGGTTCTGAAAACACAGGTTTGTGGCTTGGGATACTCCTACATTATGCTCTGAACCTGGATGTGGTGGCTGGGAGTGTATTTGTATTGTTGCAACTCGTGCACCAACTGTGCCACACTGTTTACCAGAGTTTTGTATGGAAGGCATACAACTCACTTTCTACAGCAGTGAGCACAATTCAAAGTGATGGTTTGACCTATAAATTTTTATGTAGCTTCAGTCTAAGCTGCTTCAAGGATTGCATTTTCCCATAAGATTCTGCCTTCTTACCTTTGGGAGAGGACTTTCTCTTCATCCTACCACCTTTCGGGGCACATCTTGCGGGGACATGTCAGAAAGCCTGTTTATTGACTGCTTCTAGGCCCTACAACCACAGTCTTCTCCTTACTAACTTTTCTGTCAGCCAGTAAGGCCTTTTGAAAAACTCCAACAGGTTTTCAGGTACTGAACATTTTAAACAGGATTCTGTACTGTTTTTTTTAAGTATTTTTATTAAGGTTTAAAATGAAAATAAACCCCCCCTTCCCCACTTCCAAGCTTTTTTCTTTTTTTCCAGTTGAGTCTGCTTGTTTACATTCCATTCATACATAGTTTCTGTTTAAAAGATAATCTTACATTGTTGCATCTTACCTTGTTACACTGCTGCTTTGTTACATTGCCTTATTACATTGTTGCCTTGTATTACATACAATCTTGCTTTATTCTTTTTTTTTTCTTTTGTTATACTATGGCCCTTTCCGCATGAGGCAGTTAAAACGGGCCAAGGTGTCCTGGCACAGAGGTTGTCCGCACCTCGGATTGGACTAGGTGCAGACTATTTAACTTAGTTCCACACCTCAGTCTGATCCAACCCACCCCCAAGTGGTCCTCCCTCGTGCTAAGTAAAGACGGGAAAAATCAAGTCTTTACATTTTCTGGAACGGGCCACTGCGTTCCTACTTACCTGTGCAGGTGCGCAGGCTCGCACCAATGTGAGCCTGCGATCAGCAGAGGGCGGGCTGTAGGCGTGGCCAGCCTCAGCGGTTGCTCCACTCCCACAAAGACACCGGAAGCTGCCATTTTGAGCCGGAGCAATGGGGATCTACAGACCTCGCACTGCTCCGTTTCGCCCTGCACCAATGGAGGAGCCCTGTGGAAGGGCTCAAGGGACAGCGTGCGTTACTTCGGACCCAAGAAGAGCCGGTAAGTAACAGTACGGAGCAATTCACTCACCTCGTGTGGAAAGGGCCTATATCTTTATCCAATTCAAGACTTCTCTCCATTCCCTTTCAAAGTTCTGGATAGGCTTATTTTTCAGTGAAAATGTTAGCTTTTCTATCTCTATCATATCCAGAACTTTTAATTTCCATTCTTTTATATCAACATAGTTCCTTTCTTTCCAGTATTGTGCATATGTCAATCTTGCAGCAGTTATCAAATATTACAGTGTCTTCTGGTGACATCTTATTTCTCTTTGTTGCCCTAACATATTTAACAAATAAAACTCTGGCTTCATCTCAGAATTTAAACTGTAAATTCTTTGAATTTCATCACGTATTTCCTTCCAAAATTTCCTTGCTATCTTACAGGTCCACCACATATGAAAAAACAACCACACCTTTTCCAACATTTCCAACATCTTTCATTTCCATTTTTGGTTATTTTCTCTTCTGTACTGTTTTTAACTGCTTGTTTAAAGTATTGGATGTTTAAATTATTTTAATATTATTGATAGTTTAATCACATTATAACAATAAAATTTTTAATTTTTTAATCTATATCTGTTTTAATTTGTGGACTATATTTAGTCCTGGTTCTGGGGTAAAAGGTGGATATAAGTAAACTGAATCAGTCATCCTTTCTACTTACAGATAACTGCAACTAAGGGCCTTATTGCACGAAGCTGTCATACCACCAGAGCAACAAATTATTGCTGGTTCAGGATCGATGCTATTGCACAATGTCATTGCTAACCGGTAGCTATTGCATTGCGATCCATTTGAAATCTGCCCTTTTCCAATGCAGAAAATAACTGATTAATGACCCCCCCTCCCACAACAATCCTGTTAGCTGTGGTAGTGCAGTTTCTCAATAGCTCTTGATACTAATAAAAATATATATAAAAAAATAGCTCTTGATAGCGCTTCCTTCCATAGCCAAGCCAGCAGTGAGTGTGATGGGGGCATTCTCAAGTTGTCTCTCCCCTGGTTACTTCCATGGTGATCTCTGCCCAACAGCCTACAGACCACTTCCGTGCTCCAGGGGTAAGAGAAATGGAAAGAGGATCACACAACATGGTAAATTCAAAATCCATCACTTTTTTGTGTTTATTTTACATTTCCCCTTTGAGTTATTTTTTTAATTTTTTTAAACATTTTTAGTGCTACAGTGCAAAAACGCAATAGCGTAAATGCACATCATGACTTTACAACATTGCCATGCTAGTACAGCTTTAAAAAAAAAAAAAAGCAACCACAAGCTGTGGGAGGGGGAAAGATGAGAAAGAGGACTCTCTGATGATGCTATAATGCGATGGGAACACTGGTGCCAATAGCACTACCCACCCACTTAAGTTGAAAGGGTGTGGTAGAGAGCATTCATAACCCAATACCATCACAGAAATGGCAATGCTGAGATTCAAATGAAACAATGCAATATTGAGGTACGGTACAATTAAGGCCCTAAGATCAATAGGGCTTACTTCAAGATTCGTGTACACAAGATTTCAGGCCAAGTAATTTTATTTTTTTATCTAAGATAAGACTATGGGCCTTTCCACCCTACACTGTTATAGTGCTATTATCCATTTTCAATATCCTATGGCATCCTGGAGTTTCCAGTTTAAGGAGAGATGTTTAGAATTCTCAGCCAGAGGGTTATTTGGCCTCAGTAAACTACAAACCCCAGAATTCCACAGGATATTGAATGTGGAATACTAGCACTGTAACAGTGTAGGGCAGAAAAGCTGTATCAGTGACTAGTAGTCATGATGGATATACGTTAACTCCCGTTATCGGAGTTATGTTATCGCGTTATGTTACTGACCTCTCATCAATGACCATTGTTTGTTAGTGACTGATGTTAAGTAATGATGAACATTCATGCATTGCAGTTCCCTATAACTCCATTGATTCCCACCCAAACATACATATAATAATATTTCAAGTGAGGTAACATGTCATGCATTTGATAAACTGGACTGCAGTTTATGAAAATGTTTGCTAAACAAACTAACCTTATTGTTAGTCTTTAAGATGCCATAAGACTACCTAGACTACTTTTAGCTGCTACAGACAAGTATGGCTAATACCTTGCCACACAAAAAATAAGTGCTTCTAAATAGCATTTTTTAAACAATATGATTTGGAGGATTGTTGTTGTGCTCATATCCTGCTTGCACACTTCCCACAGGTAACTGGTTGGTGACTGTGGGATACCAGAAGACTATGTTATCTCATATGCACCTGCTTGGGCTTTAGGATCATCATGGGAAAATCTTTCTAAGTAAGATCACCCTTGCTGGTACTTTTGGTGGGGATCTGGGAGAACAGGGGCTTCCTTTGAATCATTCCCAAGGGAAACTAGGCTGGCCAAGTCTCTCTTGTCCTTCTGACAGCAGGCAAATAACTTTTTATCCAGATAGGCCTGTACCGTTTAAGCTAGTTTATTATTTAAGGGAGAAGGACAAAATACCCAGGAAATTCAGTTGCTGTAGTCTATATTCAGAGGAAGGCAACAACAAACAACTTATAAGCATTATATCTTCCAAATGGTTCAGCAACATCAGCATGTAGTCAAAAGGTTATGGCTAGGCCACAAGAATACGGAAGTTATTAATGATGTAGAAGAGTGATTCTTAACCTGGGATCCACAGAGCCCTTGGGTTCCATGGAGCCCTCACAAGGGATCCATGAAACCCTGCTGCTGGATAGCAACAGCCTTGGCAGCAACAGGGATGTGGGAGGGGTGTGTGTGTGTGTGTGTGTGTGTATGGAAATTGCTCCCTCATTGGCAAACAAGAGAGCAGTTTGGGCACATGCATGCACCTACCACCATGTTCTTCAGCTCCCAGATCCCCTGCTGCTGCATCACTGACAAAAGGGACACAGTGGCAGGCATATGAGGAAGAAATTGGGGCAGCAGACCATTAACCAGGACTGTCCCTGCTAAATGGAGATAGTTGGAGGCCAGGGGGTAATTCTTTCCTAAAAACTGTATCAAATTCATGAGGTTTGCTGTAAGCCATAGGCAACTTGAGAGCACCTACACACACATTGTTCAATGGACTTTTAATTGGTTGGGCATTGTTGCTTTTTTTCTTAATTTGCTCAGTGCTCCCTTTGTTCAACACTCTTAATACTTCATGTGAACATTCATTGAAATTTATTAAAAGTTAAGGTCCTTACTAAAAGAAGAAAACTGTGAGCACACTCTGTCAATTTAATTAAACATGTTTAAAATTCCAGGACTAGTTGAGGTTTTTTTTAACTATTTAACACCATTAATGAGGTCACAGTTTCCGTATGTTTTCTTTCCATTTTGATTCCACCATTGTTTCTTTAAATTATTATTTTAAAATGTATCTTTTTACTACTATTCGGGCCACCAAGGTAGCTACTGCTCAACTGCAAAATAGCGAACAGAGCACAAGGGAAAAAATCATTTCTCCATGAAATGTTTTAATATGACTAAATGTTGTCTATCCCTTCCATGTTCTTTGTTTGGTAGCAATTTGCAGATTGGCTATCAAAAGCTCTCTCAGTTCACTGCACATATTGGGCCATAATACAAGACACCAGTTTGATAAGCCTTCCTCTCATCCTCCACTCCCCCTCAGGCCTTCCAATTTCCATTTGCAACATTTGCAGCAGCACAAACATAAAAACCATTAGGACTATGAAGAATTGGATGTCCACAGTTAAAATGGGGATAAAGAGCAAAATACTACCTCTTTCTTAGCTTATTTTAAGAAGTGCTTATTACCTTTAAAGAAGGTTCATCACTACCATATAAGCTGAAGCTTCCCTGCTTTTGAAAACATTTTTTTAATTGAAACATTTAATGAAGTGGAATATACTTGAATGTTTTGTGTTCTAATTCCTTTGCCATAAACATAGTACAACTTGTTCCATACTTACGCGCTTTATTTACAGTGATGAGATCCAGGGTTGACTCTCCATAAACAGAAGGGCATCTCCCAATGCCAGAGGAAACTGAGATTTAAACCATATCTTCACTCCTTTGGAAGCCACTGACCACTTGAGCAGGTGGAGACTCCCCTCTCTCCAGTTTTCCAGTTGCTACTGGTCTGGCCAGAGAAGCATACTGCCATGGTACCGAGGCCCACCAGCTAACAAGTGTTCCTCCCTCCAGCTTTCCAGTTGACAATGCCCTGGCCTCTGAGGGAGCATTTCCATCATGCTAAGATGTGGATGCTGTTGAAATTAATTCCCTCACTCCTTACCTTTGTGTTATATTATTTCATGTTTTATTTAGATTGTAAGCTTGAGGAATGAGAATGTTGAAGTATAGTAGGTCTCCCATAACAGAATGTTTGATACATACAATTTCAGTTACCTGTGAAGAGATGCAGTCCTAAAATACATATTTGAACTTAATAGTGGTAAAATAGTAACTGAAGAAATAAAGTGAAATATAGTCCAGTATGACATGGAAAATGGTAGGGACTGTAAAACTGAAGCAAATGGCACCCCATTCATTAATACTATTGCACTGTCTCACATTTTCCATGCTGCCTCATGTTTCATCGCTGTATACAGTACTGTGGCCCCTCCATTTTCACGAAGGTTCAGGGCACAGAACCATTGTGAAAGTGGAAAAAATTTGAATAACTCACCTGCTGCACTCTCCCTCCCATTCCCTGCTGGTGCTCTCACCTCCCATGCCCTTGCCTTCTTTCTTAGTGCACAAGCCTGCCTTCTCCGTGTCCACGCAAAAAGCAAGCTAGTGGAGGACAGCACTACACAGAGAAGGAAGGCGCATGCATGCCTTCCCCACATTCCCTTGCCGTTTGCCTGGGCACACTCACCTTCAGTGGCATATCTAAGTGTAAACAGCACCTAGGGCAAGCGTAGGAGTTGTGCCCCCAATATTCCCCTACCCCCGCGCTACATGCTTGGCTTTTTTGTGCCTCCTCAGCATTGGTGCCAGGGGCACATGCCCTACTTGCTCCACCCTAGATATGCCTCTGCTTGCCTTCCTTCTCCATGCCTGGCAAAACGCAAGGGAATGGGCAAGGAGAATTTGCGAGGCATGCATTTGCCCCACAGGTAATCAAATTTGTGAAGGTCAAACCCATGAATGTGGAGGGAAGACTTACTACACATGCTCTAATGCTACCCAGTCTTTTAGCAGGGCTCTTGATTACTCTTTTGATCTGATTGTGGTACAGTGTCCTTCTGCAAATTCTTGTGCTTGCACAGTAAAGTCCTTGTCCTTCTCCAGAACAGTCCCTCATAAAGTCTTTCTGCTTGAGTCCTTGTGCTGTTTGTAATGCCCCCAAAGTGGAGACACTGGCAATCCTGATAACCCTAAGAGAACCCATTTTTCATCTCATTTTAAAAAATAGAATATTATCGGAATTTTTCATTATTCATGGTAAATCCTGAAACATATCCTCTGTGGTTAAGGGGACCTACAGTAATTATTTGTTACTTTAACTGGCAGCTTTCTGGCTAAAGAGCACAATATACAATGCTGTGAATAAACAAGTTTCAAATTTCAGGAAACAATGATTAAGTACAGCTTCCTGCCTTCTTTTGCTCTTGCACAAAGTTTTTAGGAGCAAAGTGAGTATGTTTGGATGCTCAAAGTTCATGCATAGCCTGGTTATCTAACAAGAATTTGATAAACCACACTTCAGGCCTTTTCACACTACATAGTTATAGCACTACGAATCCACATTAACTGCCAGGGAATCCTTTGTAGTTTCATGAAGCACAGAGAGACAGATCAATAATTATCCAGAATGGTGGAATCTTCTTCCATTGCAAAGCCAGCAGAAAACAGCAGAAAGAATGGGCGGGAAAAACCTCTCAAGGCTAAAAGGAGGGAGGGGCAGAGAGAGGGAGGCGTCATGGGAGGACCTAGGTGGCTTTTGGGTAACTGTGAACGGCCAATTACTATAGTAACTGAGTGGCAAATACTACAACTCCAGAATCCTCCGGCCTGCACAGCCATGCTAGCTGCAAGGATCTAGAGAGCTGTCACCCCAAAGTAACTTTTCCTAGTTCTGGTTAGGCCATAATCTTATGTATATTTGCACAGTAAGTCTCTCCACAGAGCTGCACTAGACTCTATGCCAGAAAAACATGCCTAGGCCTGGTCTGTGTGAGGGCATCATGGGGACATATTTAGAGATACCTGAGTTGTCAGTTGCAAAACTGGTGGTAGAGTGAACTGTTAAAGTTTCCAAGTGCATAGTACTTCTCCATAATAAGAATATGTTGTTGTAAAACAAGGCTTAACCGGATTCCACCTGATTTCAATCTGATTTCAAGCTCATTTTGATATGACTAATCAAAATTATTAAGAGAGTGTTATCTTTCCTATTAAGCTCTGATCAAATTCACAAATTCACATTAACATTCACAAGTATAACATTTTGCTTAAGGTTTTAGGATGACAGCGTGGGTACCAACAAATTTCAATAGTGCTATGTGCCTGCACTTGGCTGCTACATATAACATCATGGGAGAATGTTTTATAGTTGGTTGGCCCTCCACGTTCATGAGTTCAGCACTCATGGATTTGATTATTTGTATTTATTTATTTATAAATTCTCACCCTATTTGCCTCTGCCATGGAAAAAACATCCTGTCTCTAGGACTCTCTAGGTCCTCTAGGGTGATTCTATGCTCCACTTCCAGTGGAAGTAGACTGCAGAGTTGCGCTGGAGTAGAGAGAGCACTTCTCTAGGCATTGCTGGGTCCCCCAGCGTGACTCTGTGGTCTGTTTCTGCTACAGGTTGACCGTAGAATCACAGGGATTCCTAGAGAAGTGTTCTCTAGGGGCCAGGTGGCCCCTCTGAAACTGCAAACCCCAGGATTCCCTAGGATGTTGAAAGTGGAATCATAGCGCTATTAACAGTCTAGTGAGGAAATTGCCCAAATTTAATGAGTTTCCTAATCAAAATATCATGGGGGACTTGAACAAATACTTTGCTGAAATCCAGATAAATAACATCTACAGCATTCCCATCATCCGCTAAAGTAGTGACCTGATTGCAAATGTATAAGATTAATTTGGCAGGATTTTTTTCTGACAAACCCATGCTAGCTCCTACTAATCACTGCATTGTCATCTAGATACTTTCAAACAAAGGCTGCTGCTTGTTTCCATATTATGCAAATTATTATAATTATGCATTTTATCAGTTTGTTTTCTAATTATGTAGATTCAGAGCATTAATTGTTGCACGTTTTATACTATATTTCAGCATTGGTACCATAGGAAAAAAACTAATGTTTGGAAAGAAAAAAGTCAGTAGAAGAAGAGGAAGAACACATTAAAGATGGATAGACTCAGTCAAGGAAGCCAAAGCCCTGAATCTGCAACACCTGAGCAGGGCTATTGATGTTAGGGTGAATTGCAAGTCTCTCATCCATAGGTTGCACAAATTGAAACTGACAACAGTTAACAACAACTATTGTTATGGTAAGTACTCTCCTGAGAAAACTAGCACGATGTTCAAAGGTGCTAGACCTAGAGCACAGGGACCCAAGTTCAAACCCATGTTTGGTTGTTAAATTCAGCATGTGAACTTGGGCTGTCATTACCTCTCAAGCAAATCTACTTTACAGGGTTGTTATAACAATTAATAGCAAGACAGAAGCCATATAAAATGCCTGTACACTTTATGGTTATTAGTAGTAGTACTAACAGTAGCAACAACCTTTAGTTAGAGAATAACAGAGTTGGAAGAAACCACAAGACTCATGAAGTTCGACCCCCTGCCTTGCAGGAATACACAATCAAACCACCTCTAGCAGATGGCCATCCAGCCTTTGTTTAAAAAGCTCCAAAAATGAGCTTCCCCAAATTCCGGGCACCATATTCTACTATCAAACAGCTGTTACCATCAAGAATTTCTTCCTCATCTTTTCCTGTGGTTGGAATCCATTGCTCCGTGTCCTAGTCTCTGGACCAGCAGAAAACAAACTTGCTCCATCATGTGGGGGACACGTGGCTGGATAACAGTACGTTATCTAGGAATCTGGGTAGATCACAAGCTGAACATGAGTCAGCAATGGGATGCAGCAGCTAAGAAAGCCAGCACAATTCTTGGTTGCATCAATAGAAGTATGGTGTCTAGATCGAGGGAGGTAATGGCTCCAACTCTATGATTCTATGATCTATATGACATTCCTTCAAATATTTAAATACAGGTATCATATCACCTCTTGACTTTCTCTTCTCCAGGCTAAACATACTTAGCTGCCTAAGCTGGTCCTCATACAGCATGGTTTCCAGCCCTTTAACCATTTTGGTCACCCTCCTCTGGCTACATTCCAGCTTGTCAACATCCCTCCTGAATTGTGATGGCCAGAAATGGACACAGAATTCCAGATGAGGCCTGACCAAAGCAGAACAGAGTGGTGGTATTACTTCCTATGACCTATACTCCTATTGATACAGCTTATAATTACATTGGCACATGAAAAGACACTTCTAATCCTAGTGTATTCATCACATCACTATAATATTCTTGGGGGAGAAATCAGGTGTTTTGTTTTGTTTTTAACAGATGGCAAAACAGTATAGGTCCCCAAAAATATCACAGGAAGCCCTTGAGACTGACTGCCATTTAATTCACAGGGGGATAGGTACAAGAAAGTATAGTGAGGTGGGCCTCTGCCACCAGGCAGATGGCTTTTGAAGTCCTTGTTAGCATCATGACAAAATGTTAACAGCCGTCCAGTTGCATGCAAATGAGTCAATTTGTATTAGTGACCATGTTTGATACCTTTTGCTTTAACTTGACAGTTTGAAACTAAGAAAAGATATTAATGCTGGGAATAGACTGGGGAAGTGAATTTTTTCTATCACTAACCTGCTTGCACAGTTCTCATAGCAAAGAGGAGGAAGAGGAGGAGTCACTCTTGTGTATTTTAGTTTTCTTTGTTTATTTCTGCCCTATATAACTCTTGGGAGTCCATCTTCTATAGACTTGGCTGGGGATGGTGCACTCATATCAGGTGCCCAAGATAGCCAGTAGTGGAGAATATGACTTCTTGCCAGGGATAGTCTGGGTAGAGTTTATTTGAAAGCCCAACTCTACCATTGGCTGTTAGGGAATGCGGCAGCCCATCAGTAAAAGGGCTAGAATATTTCTCTGCTATGTACCATCAGCTGCATTATTTTCCATCAAACTTATGCTAGAGCAGTAATGTGTCAGTGTGTTCTGTAATGAAAAATCTCTTGAAGAGGCCTGAACTGCACCCAGTTCTGGAACAGAAAAGAATGTATAATATTGCTACATCAAGCAAATCATGAAGAAAAACAGACTTGATGGCATCTTAAATACTAATCACTGCACTGAAGCTTGTACCCTGCTTTGTTGCCACACCTCTCTTACTCTATTGCTTCCATTCCTTCAAAGCAGTCTTTGCAAGAAGTTCTAACAAAACAGACTTCAACTGGACCAGTGCTTCTCAAACTATCCGATGTGAGATCCAACATTTTCCCTCACAACAATCCAGGGTTTATCACCCTACCTGTGCATATTATTACTCAGAGTTTCTTTCCTGGAAATGCACGCACCCTCCAACATAACACAAATAAATAGATATGTAAGTGTGGCTTTGTAAGCGGTATGATTCAAGAAGATGGGCAGGCAACAGGAAGGTGTGGTCAAAGTGATTGAATATGTATGTAAGACCTCATGAGCTGCCTCATTCCAGGGTTAGTAGGGGGACAGAGAGAGGGATGGTGAGACAATGGGCAGATGCAGACATTAGGTGATCCTGAAATCAAATCTGAAAGCATTTTCATTGTTGATGTTTAATCAGAAGGAGCGAGAAAGATCAAATGTAGAGACCAACCTATGAAAATGGCTTCCCAAGTTCTCTCTTGCCTTCTAGACAATGGTCTTCCATCTCACTGAATCCACTTAAATAAAAAGGAAATACTGTATTTGCCAGCATATAAGATGCACCTCATTTTCAAACAGTACTTTTCGGGGGGAAAGTGAGTATTATACACCAGCAAATAAGGTACCTTCCTTTTCTTTTCTCTCTCTCTCTCTCTCTCTCTCGGCCACTGATTGTTTCTTCCTGTTCTGAATATCTTTGGAGAACAAAAAGCAGACAACCAACTGCACTACTTTTCATGTACTTTCAGCTGCCAGTACCACACAACTGAAGCACATATGCACCCCAGTGCTCACTGCTTTTTCCTCTATTCCTCCATACTGCCACCAAATCCTGACTTCAGAAACCATAAGGAAGTTGGGAGGGGAGGAGGCAAACTCCTGGAGAATCTACTACAGGCCAGGCTTTGAAACAGCCTGCAGCTTTGAAACAGCCAGCACAAGAGAATCCTTTATAGTCAGATGTTGCTGAGGGCTATGAATTCACCACAGATTGGCTGGTTCTCCAACTAGCATCTTAAGTAGCACTTGTTAGACTTTCCTTCAAAAGTTAGACTTTCCCTGCAAAGCTGGAAAATTTGTCACAGGAACTAGAAATTGGTATTGACTGACAAGTGGGTCATGTCTGACTGTAACTGGATTGTCGATTAGTCTTAGGTGTGAGATTGCACTCATTAGCTAAACACTCAAAGAAAGGGGTAGGCTGGGACAGAAAAGCTGCTGAACATTTTGCTCCATCATTTCATTCCTACAAAAGACAGATACTTTTAAAAAAAATAAAAAATAAAACTTAGAATGTAAGCCAGATGATGGTCAAAATCGGCACTAGGTAGTATGCTTAGAAACTGAGTGAAAACTGCCAACTGAATGGAATGGTAACCCTATTTAAATTGATTTTATCTGGACACTACCACAAGATTCTACAATACAGAATGGGATATAATATTTTACTATGAGTGCAATGATTGCACTGCATGTACACAAATGTAAATGCACTGAATGGTTTTAATACAACACAGATTATTTCCAAATATATACCAAAAGTCATAAAGAATATTCTGTACATTATAAATAAAATCTGCCAGTTAACTGTCTACCATAATAAAACTAATAAAGGGGACAATTCTCTTTTGCTTTTGCTATGGTCATTTCCACATTGATTCCAGTCATTAAATGCATAGCTTGCCTTTCCATAGACAGTGCTTGAGGAGGATGTGTGAAGGTCAAATATTTAAATTTGTTAAAAACATATGGACAGTCACCATGTTGCATAGTATTACATTATCTTTACCAGACAAAAATATATACATTAACTGTCACCCAGCTACGGCTATGCTACTGATTTCACAGCAATTTCAAACACATTCATTTCAAGTCTGAATGGCTGCCAAATTCAGTAATAATTTCTTTTATAAATTCTAATTTTTAAAATAATTTCTAAACACCTGTTTTATATTTGTCACTTCAGAATTTCTATTGACTGTGATGGTCCACCTCATGACAGTTTATAGTCCTTTTTCAGTGTTTCACAGTAAGCTCATCTCCAAAATATCTGTACATTGTCAAACAACTTAGCACCTTTTATTATATCACTCAGGTAAGGGGGATGAAGTAAATCGGAACACTCTGCTTTAAACAGTTTAGAGCTAGTCTGGTAGAACAGAGGCCTTTTAACAATCTGAATTGTTATGTGATTAATTGTAAACCATAACAACTTACTTAAAAAATGAAGGCATCCCAACTGGTCTAAGAGAAAAAGCACCCCAAACTTACATAGAAATAAATACATGAATGAAAATTTCTCACTGGGTCCTACCAATTCAAACAACTTTCTATCAGATCTGTTTGCAATCACAGGTTCTACTAAAATGGAGAAAAGAATTTAAAGTGTAATCCTATACAAGTTTAGTCAGAAGCTAGTTCCTTTGGTTTCTACACCACACTCTTAAATGTACACTTTTGGCTGAAATCTTACAAACGCTCATTTAGAATCATATTCCACTGAAATGTGTGAATTGACATTCAAAAGAGGCATTGGTACAGTCATTTCACCAGCAGCAGCCATTCCAACAAGCTACAAAGGAAGCAAGGTTATTCCTGCTGAAAAATTACTTTTCTTCTCCATTCTTCCTTCTGCACCTGTTTTTCCATTTGTGATATACCTTTCTAGACTGTAAATAGCTAAATGAAATGAATTTTATCACTTGGTGTGCATTTAAACTTTAATTTTGCAACAAATGTATCACTTTTAGAAATTAAAGATTTTTCTTCAAAGTTGTGTGTATCTTCTGCCTGTTCGGTCTTCCATCACCTTCTTATCTTAATGTGCAAGAATTCTGGCCTTTTCCGCACTTTGCTTTAGTGATGGGCCAGAGCACCCTCCGGCTAGGGCGTTTGCACTTGGGGGCGAACTGGGTCCGGACTACTTGATGTTTGTCCGGACTTCAGCCCGCTCCCAAATGCCCAGAACTGGTGGTTCCCCATGCTATTGAAAGACTAATTAAAAGAGGTCTTTCAATAGCACAGCATGCACCAGTCCATCACTGCGCTAAAGTATGAATCTGCAGGCTCGCGCCAGCACGAGGCTGCAGATCTTCCGGGGGCGGGCTTCCGGCTGGCGAGCTTCTCCAGTTGGTGGAGAGCCTCCACCAACCGGAAGCCTCCATTTTCATCACCAGAGAGTGTGTAGCGCGGGCGTGCGCTGCTCCGGAGCATCATGGATCGTCGGGGGGGAGTGTGCCAGTCCGGTGAGTAATGGACTGCCCCATTTCCCCCACAAAGTGCAGAAAAGCCCTTTGTAGTGATGATAGAAACTTGAGACTTGTGTCTGGACTCTTAAAAGTTGTGTGTGTGTGTGTGCGTGATTTTAATATGAGAGTATTTTTTCTTTACCACTACATTTAATGCAGAAGACAATGTTCATATTTCTCAACAGAAATATTTTACTAGATTTGAAGGTAGAATACTGACAGAAAGAAATTGTATGGCTAAGTTTGACAGAACTATGGTAGCTGCAATATACTGGTTTGGTGTAAGAAGATTACCAGTGTAACTCTCCGCTGCATCATGTCCTAGGCCCTTTCCGCAGCTTACATTTTTTCAGCACTGGGGTGTGGGGATTGCGTGAGCAGCCTCCAGCGAGAGGCTCTTGCGTCCCCGCTGCTTCAGCCCCACACAAGCTGCCTGCTCCCGAGCAAGTAGCACAAGAGCCCTGCCTCTTCCTGCTGCAGCGCAGCCTGGGACTTTCCCAGGCTGCGCTGGGGCAGGAGGCACGGCCACCGTGGCTCCAAAGGCTCTACACACACGGCAAGTGCGCAGGGGCCCTGAAGCAATGCACAATTGCCTGCTCTACCCTGGAGTGTCGCGCGATTGTGAGTGTGTCGTGCAGATCGCTCCTCACAATTGCGCAATGCTCCAGCCACCCTTTTGCGTGACAAATGCCATGTGAAAAGGGCCTTAATCATGCTAGTAATACCTGGAAAGATTCTAAAACAGACCACTAAACAGTTATTCTACGAACATTTAAAAAAGAGTACTGTGATTACTAAAACCCAGTTTTTTCAAAATCAAGTAATGCCAGACTAATTTTTTATGTTATTTACTTATTTATACAAAGTTGCAAGCTTGGTAGAAATGCTGCGAATGTAGTTTATCTTGATTTTTAAAGGCTTTTGACAAGTTCCTCCCCACACACACATAGTAGACTTGCAAACAAGCTGGTAAAATGGGAGCAAGATAATGCTATTAGGTAGATTTGTTACTGGTTAACTGACCAAACCCAGATGCTGTTCCTCTGCATCCTGGAAAGAAGTGATTGCTGGAGTACCTGAGTGTTCTTGTCTTTATAAAGGACTTCAATGATGAAACAGAAGGCATGCTTACCAGATTTGCAGATGACACTAAATTAGGAAGGTTACCTAATACCCTAGAGGGGGAAAAAATGAGGATTCAATATGACCTTAACAAATCAGAGAAGTGAATCAAAACTAACAACACAAATTTCAAAAGTAATCAATGCCTAAATGTCTACCTTTAGACAGGAAAATACAAATGCACAAACATAAAATGTGTGACTCATGGCCTGACAACAGCACATGTGAAAAGGATTTAAGAAGTCTTAGCAGATCACAAGCTGAACATGAGTCAATTGTTTGATGCAGTGATCAAACAAGCCAATGCAATTCTAGGCTGCATCAAGAGGAGGACTGCGTCCATATCAAGAGAAGTAATAGTATCCCTCTATTCTGCTTTGGTCAGACCTCAACTGGAATACTGTGCCCAATTCTGGGCACCACAGTTCAAGAAAGATATTGACAAGCTGAAATGTGTCCAGAGAAGGGCAACCAGCATGGTCAGAGCTCTAGAAACTGAGCCCTACGCTTTACAAAGCTGTGTGTGCATAGCCTGTGAAAAAGAAAACTGAGAGGTAACATGATAGTAATCTTGAAATATCTGAAAAGAGGTTGTGTAGAAAATGGAATAAGTTCATTTTCTCCTTGCAGACCAGTCAATTCAAATGACAAGAAAAAGGATTCCATTTAAACTTCATGATGGTGAGAACGGATCAACAGGAACAGACTGCCTCAGATGGTGGAGCACTTTGCTTCTTCAGAGGTTTTTAATCAGAGGCTGGATGGTCATTCTCTCTCTCAAGAGAATTTTCATTGTATTGCATGGCAAGTGGCTGGACCTTTGAATCCCTTCCAGGTTTACCATTCTCTAATGCATTTAGCAGCCTGAAACATTCTATATACCAACCTTCCATGTACAAAAATGAACTGGAGCACCAACTGAATCTTTCTTCAAACCAGTGATGGGACAGCATTTTCCACCACTCCTAATTCCTTTCTCGAAAAGTTTGATGCTGTCTCTCAACATACACCAGCTGAAGTGACCTTTTCTCTCTAGGGATGGAAAGAATATTCAAAAAATATCTTAAAAGAGTGTCAGAAAACCCTAGCAAGAAAAATCCTAGACTGGTGAGAATCTTCACAGTTCAAGACTTATTTTATGTAAAATTCACGTGTGTTTTTTAGTGTAGAAAACAGCATTTTTTTTCTGCACAGGAAATAATATTTCAGACATTTGTCAAACTACAATACCCACCTAAGGAGGTGAAGAGACAAATTGACAAGACAAGATTAATAACCTGGAATCATTTACTACAAGACAGGCCAAAACCACGAAATGATAGAACACCCCTAGTGGTCACCTGTAGTCCCCAGGCAAGACCACTCAAATGCCTCTTCAACAAGCTGCAACCAGTACTGGAGAATAACACAGCTGTCTTACAAGCTCTGGGAGCAGCTCATTGGCCTACAGACAGCTTCCAAATCTTAAACTACTCACCTACAACAGGATACATAATGTGGATGGTAATACTGGGACAATATCCTGCCAACTCTGTCCCCACATCTATTCTGGGAGCATTATTACAGGGGCCAATAACATCACTCACAACATCAGAGGTACATTTACTTCCTCCTCTTCCAAAGTGATATGTGCCACCCTATGCCAACAATCCTCCTCTGCACTTCTCTTTAGTCAATCAGGACAGTCTCTATGCAAGAGGATTAATGGACACAAATCTGACATTACAAATGACAGTGCCCCAAAACCAGTTGCAGAACATTTCAACTTTCCTGGACATAAGGACTTTGTTGCAAAGTTACAAAATTACAAAGGTAAGCTAGGAAAGAGAAAGTGCTGGATTGAATTATATTCAAAAATTTCACTCCATTAGCAGAGGTATGAACAAAGAGAATAGCTTCATGATACACTAAAGATATTAATACAAGAGTCCTTGCTACTGCACGTATAACAAAAGAAATCTTCTCAGAGAGTTCTGAACCCTGGGAAACTGACTTGTGGTAACCAGATCAACACTGACTGATTACTGATCTGAAAGACCTGTATCACCTTATGCAGCCTTTCGAAAATTTAGGCCAAGGGGCATGATTTGCATCTTTCTGCATCCTATTACATCCTATTCCACAACTGTATAAATATGCTTTATGCTTGAAGCCTTAATACCACTTGGTACTGCTTCTGAAGAAGTGGGTTTATATCCACAAAACCTGATGCAAAAATAAAAATCAGTTAGTCTTAAAGGTGCTGCCACATTTTTTCTCACCTTCCTGTCTCCTTTTTAACCACCAAAGAAATACGTTAGAAATGTATCTTATAGCATCATTAGTTTTCACTATAGGTTAAACTGATAGAAAGATCGTTGAAGCAGTTCAAAATTTGAATCTCTCTTTTTTAAAATATTGCAGTTCAAAAAGCAAATGTTTTGAAACAGAAAAAAAAATCAAGCACTTTCAGTGCAACTGACAATTGTTTGATTCTGCAGATTGAGAAGAGATGAGTTAACATATACCAAACACAAATTCCTTCTCAGAGGAAAGGAACCTGCCTATATCCTATAGCCATCAGATCTTGTCTAATTGTGGAAGCTAAGCAGGGTCAGACTTGGTTAGTACTTAGATGGGAGACTATCAATGAATACCAGGTGCCGTAGGCTCTGTTTCAAAGGAAGAAACTGGCAAAAACACCTCTGAATATTCCTTACCTAGGAAACCCTGTGAAATTCATGGGGTCACCATAAGTTGATAGGTGACTTGAAGGTAGATTGTTGGTGGTGGCATGTGCCTTCAAGTCATTTCTGACTTATAGCGACCTTATGGTGTCATGAGGTTTTCGTGGCAAAATTTGTTCAGAAGGTGTCTACTTTGCCTTCCTTTGAGGCTGAGAGAATGTTACTTGCCCAAGGTCACCCAGTGGGTTTCCATGGCCAAGCCAAGATTCAAACCCTGATCTCCAGAGTCACAGTCCAAGGCTCAAACCATTACACGCTGCTGATTCTCTTGAAGGCACACAAACACACAATGGAATGACAACAAGCTCACCAAAGTTGATATCTTCATTCAGTGCTTTAAAAAGGGTGCTTCCAAACAAAGCTGCTACTGTGCAGTTGCACTGCCATATTCACAGAAATGTAGTCGATGTCTAGACAGTGCCATCATTAGTTTGTATTTCTCCCATGCTTTCCCAATATTTCTACCATGTTTTTTTTTCTTAGCAGAGAAAACCTGTCAAGTTAAAAAGACACAATATCTGCACAGTGGCTTTCAACGATGAACTGTAAGAACACTTGGTCTGGAAGTACTCTGTGAAGGTATCTGTTCCATCAGCACTGCCTCTGCATACTGTTTTGCAATGCATACCAATCCTATATCGGTAATATAATTTTGTAAGTTTATCAGTCAATGGGAGACTTGAAGGCACATACACACATAGTTGATTACAACCTAATTCATCAGTCAAGCTCTTCTTCTTGGTTTGTAAAAGAAAGTCCATATGCAGATCCAAAATATCCCTGCTTCAGTTTCATGACACTAACTGAGAAATACATTTGCACATTTGTTACTCTTATTTGCACACTTGTTATATCAAGTCTCCTGATTCTGTCTCCAAATGTCTAGAAACCAAAATAAGTGCTAATTAACTACCTTGCTTGTGGATCCAGTCCTGAATCTGAGTACCTGCCATAATGTCTAAACTCTTTAAATATTTACTAACAATGGCAGCCACACATGTCACCACTTACATTTCTAGTGCATGTAACCAAGTAAACAGTTGGAAAACTGGACCCAGAATTTTCAAATACAAATTTATATTATTGTTATGTTTAAATATAACTAGCCTAATTAAAACTTGTGATTTGTGCCCATCAAAATCCAATCAGTTTGGTTTAATTGCAGAAGGTATACAGAGTGGTATCTGAACTGTTTTTTGTTAAAAAAAATGTTTGTCTGACTGATCTTTTTGTCCTATCCAGGATTAAAATGAGTGCAGAACTACTCAGTTAAACTGAATATTGGAAGGCTCAGACATTACAACTATGTCATAAAATCTCACTCTGAGTGGTCCAAAACATTCTGCTCATTTAGATTAATTCCACAGGATGTCTTTATTAGATTAATTCCACAGGATGTCTTTTTCTACTGTCTTTTTCTACTTAACGGTATATGAAATATGCCATAGGCAGTATTTGATCCACAGATATATCCCAAATAACTTACAAAATATTTAAGCCACAGATCTGCTTTAATTGCAAGCTGGAAAAGATCTAGATGATTAATCTTTTGTAATATATATGGATACTGAACTTGCTAGACTTTCACCCATCTAGTCCTGTTCCATTGGGTTGAATTTTTGCTCTTTCACACTGAAGAACATATTCCATGTTAACATTACAAGGGTCTGCAATGGAGGCAAACCATCATATTACACGTTCCCCACCAGTGCTTTCTCTGTATCTTTCCATGAAGCAGCTGACAGCTAAAACTATTATTCCTAGACATCTTAAGCCTCAAATGCAAAATTCTATCTAAACAGACCTTAAATCTGTTTTATGAAGCCTCAGCCCTAGAAAAAGTGTGTGACTGTCACAATAATAAACATGAAAATGGCTCCAAGCTGGAATGGGCTGCACTGTGATCTACCCACAAACACTTATAGGATGAGGAAATGGGCAGCTCAAAACCAGCCCAGCACACGATGAGCCTGATGGGACAAAACAATGTCCTCTATGCCAGCCCCCCCTATTATGTAAAGTGCCTGAAATTGACTGAAATTAAGTTGTCAGTACATCCAGAATTCTGCAAGCCCACAGCAGGTGGTTTTTATAGCAAGTGCACTCCTATTCCAAGCAGAGATGACCTTCCTGCAAACATCCGCTAAACAAAACACTACAAAACACCTAGTTTAAAAAACAGTTCCAGAAAATGATTTCTAAATGGCTCCAAGCCCATTATCCAGCAGAAATTGGCCACAGCTCGAAAGTGGATCCTGGCTACCAGTCTGACTGAATGGCTGACAGGACAGGCACGCTGAATCTATTTTCTTCGCAAATTATGACCGTTTAATTCCCTATTTCACTCACAGATGCCCCAGGGGACACAACAGCCCAGGCCAGGGGCGATCGCGTTTAAGAGCCCTATTCTTACAGAGATGCCAAGCTGCAAGCTTCGGGGCCGGAAGGCTTGCAAAAGCCGGTAGCGCACCCACATCCTCCGCTACTTTTCCCTTCCCTTCCCGCCCCCACTTTCATCCTTCCGATCCCGCTCGCCTCGAAGGTGGCCAGTGGAAAACTTCGGAAGGAGGAGGAGTGCCGCCTATGGCTGGCAAAGTTCCCCTATTCTCGGGGGAGCGCCCCGTCCGAGGAGGCAGCAGATCCAACCCGCCCCCGAGCGCCCCTACCCGGCCAAGGGCGGGCGACAGGGCGCCCGGGGAGCCGAGCTCGGCGAGGCTGGAGCCGGCGGGCGGGGGACGGGGCGGGGCGAGGGGGCGTCGTCTCTACCTGCTTGTCCAGCGCCGCGTCCTTGGCGCTGACGGCGGAGGCGCCCTTCGGCGCCGGCACCCTCTCGCAGGTGCAGCCCTCCAGCATGTACATGCCCGCCGGCCGGACGCTCTGCTCGCTCTCGAAGTAGAAGAGCATGTTCTGGTAGAGGGCGAACCACTTGTCGTGCCAGCGGCTCGTCTCCGCCGTCTTCTTGCTCAGGTAGCCGCGCCTCGTCCCCTCCTTGCGGGCCAGCACGGCGAGGTACAAGGCGTGCCCCTCATTGTACCGCACGCTCTTTTGCATGGTGCCTCCCCAACGCCGGCGGGCGGCGGCGGCGGCGGCTACGGCGACCCAGGTACTCGGGTCACGGACGCTCGCGTGTTTGTGTGTGCGTGTGGTGTCCCCCTTCCTTTTCCCTTCAGCAGGAGCCCGTGGTCGAGGAGCAGGAGCGACTGCGCCTCGTTTGCTCGGCTTCCCTGGGCGGCTGAGGCGAGGCAGGACAAGCGCAACCAGCCCCCAACTGTGGCGCGCCGTTGCCGTTCCTGGCTGGCTCTAGCCCTCAGGCGCTACGCGTGGTGACTGGAGCAGCAACGGGGCGCCGCTAACGCTGCCGCTGCCGCTTCAACCCTGAGGGGGGCTCTAGGCTCCTCGGACCGCCCTTCGACGCCCGGCGCACCGCTAGGGTCCTCCTTGGCCAAGCGTTGTCCCTCAACGCGCCCAGAAAAGTTCTCCCAGGCGCGCTTTCTCCACCACTGGCTCTTCACGAGGACAGCCCCCGCCAAGCTCGCTAGGTTCCTACTTCCTCCTCCTGCTGCGCACCCGCGCCCCCCCCCGCGCGCGCACTAAGAGCCAGAAGGGGAAATATCACGTGGGAGATCAGCTGTAATCGGCTTTGAGACCAATTTAAAGAGCAAAGTCGCCGCCGCGGTGGCTGCCAGAGCGCACTAACCCTCCCTTCGGAGAGCGCGCGCTCTCCCGCCTGCGGCAGGGAGAAGAGAGAGAGAGAGAGAGAGAGAGACGGGCGCCTTTCTTTCTCTCTCCCTCCTTGCTTTTGCCGGCTGCCTCTAGGGTTTTTTCTTTCTCCCTTTTTCTCCCCCTCCTTTTATCTCCAGCCAGTCAAGCTGACCGAAGGGAGCGTGAAGAGGAAGCCGAGCCGCGCAAAGCAGCCAGGCGCAGGTTCCCTCGCGGCCCCTCGCCTGCGCTAGAGAAAGCGCCGCTCCAGCGTCGCTGTGAGGACGCCGGGCGCAAGGAGCGCGGGCAGCGGCGGGCGAAGTTAAAAGCGGAGAGCTCTCTGCGCGCCCCCGGGCGCTGCGTGGCCTCCGCCTCCTGGCTGAGGGATTAACGTGGCGGGAGCGGGACTAAAATGCCTTCCGAGGCGCACAGCCCGCGGAGGGTTGCCAAGGGTTTCATCCCCCAGAACCGGTTTCTAGCGTCGAGTCTGAGTCCAGGGACGTAGTTCAGGCGACCATTTCTCTCCTGCACGCTATACAACTAGTTACTGCCGCTGCTTTTCATTCCTAAGACTCCGGGCAGAAATTCAACAGGCGAAGCGGTTTTCTACCGTGGAATTGTAACGAGGAGGCGTTACAGCTGTTGAATTTTTATTTGCTCTGCAATTGCTATAAAGCGTGGAACTCTGTTGTGATCAATCAATCAAGGAACCCGCCAAGATGTCGCAAAATAGCATGCAAACTGTCTAGGTCTTTAGTACTCTGGTTCAGTATAGATGATACTAAAAGGCGGGGGGGCGGCGGCGGAAGAAGGCGGAAAATCAGGAAAATTAGAATGGTTGGTTGTGTTTAGATCGGGGAGAGAATCGCGTGGTCCTTCAGATGTTGCTAGACTGAAAGTCACAGCATCCTTGGCCAGTAAAAGCAATAACGAGGCATGCTGTGAGCTGCAGTCCAACAACATCTGGAGAGCCGCGTGATTCCCACCCTTGATTTAGATCCTCTCTTTAGATGAGAAGATCACAAGGTATGGCTTCTGGACAGGCAAACCCAGCTCTGCTAGAGGAACAAGGGGAAATTGGACATCAGAATTGGAAATCTGCTGAGTTAAATGCCATTCCTGCCATCATGAATTTTCTTCTGAATATCTATATTAGTAGATTCTGAAAATTCAGTATGATTTACTTCTGATCAGACATTTATAGGATTGCACTTAGTCACATTCCCAACTCATCAATTGTATATGTATACAGCCATGGATGTTCTGATGGAAAAGAGTATGCTTGCTTTATTTTTAGAGTATTGAGAATCCATTAGTTTTAAAACTAGGGGGACTCAGTTCTATAATGATACAATTATATCACACACTCCTGCTCCCCAGAAAACTAGCTAAGAATGGTCTGTAGTGTTCAGACAGAAGCCGGTTTGTGATATATAAACATCCTCTTCACAGATGCTGGTTACCATCATTATTTACTTTGAACAATAAAAACATAAGATAAAAGACTGACATCGTTGCTACAGTATCAGCTCAACAGCAAGGTCAGTCAGACTTGCAAGATATCTGCCGTATGATCAAATGAACTGACAAAATCCAAACCGACCAGCTGTTCCAGCTGTTTACAATTAGAATCGCTGTAGCATTGACATCCCTCTTCACTAATCACCATACAGATTGCCAGCTACAGTAATACTGTTGCATTTTGATAGTAAACAGGATATGCATTTTACAACCTGACTCATGTGCCTAGCTCAAGCAACAAGTTACTGGTTCATTCTCTCTCTCCCCACCCCACCCAGAATATAATACAATTTCTGATATAGAATTTCAGGGAAATACACTGGTGAATCTTCTTTTCCAAAACAGGCAAAATTCTGCCTTCAAAACCTCTCACCATTTAAATAGTTCAGTGAACAGTAGGGGAAAATATTTGCTCTGTAACAGTAGTTTATTTTGGTTTGTAATGAGTGTTATTCAAATAATGGTTTTTTTAATTATAACTTTCTAGTAGATTTACTGTTTTTATATATTCTAATTTTTGTGCCTGGTTATTGTTTCTCATTTTATAGAATTGTTTTAAACTTTATAAATGCATATTCATTATTATAGTGAACTAAAGAGATAGGAATTAGTGGATGGAACTGAACAACCAGAGAATCACTATTCTCTGAAGCTGTCATAAAATTCAATTCCAATTCCAGCCCAATATCTAAATGCCCCGAGAACAGTGCATGTGAAACACATTTTTGCATCCATGGACTATGAACTGTGTATGCTGAGAACTCTGCGTTTGTGTGTGTGTGCGCCATAGACAAACTTCCAAAATGCAGAGTTTAGGTTTACCAGGACTCTACTCAAACTTCCTGTCATTGAGTCAGTGACAGGAAGCATGGACCCCCATGTCTGACTGAGTAGACAAGGACTGCAAAATTCACCAACACAGGCCTCAACAGCCATTCTGAAGACTTTCTTCTTTTCAGATACACTTTGAAATAATTGAGATCCACTGATGCTTACTCACATTACTCTGATTTTATTTCATATTGATATTATTGATGACATGTGTACAAGCTGTCTCTGTTAATGCTGATGCATGAATCTCTTCTCTTGTGTAAGCATGAAAACGGTATAAAAGGGAGCATGGAAGTATAAAGACATCCTTCTGGATCACTAGTGTGAGCAAGCTATACTGAACACAGTCTTGGTACTTGGAGGGATCCTTTGGCCAAAGTTTTCTGTGTGAGTGTATTTTCTTTCATGCTTCCGCTTTAACTCTTCCTACCTTGCATTTGGGGGTTCAGACCAGCTCCGTGTCCACCTAGGGATACAGCAAGGTGTGGTCTGTATGGTTTGTTTACCCACAATATTGCTGCCATAATATGTTTAGAAACTAGATAATTGCAATTTAGATCCACACTAAATTAGATTTACTTATTTTCCATTGAAATCATGTGTAAACATTTCATATTGATTTCAATGGGTCTTCAGTATAACCAGTTTAATAATCTGGCTCCAACCTCATTTCTTTATTGGTTGCATTTCTCTTCTGCCTTTCTGTGAAATGAGGCACAAGGTGCCAATAGATAGATTATAATGATATGGGAGTACATAAATGAGCAACCCTATGAGATGTATAATTACTACTCATATTTTACAAATAGACTATCCACAGTATCAACATGAGTCTTACATAACCTTAAAAGGTACATTTTAGCTTTTGCTTCTTGTGCTACTTTTGACTGCTGTTAATCCAAGAGAGAAACAACAAATAATCAGCTATACACTGGAGCTAGCAAAGACTTAATGTGTGGTTTTCACATCATACATTGTTTACACAATGTGTGGATTACAAATTGACAGAAAAGAACTAATAGATTTTAAAGAAGTGTTCTATGAAAGCTATAGATAAGTATTCTAAATTAGCAAATGATATATGTATGGGAAAGATTTCTGCATGAAGATCATCTGTCTAGATGCATAGAAGAATGTTATGTAGGTATCCATGATCCATATGTGTGGGTATATGCATAGCATCATGGTAACACACTGTTAATTTCCTAACCTCCTATGATTATAACCCCAAATGTTGGTCACATAGCCAATTCCAAATGAAGAATGCTAAATATTAGCTATATGTTTATGTTCTAGATATATTAGGCCTTAAAGTATTATATGTAATACTGAGCTAGGTGGTGCAATGACAATCCACATCAGTTGATGCACATGTGGAAGACCTTGTGAAAACTCCAAGAAAAGATTTCTGACTAATTGTTTCAAGGTAGAAGAGCCATCTATACGTCATGGTGGAGCTTGAATAATCCTTAAAATGACCAAATAATTATCCAACATGAACAGCTGAGATGGTGTTATGAGATTCATAAAGCAAAATGTTTAGTATTGCTAAATGTATCAAAAGGAAGTTGGTAACTATGGAAACAAAATTAGCAAGAAAGCAACATGTTGTATCAGGGTTGAAATTTGACCTGCAGAAATTTATATATTATCTTTGGTATAATCTATCACAAACTAGTTTCAAACGCAACTCCACTGAGAAACAAGCAAGTAAATTATTGGTGTGCAGAAACCAATTGTACAATTGTTTGGAGGTCTGTATTTCTGATAAAAAGGGAATCAACGTAGTTATGGGTCTGAATTTAAGACGACTATTTTCTAGTTAATGTTTTTTTGTATTTCTTGTATTATTGCTCCAGTTTCAAAACAACATGTAACTCTCAAGCCATGTGGAAATTACTCCTATCCTGTGAGCTTATGTTTGTGTTCATGCATAATCGTAATGGCAATTCTGAGGTCCAGTGGCCAATTGTCACTCGGACTGCATGCAGAAAAGAGGAAAAAAGTAGACTCCTGCCTCTGCTACCCCCAGAGAAGGAAGAGCTGCTAAGTCACTTGTAGAACCTCTATGCAACCAAGGTCACCCAAGGAAGAAAAGATCAGCGGACCCCCCACCTGGATACAAATGTCTGTTTATAACTTGCTCATTTTCAAATGATCTTCCTGCTCTACCTTTCCCACTTGAGCTTATGCACTGCTCCCACTAGTCTGCTCACGTCACAGCTATTAAAATGTATAGTCATTTGCTCCTCTTTTCAATTGTGGTTTGCCATTATGTCAGAACTTGGACAAACTGTACTTAGTTTTAACTGTTTTCCAAAAAAGACAACTTCAAACCATAGTTAATGATCCTGATTTGTTCAAATAAACCATACTTAAAATTACTTACCTTTTCCTGTATAGACTTAACATGAGATAGCAATTCAAAGAAATTGAAGCAGGTGTTTTGAATGTTATGGCTATGCTAGAGAAAGAGGGCCAAGTGCATGAAGTCTCATATGTGCAAATACTGTACCACAGTTTAGTGTTAGGTACAGTTCTGGGCACCACAGTTCAGGAAGAATATTGACAAGCTGGAATGTGTCCAAAGGAGGGTGACCAAAATGGTAGAAGGCCTGGGAACCATGCCCTGTGAGGAGCAGCTCAGGCAGCTGGTTAGGTTTAGCCTGGAGAAGAGAAGGTTACGAGGTGACGTGAATGGCCATGTTTAAAGATTTCAAGGGATGTCATATGGAGGATGGAGCAAGCCTGTTTTCTGCTGCTCCAGAGACTAGCACATGGAGCAATGGCTTCAAACTTCAAGAAAAGAGATTCCATCTAAAAATTAAGAAGAACTTTCTGATGGTAAGAGTTGTTCAGCAATGGAATTTGCTGCCCTGAGTGTGCTGGAGTCATCTTATTTGGAGGTTTTTAAACAGAGGCTGGATGGACATCTGTCAGGAATGCTTCGAGTGTGTTTTCCTGCATGGCAAGGGATTATAATCATAGAATAATAGAGTTAGAAGAGACCACAGGGACCATCCAGTCCAACCCTCTCAATGGCCCTTATGGTCTCTTCCAATTTTGTGATTCTATGATTCTGTTACCCTATGTTGTCACAATATGGTATCTTGAAAGAAATAGCTTGCTATGCTGTAACTGAGGGAGCTTAACATTAAAAAAATTATTATAACAATAAGAGATAGTAAGTATTGTATTACACAAGCTGTACTGACATCAACTTTTAGAAAGAAAATTATGAACATTTAAGAAAGCTAAGAATATATATTTAAAAGGGCGAGGAGCTAAAAGGGTATGATGTAGGATTAGTGGCCCAGATCTAATTGTTAGTCCCAGATAGAGTAGATTCTTAATCCTTGGGGTTTGCATGGATTTGCTGTTCAGCTATTTATTCAGTGGGTCTGCTCTAGCTGGACATTGCAATTGGATTTAGGACAGCATATATACTATCTTAATCTCTTACAGATTTGTGCGAAGGTGGAGCTCCTTCCAACAGGTGAAACTGTGGGCAAATCTTTCCTTATATCTGTCTGGTAGAAAGACACACAGACAGACAGGCACTCCTGGAAAGCAGTGAGAGTTAGATCTGGTCATTTCAGTATAAATAATGAAATTATGAGATACCTACAAATTTACCTGATTAACGGCTAGGTAACTTGCATTACTGCACATGTATTAATCAAACTTTCAGCTTCAGGGTCTGCTTAAATGATCAGAAACATATCTTGATTCTTTATATTGCATATAATAAGAAATCAGGACATCTTTCCCCAGAAGACATTAACAAATGTCTTGTGTGTTATTCTGACTTAACCATATAGTCCTACCTTATTTTTGTTTTTAATGCCTACTGTTGATATTGTTCAGTGGACATAGTTCATAATGGCAGTCAGATTCATAAAATGTTATAGTTATTATCACATACTGTTGTAATTATTTTGTATGATTAAGCCTGACCATCCTACAAATCTGAGCAAGTTTCCTACCCAAGGGTATGTCTTTATGTTTCTCTGTTATTCATCTGTAATGCAAGTTGACAAGCTCTATAACTGAGAGGAAGGAAAACAAGGGGTTGGGATTAGAGTTTGCTATTATATAGAAGGAGATGTGCTCAAAAAAAATTGATAAAAGGATTTTTGAGTCTTAATTCTTCTATCAGAGGAAAAGAGGCTAGATTAAAAAAAAGCAATGTGTTTATGGACTGGAAGCACAACTGAAAGGAATTAATTTCTAAACGTGTGCTTTTGGAAGAAAAAAACCTGTCACCTTCATCCATCTCTTGCTATTCTTTAATGTGATATTTATGTACATACCAGAATGTAGATAGGTATGTAGTGGTTTCAGCATTGGACTATGACCTTGGAGACCTGGGTTCAACTCTCTGCTCAGCCATGGAAATCCACTAGGTGACCTTGGGCATGTCACATACTCTCAGCCCCATGAAACCCTGTGATAGGGTTGCCTTAGTGTTGCCATAAGTCAGAAATGACTTCAAGGTACACAGCAACGAGATGAATTTTAATCTGCATGCACATCCCACTGAATACAATGTATTGTGGATAGACAAGATTGATGCTGCAACATGCCTTTACATATAAGCTATATTTGGAAGCACATTGTGCATCCAGAAACTCCAGCATGATTTCATTTGAAAAGAGGAAACGTGTCTTGTCCCTCTATGTAACTCTATCCATTTTATTTTCTCTCCATTAATCACCAGTCGAGCTTGTTGTTGGTTATAAATTGCTTCAATCCATGAGACAAATTTGCTTCCTGCTTCTGTCTGTTTGATTACCATCTTCAAAAATGACCAATGGATCATGTCAAAGGCCTTCTCCGCATCTACAAATATCATTGCCAGTTTTCGCTCATTATGTTTTTCATAATATTCAATTATATTTAACACCGTTCTGATATTATCTCTCAAAGATCTCTTGGGTAGAAAGCCATTCTGATCTTCATGTATAACATCTTGAAGAACCTTTTTTAAGTCTCTCTCAAAAATGTATAGTCCGTATTTAGAGGTGAAATTGGTCTATAATTCTTAACATCAGTTAGATCTCTACCTTCTTTTGGAATCAACACCACATTAGCTTCTTTCCAGGTATCTGGTACTCCCTTCTTTATTATCTCATTTATTGTACTCTGCAGTAGTATCGAAATTTCATGTTCCAAAATTTTGTAATACCTCGCTGTAAAGCCATCCGGTCCAGGAGCTTTGTCATTATTCAAATTCCTGATAGCTTCAACTATTTCCATCATTGAAATAGGTTTATTCAAAACTGATCTTTGTTCTTCAGTAAATCTCATTTTGTTCATTTTCTCCAAATATTCTTCCATTTCATGTTGCTTTTTCAATATTGGAATCTTACTCATCAATTTCACGTAATATTTGTAGAATGCTTGCTTTATCTCCTCTTGTTTTGTAATTCTTTCTTCTCCAATTTTGATCTCCATTATGATATTTCTAGTCCTTCTTTCGCACAGTATACTAGCCAAAAGCTTAGAAGGTTTATTAGCTTGTTCGAAGAAATTATACCTCGTTCTTCGTATCTGTTGTTCTATTTCATTCAAATTAGATAGATTTAATTCAGCTTGACAGGCCTTCATCTGTAATCTAATCTTATTATCCGATAGATTCTTCCTCATCTGTTTTTCAATCTCCTTCATCCTTCCAAGAATCAACTGTTCACTGTGTCACTTTTCTTTTCTAATCTCTGCAGACCATCTGATAAATTTGCCACACATCACGGCTTTACTAGTGTCCCAAATGGTTTTCATCGAAAGTTTAGGTGTCAAATTTTCCTTAAAGTAATTGTTTATGGCCTTTTTTGCTTCTGTGATGTACTTCTCCTTATGCAATATCTCATCATTCAATCTCCATGTTCTTTCTCTATCTTTGATGTTCAATAGTACTTGTAATGAATTATGATCGGAACATAAGTTAGGAAGAATGTCCATATCCATGATCTTCATCAATCAATCTTTGGATGTCAATATCATATCGATCCTTGACATTGACTTATGGTGGTGTGAGTAAAATGTGTATCCATCTAATTGTCCATTTTTATATCTCCATGTGTCAAATAGGTTGAGATCATCCATCATGTTAAAGAAGCTCTTAGGTAATTTTCCATTGTTTCGCGGGAGTAATTTCTGTAAAGTTCTATCTAATCTTGGGTTAATGACACCATTAAAGTCCCCCAAAACAATGATATTTGAATTTCCTGTTTCCTGTAAATATTTCTGTGTTTCTGTATATATTGTGGGGAAAAATTCACCTTTAGCTCCATTTGGTGCATATAGTCCAACTATTAATATTTTGTCTTGTTTTGTGTTAACTTCTATCCCCAAATAGTGACCATTAGTGTCCTGAAATATTTGATGTGCCTTATATCTTGAACTGACATATATCAAAACTCCCCTTTTCTTTTTATCAATCTGAGCTGCGAAGCAACTGCCAAGTTTCGGATTTCGAGCATATTTCAAATCTTGAGTCCTAATTCGAGCTTCTTGCAGACATATTATATCCAATTTTTGTTTTTCCAAATGGTGAAATAGTTGTCTTCTTTTATATTCAGAGTTAAATCCTTTAATATTCCAAGAATAAACCTTCAACCCCATTTTAACATGATTATATTAATATTTATCCACAATTATCTGATTAATCCTTTAAAATTTCCTCTTCTAATTCTCCTTCCTCTTCTTCCAATATTTCTTGTTCTATTTCTCCACTCCCTTCTTCTGCCTGTATCTGCTCTCTTTCCTCATCCGGGGATTCTTGTTCCTGGCCCTTCTCTCCATCCAGAGTCATTTTTTGCATATCTCTCTTCAATCTTTCCATCATCTCTTTCACTTTAAATACTGAGTTAATGCTGTATCTCTGTTGTTTGTACGTGAAAGAGATGCCTTCGATCTTCTCCCATTTGTAATGATCTGATACTTTACCAGGAGACTTGCCAATGGTTTGTACTCTTGTCTCTTCTTTAGTATTTGATAAGGTATGTCTTTAAAAATTTTGACATCTTTATCATCAATCTTCTGCATTCCTTCATAACTGCGTTGTAATATTTTATCCCTTGTAGCAGTCCAAGTAAATGTTATTATTATGTCTCTTGGTAGCTTCCTCTCTTTTGCTACTCTAGAGGATACTCTGAACATTCTATCGATATTTGCTTCCATCTTGTCTTCATCAATATCTATGTATTCTGCCAAAGGCGATATAATTTTTTCATATAAATTTTCCTCACTGGTCTCAGGAATGTCTCTGAGCTTAAGACATCTTTCTCGATATCGTAATTCTTGCAGCGTTATCTGAGATTCATCCTTTTGTTGCTTCCCTTTCAATTCAGTCATCTCTGTTTCCACGTGCTTAAGTTGATCGTTTATTTCTTTAGTATCCGTTTTCAGTTTTGTGACATCCTTGGTTATATTTTCCAATTTCTTCCCCAGTTTATCTATTTCCTGTTTCATATCTGTTCTCATTTTTTTCTTGTTTCTTTTAGGTCTTTTCTGATCTCATCTCTGATATTTTTTAACTCTTCCATCATTTGGAGCATAAGGTCTTGAAATTTCTGGGGTATATCAGTTGATGTTCTCCTTACTGTCTGTGCAGTTGTTGGTGCCGCTGCGGCCACTGCCCCTTTTCTTGTTCTTTGGTCCATATTTTGTCTTGTCAACTGGTGGTAGAATTTCCTTAAAAAACCTTAAATACTTTTCCTCTTCCCAACTTCTCCAGTGTTTTAGGCCTATTACCTTGGCACCTTATATTTTTTCACCATTGTTTAACCAATCCAATACTTATAAATTTCTATGCACTCAGTACTAATTAAAAACAATGCAATATAAAACAGTCCGTTTGCCTTATATGAACAGGTTGCTTACCTGTAACTGTAGTTCTTCGAGTGGTCATCTGTGCCCTCATACATTAGGAGCTTTCGCACCTGCGCAGTAGCATTCGGAAGATTCTAGAGCTCGTTAGCTTGGCGGGAACCCCTCCCCCATGCCGGTATCACGCATGCTCAGCCCACCGAGTAACGGTCTCTCCTCGGTTCTGGTCTGCTGAGTAGAATGGGACCTGAAAAAGAGGGGAAGGATGGGCGGGCATGTATGAGAGCACAGATGACCACTCGAAGAACTACAGTTACAGGTAAGCAACCTGTTCTTCTTCTTCATGGTCTCTGTGCCTCATACATTAGGAGAGTGTGTAGCTTACAGGTAGGATGGTGGGTCAGGTCCCAGGTCCTACAGAACAGAAGCCAGCACAGCACATCCAAATCGAGCATCCATCCAGAACTGGCAGTCCAGCCTGTAGTGGTGCAGGAAGGTCGATGGTTGGGACCAGGTTGCCACACGGCAGAGTTCCTGCAGATCAACTCCTCGCAGGAGGGCAGCAGATGTTGCCACGGCTCTTGTAGAATGAGCCCAAAGAAGATCTGGCGGAGGCTTCTTGGCAAGCTCATACACCAGGTGGATCGTCTGGGCCACCCACTTGGAACAGCGCTGGGTGGACACCTTGTGGCCTCTTCGGTGCCTGCTATAGCGCACAAAAAGGTGCGGTGCCTGTCTATAAGAGGCAGTCCTGTCCTTATAGAATGCCAGGGCCTGACGGACATCCAGGGAGTGAAGGAAGTGCTCCAGAGATGTAGTCGGGTCCGGGTAGAAGGTGGGCAGGATGATGTCCTGGCTCAGATGGAAGCTGGACACCACCTTCGGCAGGAAAGAGATGTCGGGCCGAAGGACCACTTTGTGGAAGATGAGGTATGGTTCCTCAGACCGAAGTGCTGTCAGCTCTCCCGCCCGCCTGGCAGAGGTGACAGGCACTAGGAAAGCAGTCTTCATGGCGAGCAGCCTGTCATCTGCTGTCGCCATCAGCTCGAAGGGCAGCCTCGTCAGCTGCGACAGCACCAGCGATAGCGACCACGGCAGTAGCGGCAGCGATACCGGCGGGTAGAGGTGCTGCAGGCCCTTCAGGAACTGCTTGACGGTACCATCCCTGAAGAGAGCAGCCGATGGGGATCGTGGCAGTTGGTATGCCACGATCGCGGCGAGGTACACCTTCAGCGACAGGAAAGCCAGGCCCTGCTGTTGAAGGTGCAGGAGGAAGTGGAGCACAGTACGCAGGTTGACAGGTGATACCAGCTCTCGATGTTCCTCGGCGAAGGCAACGAAGCGCCACCACTTGTAGTGGTAGTTGCGGCAAGTCAATTTCTTCCTGGCCATGGTCAAGACATTCCTGATGATGGGGTCGTCTATGGCGATATCCTCCAGGCATGGAGGGCCAAGAGTGGTAGGTCCGGGTGCAGCACAAGACCGTTGGAGTGGGAGAGGAGATCCGGTACCGTCAGGAACCGGAGGATTCGTCCCCGGGTGGCCTTCAACAGGGGCCCGAACCAGTGCTGCCTTAGCCTGTACAGTGCCACAAGAACCACGTCTGCTCGGTCTGTGAGGATCTTCGCTATCACCCGGCCCAGGAGGGGGAATGGAGGGAAGGCGTAGAGAAGTCCCTCGTTCCACCAAAACTGGAACGCGTCTCCAATGGAGTGGCGATCATGGCCGGCCCTCAAACAGTACCGGCGGCACTTCGCGTTCTCGCTGGTGGCGAAGAGGTCGATGGTCGGCTCGCCCCATCAGTCTTGGAGCATCTGGAAGGCCTCGCTGGAGAGGGACCACTCATGGTGGGATGAGGTGTCCCTGCTGAGGGTGTCCGCTGTGGTGTTCTCCTGCCCCGCCAGTTGAACTGCCACCAGATGGATCCGTAGCGAGACGCACCAGTCCCAGAGGTCGAGGGCGATGTTGAAGAGAGTGGTGGAGTGAGTCCCTCCCTGCCTATTCACGTAGCAGACCGCCGTCGCGTTGTCGGTGAGGATCAACACCGTGCGGCCCGCGACGAGGTGACGAAATGCCCGCAGAGCTTTCGAGATGGCCAGCAGCTTGAGAGCGTTGATGTAGAGGGTAGTCTCATGGCCTATCCACCGACCACGGACTCTGAGGTTGCCGGAGTGTGCTCCCCAGCCGAAGAGCGAGGCATCCATCGTCACCATGACCGAGGGGTTGTGCTCCCGGAATGGCATACCCGACAGGAGGTGGCAGTACGACTGCCACCACAGTAGTGATTGGCGCACCTGTTGAGGCAGCTGGTAGCGGCAAGACTGGTCGTCCCAGAGAGGATCAAAGGCCCTGATGAACCAGTGCTGAAGCGGCCGCGCGCGTAGCCTGGAGAGGTAGGTTACAGCGGTCATCGAGGCCATGTAGGTGAGGAGCTGCTGTATTGTCCTGGCTGATACCATCGGAGCATGGAAGGCAGTGGATGCTGCCCGACAAAGCATCCGCGCCCTGTCCATCGGTAGGTAGGCACTCACCGATACTGCATCTAGGGTTGCCCCGATGAAGTCGAGAATCCTCGTGGGTTCAAGATGGGACTTCTTCGGATTGACCCTGAGTCCAAGTTGAGTGAGAAGGGTCAGAGTCCAGTGGATGTCTTGGTATAGTTTCCGTTGGCAGGACACCACGAGTAGCCAATCATCCAGGTAGGGGTAGACGGAGACGCCTTTCATCCGCAGGAAGGACACAATGGGGGCCATGCACTTGGTGAATACCCGTGGTGCGGTCGAGAGGCCGAACAGCAGCACCCGGTACTGGTAACAAGTGCCGTTTACTGCAAATCGCAGGTACCGTCTGTGCTACGGGTGGATGGAAATGTGGAAATAGGCGTCTTTGAGGTCGATGGACGCGAACCAGTCCCCTCTCTGGAGGAAGGGCAGGATCAAGGGCAGCGTGACCATCTTGAACTTCTTGGGGCGGATGTAGTCGTACATCCCTCTGAGGTCTAGGATGGGCCGCAGGGATCCGTCCGCCTTTGGTACCGTGAAGTACCTCGAGAAGAAGCCGGTGGTCTTGGCTGAAGGCGGAAGCGCTTTGATCACTCCCTTTTGCAGGAGGGACTGGATCTCTTCCAGCAGGACCGAGCTGGCCGGGGTGGAGTAATAGACACCCCGCGGCAGAATATCCTGGAACTCTATGGCATATCCCAGGCGGATGATGGTAAGCACCCAGGAGTCCGCAGTGATCTTCCGCCATTGGGCGAGGTGCCTGGCCAGGCTCGGTTGGTGGTGAAAGTCTGCTGGAAGGCTCAAGGTTGGCATTGGTGGTGTCCTACTGATCCCATCAAAATCGTGACTTTGTCCTGGATGAAGACTTCTTTGAGGACGATGACAGGCATCGTCGCGGAAGCCTTCGTGGGGCGGATGAGGTTGACGGCCTGGATGCGGTCGATCGAGGAGACCGCGGCTGGTAGGCAGAAGAAAAGAAGGATCTTCTCCACGAAGACCTAGGGGCGAAACCACGGCGAGACCGGGCTGGCTGGTTAATGCCCATCTTCTTCACGGTCAGCCGGGCCTTAATAAGGTGGTCCATGGCCTCATCTGTTGAAGTATGGAAGAGCCCCTGGCTGTCGAACGGAAGATCCTCGATCCATCGACGGCTGTCCTCCTGTAGCCTAGATGACCGAAGCCATGTGTGCCATCAGAGGGCCATGGAACCAACCATCACTCTTGAGGTAGCCTCCACGGTGTGCCTCAAGGAGGCGATTTGTTGATTTGCAACCGCAACAGCCTCACCAAAGAGCAGCGTAGCGGCGGCGCGGGACTCGTTGGGCAGCTCGGCTAGGAGTGGGGCGAGTCAGTCCAGTATATTATGATGGTATGCTGTGAGGCATGCCACCGTATTCAGGGTCCTGGCCACCAGGGAAGACGCGGAGTAGAAGCGCCTTCCATAGGCATCGAGCTTCCGGCCTTCACAGTCCAGCGGGGTGGTATGTGCTGGATTGCCTCTCTTTGTCTGGGCCAACTTCACCACAATGGAATTTGATATAGGGTGGCTAAAGAGGAACTCCGCATTCTCCCTTTGCGTCCTGTACAGATGCTCCAGCCAGTGTGGTATCGGCTGTGCTGATGCTGGTTTTGCCAATGGCTGCTTCATCGCCTTGACAAGTGTCGGCAAGAAGGGCAGCGGTGCAATCGATGGTGGGCGGGTTTCCAGGTACTGGAAAACCGGGTCTTGTGCTGCTGGAGCCGGTTCCGCCACCTTGAGACCAAGGGCCATGGCCATGCGGAGGAGGA